>OX384032.1:15326700-15651700 GCA_947534325.1 Agonum fuliginosum | reverse complement strand
CTATTATTATTAACACTTTCTCTCGTTGATAAAATATAATTTTATCGTCTTGTATACAAAATAACTATTTCCATATTAAGTTATCATTTTTTGCGTCACTTTGTCTAGCTATGTTTAGACAGTGGTATTATTATTTACCTATGGTCTTTTGAATATTTTTCGTATTTCGTATTTGGTGACTATTACAAAACATTATGAGAAAAATAAATACAATTTGGGACAAATTTATGCAACACTGAAACTATAGGTATTGGATTTACCCATATTTAACTTTAAAATTACATCAAGGAGAAATAGCTTACGGTTCCATATTCCATGTTGGTCACAGCAGATTTTTAACTAATATATTTTTTTTTAATTTGTCAATCAAAAATTATTCCAAATCTGAATTGTACTCTATTAAGAATAATTAACGATTAAGACTGCGTTCAAAGTGTCAATTCTCTTATGGACTTCTCTATGATTTTCAAATTTGTATTTCGTATTAAAATATTTACATATATGTCACTGTGTGCAACATGTTTTTAATATTTATTTTAAAAATAATAATTAATTTACTCGAGTATTACAAAAATATATGTTCTCTAGACAAAGATCAAAGAGCGTATCTAGTAGTTTATAAATATGACTTTGAAAACAGTGAAAATGAAATAGCTTTTAAAATTTGTAGGAATAAAAAAATATAAATTATATTATTTAATAAATAAACATTTAGAAAAAAGTTACATATACCTATATAGCCCGGTCCAAGTTAAACATGGAAGGTTACAAAAATTCGCATAGAGCTGAAAATTTATACGAATGTTCGGAACACCATTATAAATGAAATGTGAAAAATCTCCATGGATCCGATATTTGCGTCAGCCGCCATATTGGAAAGATATCCGCCGTTTTCAGTTTTTTGCATTTTACTCGTTAGGGGATCACTTTACAGCAAAATTTCAATTAATGAATTGTAGAACAGAAAATTCTCTACAAAAAACAGTTTTCACGTACCTACCATAAATGGTACCTAAGCGATAAAAATGCGAAATTCTAAATTCTAAAATCTTGAATAAACCGTGAATAAATCTACTATAACATAAAATGTTATTGTAATAATATATAATAATTGATAACACAAACATTATGTTACATTTTTTTTTAAATAAGTATTTTTATAAATTTATGAAAGGTTTACCCCTTTCCACACCACTTAGTGTACATGTACATAGTACAACGCTTTTGCAATAATACCATAACCTTGTATCATGGCTGTAACGCTGTAACTTTTTAACGAATAATAAAATCGACTTCCGGTTTCAAGCATTCGATTTGACAGACATTTATCTATCAAAAGTATTGTTAACAACATTTTAGGGGAGCATAGATTAACCATAATTTTAAGAAAGAAAATTAAGAAATTTTTATTTTATTAATTTCTTGTGTTTCATCAACTTTAAATTTTAAACGAATTTTAATTTAAAACTGAATCTGATTCAATAAATAATCTCTTGAATACCATTTGTATTCATAGTATATTATCATCATACACTCATGTACCTTGTGCTTGCGAATATGTCTCGTGCTGCGCACTCGTAATATTCATACATATCTAAGCACAAGGAACATTCGTAATACTATCAGAAAAATAATCGACATAACTATGATTACTTATGGCGCTACACTTGCGCCAAAAATATAGTGAAAAATGGACCGTGCTATATTACAAACTGAGCTCTTGTTAGTACACCTACACTGTTCATATTTTATATATATTTGTGCTTCTCTAATGTAATTTTTTTTATTTGTGGTGAAATTCACAAAAATAAAAAAATAGGCCATGTTTGCATTTGAATTTTATTTTTCTTAAACTCTTTGAAACTGAATTATTTATTTAAAGGTATAATACGCAGCAACATTTTCTTTATTTTATACGGCTAGAAGTGGGCCACCTAACACCTCACCTAAGGTACTATTTCTGTCATGTTACTGTTATAATATAGCCAAAACAAAATAAAGTATCAGATGATAGTGAAAAGCGAATCAGTCTCGTGATGATTTCCATGAATGCATCTGCCAACTGAAGCATAAAGTTACTCATACTACATACCAACTATTACATTACGTTACATCACAAGCACGCACGCTGCGGCAGTACATCTACATAAACAAACACATGTTGAAGGTAGTGAAGCTGAGATAGCGATCTGTGAACGCAAACCGTGTGTTCATCACAGTGCGAAGGTTGCAACAACCAGGGGCTGCTACCGAAAACATTTCATTACATCGGGAACTCATTATATATTCAAATTTCTCATTAAAGAACTAATTCGAAGGTTAAGAATAATAAAAATGGTAGTACGCGATTATTCTTGGGTTTTTTACATGACTTTCAACACAAATTTGCTGTTTTGTTCCTACTAAAATATTTGTGTGGGTAATTCACACGCAAGTCTTCCTCTTTAAACGGTTATATTTTTTATACATACTTATTAGTAGCAAATTAACTAACAATATAGGTATTGCAAAAAATTAATTATTGTTTTTACAGTTAGATAACGGGAAGCATACAAACAAATCATGAAATTAAATTATATTTAATGAGTATATTAATTCTTCTTGTTAATGTCAGCAGATTAACGATATAATTTTTTATTTCAAAATTTATTCAAACTGTATTTCTCATTAGGTACCTATTAGTGTGGGAATTTTAGGATAAATTATCGCATGATATATTTTCATCGAAACAATTATCTTAAAATATTTATGTTCAATGTGAGTAACGGCACAGCTTTGTTTTTGTAAAGTTATTATCCGATTAACTAGGACTAGGTCCTTCCTATGTCGGTCATAAAACTACAGTATAGAATTAAATTTGCCACGATGGCAGATTTTATACAACGGAAATGACATAAAAGAAGACAATAATAAAACAAGCGTGAAATTCGAGTCCTTTATCAGTCACATCGCGCTGAGTAACCCGTGGCCTGCTAATGAGTTACCTGCTTCGGAGATGATGCTGCACTGCGTGGTTCCATTGTTTTCTTTTGAAAAATTGCGATTCTAATTCAAGGACACCTTCGGACCGAACAAATTGTCCAATTACACTGTCAGCTAACGCTGCCTCCACTGCCCGGAATTACTTTAATTGTCTAGTTGGACGTCATTTTGCATTAAATAGTTTCGGCCTTTATTTTTTTTTACGAAGGAATTGGTATTTTAAGTAATTAAAGTGATGACTACCTACTTAAGGAATTTGAAACGTTCTAATTAGTGAGTCATAAATGCGTACGACTTACGTTCGACAATCTGGGTGATGATAGAAGTGACAGTTCCTCCCTGCGGCGTACCTTGCACTGACGCTTTGTCCGGACCTTCCTGTTGAACCTGGGGATTGGAGTATTCCGCAGGACTTTGCTGCGGCTTATCCACGGGCTTTACATTTCCGTTTCCTGCTCCCACTTTGTCCCACTCGGCTTTGTTTTCGTAACTGTTGGAAGTTTCAGGATCCGGTTTGCCTGTATCTTGATTTGAATTGTATGGCCTCTCTGCAGGCCGATTTCCGTACTGAGGATCTAGATATGGTCTAAATTCATTACTAGACCCGTAAGGTCTGTCCCTGTCATGTAATGAAGGGTAATTATAATAGTGAATATCTTCTGGTAAATTTGGACCGTACGGCCGTTTATTGTTATTATTATTACTGCCTAATCTATTATCATTATATCCTTGATTCTCTTGTTGTGAACCGAATGGTCTACTGTCAATATTATCAGGATGATATGGACTATTTTTATTCCGATACTGTTCGTAATCGTGTTCATGATAAGGCCCATATGGACGGTTAAGAGTTGGTCTTCGTTCTGATTTAAAATCGTTAGGTCTCTCGCTTGAAGAACCATATGGATGATCGGGAAATTGAGGTAGTTTTCGATTAGGTTCATTATCATAGGGTCTAACTTCTAATGGTTTATTAGAAGATGGATCAATATCATAAGGTCTATCACCAAAAGATCCGTAAGGTCGATTAGAAGGCAGAGGTGGTCTATGATCAGGTTGAAAATCATAAGGTGTATCGCCTAATGGCCTTCTTACAGGATAATTTGATTCAGGGTAATTTTGTTTATTTGGCCTTTTGTCTGTATCATAAGTCGAATCATACGTAACTGGGCGAGTATGTGTAGATATATACGGGTTTCTTCTATTTGATTCAGGACCATATGGCTGATTAAGAGGAGGTAATCTGTCATCATAAATATTTGGATTATCTGGATTAAATGTGGAAGGTTTATAAGGTTGATATCTCTCTGTATTTAAATTGTATGGTCCTTCATCATGAATGGGTCTTTTATTATTTGAGGTATATGGCTTATCACGATCATACGGTCTACCATGTTTATCATAAGGCCTCTCTGGTGTTGGACGTCGTTGCCCATAATAGTCACTAACAGGTCTATGTATGTCTACGTTTGGACTAGGTCTTGGCATTCCATAATAATACCAATCATCATTTGGGTAATCAAGGGCTGGTCTTATAGGCTCTCGGTCCCTATCGGGACCGTAGGCCAATGGCAAGGGCCTAGGAACATCATAGTAGTTCTGATAAGCAGGATAATTTCCCGAGCCAGGTCGCTCTCCATGGAATACAAGAACATCAGGTGGACGTTGAGCGGGACGTCGCGGTGGTGGTCGTGGACTCGGCTCCTGTACCTCGTACCCGTGTCCAGGCGATGCACTTGGCCTGTCTACCACAGCTACAGCGTACGTGGGCTTGTGTACATCTGATACTGGCGGATCCTTGGGAATATTGAGCTTGCAGTCTACCTTCTTTATATAAAGGTCAAAGTCTGGATCACGCTTAGTGCCAATTGGTTGCAAATCAGCTGTTTCCCGCACAGGCGCATAGCTTAATTCACACGTGCCATTCCCTTTGGGTGATATGCTAGAAAATATACGAAAATTAATTACTATTTAATTTTTCTAAATATTTTGTTTTAAATTTAACAGTGATTATTTTTAAAAAACTTGGTAGAAATATACTTATGGACTAAATGATTTGTACTAGTGCAGGTAAGTTGTAATATTAATTTAAAAATTAATATTCATTATTATAATATAAAAACTAAATACAATTTGAAACAAAATTATAGTTTTTGATGCAAAAAATCTGATGGCCAACACATAACCTCACACCTTATTATAAAAATAGAAATTTGAAGTATATTATTGTCTATACTTAATTATCATTATCTTTAATTTAAAAATATTCCTACTCGAATTTCAAAAACTGTGCATGTCTACAGAACAAAGGATCCAAAGAAGAAATGATAGATCAAGCTATCTGCAAATAAGCATGTAGGTACTTATCATAAAATTTATATAATAATATTTTTTCATTTTCAATATTTATTTAAATTATTAATTTAATAAAACGGTATTTTTTTCTCTAACTTTAACTTGTTTTCAATACTTAATTAGTAGATGTAGATAGCTATGCTGGCGTGGTTACAGGTGAGGAAGGGTAGCGGAGGTACTTAACCCTTTCCCCTGAGAATCCTAAGTTAGATCTTAAACTCGAATGCTTATCCAATGTAAACTATTTTAACTTACGGGGAAGTAAAAATTAAATTTTAATTTATTTTTATACATAAATATTATTTATTATTACATACTACATCATATAAAAACATAATATTTATATTAATAGATTGGGGTACAGTTTTCCCCGGCCGTTTTTCCCTGGACAGTTTTCTCCGCCTATATTTCCTTAGGCTCATTTTTCCCCATATACTATTTACCCTCGATACGATACATTTCCCCGCCCCCTAAAAATTGAGTATAAAACTATAAAAAATTCTTGCCTAACATTACCTGAACTTAACCCCATCATAATCGATGTTAGCAATAATTGTAAAAAGTGCAAATATTGCATATTAATAATTTCGTAAAATATCCATCCACGATCCACGTGCAATATAAAAATAGATCAACTTGGAATAAGTTCTACAACCCCCATAATTTAAAAATTGACAAACCGACCGGCAGAAAAAAGAAATTTACAAAGTGACAGACTGACACCTGAAGACAAGTGAAGTCAACAAGCGAAGTGAATGATTCGAAATAGGTAATTCGAATTCGGGGGGCAAGAATAAGCCGGGGATAAATGGTTCCGGGGAAAACTGTCCACCAACGTATTAATATTTAAGGGCCTATTGCATGTAAATAATACGCATTGAAAAACGAGTAATTTTCGTGAGGATCTCAATCTAATACTGTTATACGTATGATGTTGAATTTTTGTATATAGATTAAGGAAGAATACTAAAAGTGCGGAATCTTCAAAATCTTTAATTAATGTAATTAGTTTGGCTTTAATAATTAAGTGAAATTCGGCGAAAATTGTACAAGTTTAGATATAATTTATGCCAATTCTGTTGATAAAATTATAGTTTTATTGTTTTTCCGCCCTTTTTACATCTATGTTCTACTCATTTTGTCTTTAAACTCAATGATAACTTTTATAGTTTATTCATGAGATCCTCACGAAATTCTAGTGTTTTATTCCTTTTTATCTCTAATTGTTGTCGGAACAATATATAGTTTAAATTTTTCAATGCAACAATGCTTTGTCGTTACTAATGTAAAATTTCAGATTTTTATTTTGAGCAATATATAGCCAGAATCGTGAATTCTGATTCTTATTGCACTCAAGAAGTATAGCCCCAAATAAACATACTTTTCGAACAAATTAAAACAATTCGTTTGCAAATCATCATGGACTATTCGTTTTAGTTTTTGATATTGTTGCAAAAATTTAATTAGTCTTGTTCTTAATGGCATCTAGTATCATAATATTAGTAAATTCATCCCTTCTGCACGCGCCAGAATAATCCTTTATCAGATCAACCTAAAAAATGTTGTATGTACTTACCTTCCCTACATATGGGATACACAATGCTCCCGGACTATTACTCTGTCGGGTACCTACTTCAATAATAAATGTTTCTATCTGACATTTTATTTTATTTTACTAATACACTAAACAAATTCAAATAGTACGCCATAAATACGATTTTTGATGATTTGATAAATTTTCATATAT
Organism: Agonum fuliginosum; assembly: GCA_947534325.1. Lineage (NCBI taxonomy): Eukaryota > Metazoa > Arthropoda > Insecta > Coleoptera > Carabidae > Agonum > Agonum fuliginosum. The sequence continues at coordinate 15,644,616 of OX384032.1, read as the reverse complement.
AGGTAATACCATTAGTGACTATGATTTTGCAAATATTGAAAATAAACACGAGTACGTAGCACGAATGTTTATTTTCTAAAGCAACAAGCAGGAGTGACCAGACGGCAAAAATTACCAAAAAGTCATAGTCACGTATGGTATTCGGCTTGACAATTTCTCGAATTATTTTATTTATTCCAAAAAAGTAATGTAGTTTTAAAAACAATCATCAACTGACATAATATCTAAGCAACGCTTCGCGGCAATTTTCACTAGTGCAAATTGTCAGTGTAATTTTCACTAGTGAAAATTGTCACTGTAGTTCGTGGAATTGTCACCAAAATTTAATAAACTCAAATCTTCATAAAAACGTTCAAATAATATATAATATAAGTACTCCAATGCAAAATATAGAATTTTATGTTCTGTAGAATTTGAGATAATAAATGACAATGAAAATTCCGAACATACACATCTATATATACGTACACAACATTCATATAGACATTCTTATGAAAATAGTCAAAATAAGTGCTTATATTAATAAAAATATCGACATCGACATTTTTGACGATGCTCATACTTCTCTTTTAGGCGGGAAGTAGAAACAGCGTCAATGTTACAAGTTATTGATATTCAACTATTCAAATTTTCTCAACTTAACTTACATATAATTAAATTCTCATTCATTGTAGTATTAGCATTCAAATAAAAACGCGACATTTTTGACAAGTATTCAACAATTGCTAGTTGGTAATTAAAATGTCCTCAATGTAGACAATGTGTGAATTATGAAATAACGTAGTACTCACCCAAAGCTGAGTGACAGACATCGTTGGTCTTCCTCGGAGCACGCGGCTTGGCATTCCTGCGCAGTGCGCGCAGGAAGCGATTGCGTCACATCTCGTGGATCTAGTCGCTGCCCCAACGCCAGGCGTTCATAGCAATCTGCAACACAACAATAAAATTAACGCTTACGTATACCGAAACCAGTTTTACTTCTATGAAACGCATGGAATACATGTTACAGGCGAATTGATTGTGAATTTACACTCATGTTCTATCTACACTTTTTTAATTTTGATGTAGTTAGTGACCTATTCGTTTTAGACGAAACTTTTAAATGAAAGTTGTTCAGAATCATAAACTACACAATATGAGACTACGCTCGATCAGATTGCTAAGTTAGTTCTTCAAAAAAAAAAAATGCCTATTTTGCATTATTTTCAATTCTTTCAGAGTAACATGGATACGTGATATTTTATTTCTTTTTTTATACTTTTCTTTCTGTATTTAGTTACACTTTTAATAAATCATTATCAAAAATTATTAAATTAAAAAAATAAAATGACAATTCCACTCATAGTTTTTCATCCAATCAAAACGCAGTATTTTGCTGAATTGTACCAATTAAAGACGAACTGCAGTGAAAATTTTCACTAGTGAAAATTACACTGACAATTTTCACTACTGAAAATTGCCGCGAAGCGTTGCTTAGATATTATGTCAATTGATGATTGTTTTAAAAATACATTACTTTTTTTGGAATAAATAAAATAATTCGAGAAATTGTCAAGCCGAATACCATACGTGACTATGATTTTTTGGTAATTTTTGCCGTAGCACTCGTGTTTATTTTCGACGCAACAAGCAGTAGTGACCAGACGGCAAAAATTGCCGGCAAAATCATAGTCACTAATGGTATTATATATGACAATATTTGTAAAAAAAATACATCATGGCACCCTATAAATGCCTATTTTCTTTTGTGTTTTTCTCGAGAACTAACAAACCAATATTATCTAATGCCGGGTCTTATATTGTATAATTTTTGATTCTAACTTCTGTAATTACAACTTTCGTTTACAATGAGTAGGTCACTAACTACAGCAAAATTTTAAAAATAGGATTGTTCCCATGGGCGTCCACAGAGGGGGGCAAGGGGGGGGGGCGCTTGCCCCCTCCCCCTGGATAATTTCTTTTTTTCAATTATTTCAATACCTACATTACTCATTACATGTTTCAGAATATAAATCTAAAAATTTTAATTAGTGAGCTATGTATTGTATTTTTCTTGTGCTCATAGTTTGCTTTATGTATTATGAGAGTAGTAAGTAGTGATACAACTTATGTATGATACGTAGGTAAGTACACTAGTACATAAAATAAGTTCCGTCCGTCCGCACAACTATGGTGAGGAGAGCTGTCGTAAGTTGGAGAGCATACCAGAAAACATAAAAGTCTGGCGATTCACGAATATTTATCTATAAAAATTACCACAATGGGGTACTTGCATGGTACTGAAAATTAAATTTATAACACTATGAACATAATGTTGGGTCTAAAATAATAGGTAAAAATACAAATTTTATTTAAAAAAAAATATATGTTTTTTAGTAAATTGAGAAAGAAGTTTTACTGTGACGTCATTATTTTGCATTGAACATATGGCAACTTTCTACGTCACAACACATTTTCATTAATTATTTTTGGGCTTGTTAATAAAATTTTTGTAAAAATAAAAAATACGGGTCCCAAGTTTCTTCTTTCTTCTTCAAAAATTTTCAAATAAAATTGACTAGACGAAATGGATATTAGAAATTATTTCAAAATACAAAAATTTCTGTTAATAAAATGTTTATTATGATTTTCTTTTTAAATAAATTTTGCCCCCCTTGCAAAAATTCCTGCGGACGCCCATGATTGTTCTTGTTTCCTTTATAACAGATTTCAAATAGACGCCCGGTGTATGTAACCGGGTGTAGACTTTTTTTCTGACCTATAGGAAATACAATGTTAAAATTTTGATTTCGCTATTTACCTGCCTATTGATTTTAGAGCAAAAATGTAAAAAAATACAAAAGATGTTCAGAATAAAAAACTTCATCGAATAAGCTTAAATTTGTTGTTCAAATCGATTTTTTCACGAAATAATTAGTAAAAATTAACAATTTAGACTAGTTCAGATTGCCATGTAAAATTAAACAAAACAAAAATATTATGTATTCCGTCACTCTGGAAGTTGACAGGGTTGACAGATAATACATTGCTGTCAAATTCGTAACCATGGATATGAAAGATCTCATGTTTCACGTTAAATAAATCTCACGGTAGAAAGCATATTTTACTATTGTCACTGTCATGTCATAATCATTTAAACTTTACGTAGTAACAAATGTTAATCGATCATGGACTACAAGATACCGAAATACTAAATTATAAATATATACTTTAATTATTCTTAAATTATACCAAATACAAAAATATTTATAAAATACCGATTGTAGGTAATAATCACATAATCTTTCATTTATAATAAAAAAAATTGTCCTAAATTAAATATTTATCGAAATATTTGAAAAAAAGTATTACCTACTTCCGGTTTGTAGATTGAAACCAAAAATAGGAGGTGCACAACTAGATGCTATAACAGTCCTAAATACAAAATTTCAACTTTCTACGTCTAACCGTATTTGAGTTATGCGACATACATACGTCCGTACGTACGTCCGTCCGTCCGTCCGTACGTACAGATGTCACGACAAAACTAGTCATAATGGATTCAGAAAAGGTCAAAACTGATATTTCCGTAAAAATATTAGAACCTAAATTTTTCGCGATTACAATACTTCCTTTTTACTCCGTACAAGGAAGTAAAAAGCTACACATTTTTGAATTCAGAAATAGCTATTTGTACAACGAGTTTGGAAAAGTGATATTTTTCCGCATTCTAGACGTGAGATTTTTGATCGAGACGAAGTCGAGATCAAAAAAACGTCGTTAATGGGGAACGATAAGAGATACGAAGTTGGTTAAATTAGACAAAAGTTGCCCTTCTTGGGGACCAATTTAGGAATGTTTTTGTTTTCTCACAAAAATGTATAGGTGACTAGATATACGCAAAAATGTAAATTTTGACAATTTCGTTTATCACCTATAACTTTTTTGTTTGAATTATAGGCCAGTCAACGAAGGATCATTTTGGGCAAATGACGGTTCAAAATCCGAAAGTTTTGAAACTTTGTAGCATTGTTCGGGAAGGTCTAGTAATGAACATATCAAAAGTCCTGACCCGTAGCTGGTGAGCGGGGGCGTGGGGACCACAAAATGGCTGCCAAAATCTGGTTTTTCTATAATATCTCGTTATCGCTGCATTGTTGAGTACAAGTACTTACTACAAAGTTGTAGAGAATAAAATTTGCTACAATTTTGATATAAAACAATTTTTCCCCAGATCAATGGTTCGCAAGTTATGATAAATACAAGCGGATTGTTTTGTTTGCTCTTTGCAAAAATGTTGAATTTTTCCTATTGCAACTGTAACTTTCAAACAGATGTACATATCGACTTCCGGTTTTAAATATTCAATTTAGCGGACATTTTTCTATCCAAATTAAAATTTTCAGATTTTGGGGACCTTTGTATAGCAACATTTTTAACAAAGAATGTAAATAATTTTTAATTTTTTTTCTTTAATTTTTGTGATTTTCTTACTATAATTTCTGAACTAATTGAGATAATGACCTCCGGTTTCCGGAATTGAATTTCTTAGACAATTTCCTATAATATACATTATATTAAATTTTTTTATAGGCCTTGGGTTAAGCTAAAATTTAAAGTTTTTTTCAAAGAGAAAATGGTAAAATTTTGGCATTTTAAAAATTTCTTGTGTTTAATCAGCTCTATATTATGAACGAATGGAGATATCGACTTCCGGGTTCCGGAATTGAATTTCTTAGACTATTTCCTATAATATACATTATATTAAATTTTTTTATAGGCCTTGGTTAAGCTAAAATTTTAAGTTTTTTTCGAAGAGAAAATGGGAAAATTTTGGCATTTTAAAAATTTCTTGTGTTTAATCAGCAAAAATGCGTTTTGCTCCCTCAAAGCAAAAACGCGTTTTTGCTCCCTCTAAACAAGCACGTTTTAGCTCATTTTGCGTGCACTCGTGACAAAAATTACCGTATGCACTTCGGGAGGAACACTTTTGCTCTCTCGAGTGAATTGACAGCACAAGACTGAATCGAGGGTGGCCGAATGGAACAAAATCGAGTTTTCCTCCCTGGGTGCATAATGTACTATTTCACATACTCTAGGACAACCTTTATACGACATATAAGGTCTATAGTATTGCTCTCTTTAAATTTAAACAAATTTTTCTACATAAAATGCACAAAATTTATATGTAAAGAGCTAATATATCAGATTTCAAATGCATTATTTTAAAGCATGCTCTTTACTCATTGTTTTTTGGAGAGTAGCGTAAGGGCTTGGACTTATATAAACCATTTTAAGAGCAAAAAATGTGCCCCATTTTACCCCGCCCTGCAAAAATTACTGCGGACGCAAAATATTCGCGCGGACCAGTTACCACTGCAAGTTCTGACGCACCTATGAACAAAACATTGAAATAGTAGGGTAGGTAGTAATGCAATCATTCAATAATTTGATTTTACTGTTTGTCAGATCATCCTACAAACATGTACCTATAAAAACAGTAGTAATGTTTTCAACAAGTTCAAAGACATCTCAATGTATTACAGTAGTAGTGTGTTCTGTAACTTTTTAATGCTACGTATTATCGCCTAAAGTCGCACGAAACAAAAAATTTCATCAACGAACATGAAAATCTGTGCGAGAGGAAACCGCTCCTCCGTCAGGGCTAATTGCTAATTATCTTTATGTCTTAGTCGCGGTGTCGTTGTTCCGCAACGCGGTTACAGCAAGTTACGAGTTACAACCGACAAATATGTTTAGTGTTAGTCCGAGTCGACGTCAAGCGATTACTCATCGCTAATTAATTACCACGCATGAAGAAGTAGCTTCATTAAAACACAATGAATTTACGCAAAAAAACATTTCTTTTTACATCTACCAACGCGTATCACTAGATCAGCATCCGATTCGCTCGCATTTTATTCACGGTCAACGGCAAGAGTTGCAAGAACAATACACACTAACTCGCAAAATACATAATTTAACTTAACTTAAATACAATATTGCATTATGTATTTTTTGGTGGCCGGCAACATGCCCAATTTACAAAAACTCATAGGACAAATGCTCAAAGACAAATAATGCTCAATTGACAAATACCCATGCGGACAATGGGACCCTTAGCGCTACGAGTATTACTCGCAATAGGTGCGCTAGTGAGCTAGTTCCTTTTAACCATCAAATGTGTTAGAAACGTCAAACAGTCAAACCTGTGAATACAACAAATGTCAAAATGCGCGAATGTAATAACAATGTTTCCGAAATTATTATTTCTGTCATAAACCTCTAGTCTACAATTGAATTATGTGATAAAATACTAACTAATATACAAATTAAATTTCAAGTAACCTTTCTATTAACTTGATTTGGCACCTCTTTGAAATAATACATTTTTTAAGTCTGTGATTTTCCAACTTTGATATGACATGGTTATAATAATAATTGTAGTATTGTTGTATAAACTTAACAGAGAAGTCATAATTACACTCAGTAACATTATGCGTACGTCTTCTTATTTTTATTTAAGTATGTATCGTGTAATACGTAGAGTAGTCGCAAAATAAGATGGAACCGGATATGCGCGAAATGTACTCAGTTGATCTATATTACGCGACCTGAAAATATTGACTTGTATTGTTGTATTGTCTGAGTCAAAAACATTAGTACGATATACTGCACAACAGTTTTATATAACACAAAAACTGTTAAGACACTTTACACCAAAAATTACAGAATATGTGATCACAGCAGAAATCTGCCTTTTGACACGATCATAATACACCCCTAATGTATACGAATGGACTCGTCCAAACCAAAACACGTCTTTCGCGCAGGTCACGTGGGTTTTCATCTTATTTTGCGACTACTACTTATACTTCGGAGACTAGCTCCGTACTACCGTACTGCCACCTATACTAAGCATTGCGCTCATGCGGACAAAAGACCATGTGTATAAATAGTCCATGAGTCAATTACTTTCTTGATACCACCTGGGGTGGCAAATGCTGACTATGTTTTTTTTGTTCAGTTTTATGTGTAGACCAAGAATATATCTATGTGATAGCAATGTCTAAGTAGTAGCTTTATGGCACAAAATAACGATTTTTATAGTAAATAGTGATTTTTCTTCTTATCAAATTTAAAAAAAGGTACCAATAAAGGTGATACATGCTATCAATGTTTTTATTTTTCAGTTTTGTGTTTAGATCAAGAATATGATAGCACGGACTATGGCACGGCCGTCTCTATTTATCAGGCCGGAGTCTTCACACTGGCAACAGCGCAACGAGTACCGGTAGTGGTCCTACGCGCGCTATACGTTGTATGGGAAATTTCAAAAATATGCAGTAAAAACATGTTTAATTATAGAATTTTCAAGTGTATAATTAAACAATGTATAAAATAAATAAGTTTGCACAACATAATAACTTTTCATCTTTTGGACATTTGAAAGTTGTTATGTAACCATCCTTAATTTTGGAGTCGTAATTACTTTTGCACCCTGGCGCAGAGCAACGACGTGGCATCTGATAAATACAAAAATTACAAATTAAATAGTACAATATTCATTAACAGTTTTTTCTTCTTCTATTACTCATAAGTCATAACATTATTTTAATTTTGATAGAAACATTTTTATTTTAAACGGTATGATGACAATAATCATATTACTTTAAATTTTAGTTTTGTTTTCTTTGTGTTCACAAAAATGAAAAATAATTCCGAATATTTTTTGACAGATGGTTTAACCAATCATATTGCGCAATGATGACGTAATGCAACCAATAGAATTGAAAATGTAAAATGATGTATCTGACAACATAATTTTGTGGATTAGGTTTTATTTTGTTACGTCAGTAACAAAAAATTAATTAATTTGTCACATGAAACGTCAAAAATGTTTAGCAAAATGAGTCGTTTTGGTAGTATTTTTAACAAGAAAAATATTCTTCCTAAATACCATTCGAGATAATAATTTTTTGAGAGAATTTTTGTCTATTCCACGGCAACTTATTGCAATTTCACTCCACAAAACATCATCTGACAATTCCCCTCAACTTCGTTTCGGGAAATTGATAGATGATGTTTTGTGTCGTGAAATTGTTAGAAATAAGTTGCCATGGAAACGACAAAACAATTCTCAAAAAATTATCATCTCTTATGGTATTACCCCTGATAATAGGACTAATAATAAGTTTTTATTAATATTTATTACCTTCAATTTTAAATATGATTTAGTATTTTACTAAATTATAAACAAGAAGTGACGACGAACGCTGAATGTAGCTGAACCTAAACACGGCTACCGGGAACAGTAACAGCGGTCTTGCGCGCTTATAATAATGGAGCGTGAACGCATTAGTTTCTAAGTTAAATATCTCACGATACAATTAAGATATCGTTATAATTCTTTTAACAGAATAAAATTTGAACATTTCTCAACACTTCGTACGCTTATACTATATGTCTATTTTAACAAATACAAAAGTTAGCAGCATACTACTTTTTTACATTATTTATGAACATAGCATCTTTTAAATAATTATTACAATTTTATTATAAACAATTTCCAATTAAAAACTTATATTTGTTAAGAACATTGTTATGAAAATAACTGGTAAAAATTTAATTACGATTTCTGCAGTAGTTTCTGAGTAATTTAAAAATAAGTTGAAAAAGTAATGTATTCATTTTCGTTCGTTTTGGGAAAATAGGACCGCTAGTCTTGTTGCCATAATGTGCACACTCCGGCCTGATAAATAGAGACGGCCATGACTATGGAGTACTTTTTTGCCAAAAAATGACAATTTTAAATCGAAAATTATAATTTTTTAGATCGAAAATAGTTATTTGTCCAACTAGAGAGGAAAGCGCTTCTTTTTCCCACTCGAGCTCGAAGTTTGTGTCACGAGCGAAGCGAGTGAGGCAATCGAGCAAGAGTGGAAAAAGAGCTTTTCTCTCGTGTTAGACACAACATTTTTTTCACGACATATTTAAAAACATTGTAAAGTAGAAGAAACACATAACTAGAAGTTAGGTTATAACTGCCATCTGTCAGAATGACGTTTGAAAACAACAAAATGCAGCCAATATGCCAAATTAAATTTAAGTTGTAAAATCGTGAAATAGAAAGTATAAAACATAATAATTGTAAAATAATAGTTTACAGTATATCACTATAAAATCAGAATTTTCGATAAAATAATAAATTTACTTACAATTTTTAAAATATTTCATCGTAAAATAACACTTGTGGTAACACTGTTTACTTTCCTCTCTAGAGAGGGAAAACCTACTTTCCTCACTATTTCGCGAGAAGAAAATTGTGTTTTCTCCGCATGTCGTGAAAAAAATTATGTTTTCTCTGTTAATTTTTAAAACAAACAGCAATAAAAAATGTTTCAAGTGAAATATATCTATAACAATACCAATTTGTACAATAAACCTATTTTCCATATTTCTTGTATGTCCTGCCGTTGAGGTGTTATTTGACCTGCAATTTGTCACTGCGCGCGAGGTAGGCAGGGAGCACTACTGGCTACTAATCTCATCTGTAAGAAAGATCAACTCAAATGTTGCTAAGGAAATTGTTGAAACGTCAATTTTTTTTCACTTATCAAAACTAACATAGTTACAGCAGTCTATTGGCTAGAAGGGAGCGAAAACATTTGTTTGAGGGTGTTTTGTCAATAGTAATACAGAGAGTTTTTTTTATAAGTAAACATAGGGCATGTCATTACCATAGTTACAGTGTTACAGGATGACAGCAATGCATTAGAGCGTTTTTTTTATCAGTAAACATAGGGATAATGAACATATGAACATACATATGAAATATAAATTAAAGAAATGATAAATTATTTATTTATGTTTTCTACACTTAAGAACTAGGTAGACACTTAAAAAATAATGTGTACAATGTTGACAGAATGAATGTTGAACAATTAAAAAATCGAATTAGTGCTTCTTCCCAAAATATTACTCCCCAGCAAATGCTATAAATTATTTTTATAATCGTTTAGCATATTGTTTAGAAGTTTATGGTTCCAATTTTGAGCATTTAATTCGATTTAGTTTAATGTATCTACCTAGTTCTTAAGTGTAGAAAATATAAATAAATTATTTATCATTTCTTTAATTTATATTTCATATTTATTTTAGTATGTAACTATCCCTATGTTTACTGATAAAAAAGACGCTCCAATACATTGCTGTCATTCTGTAACACTGTAACTATGGTAATGACATGCCCTATGTTTACTAATAAAAAAAACTCCCGGTATATCAAGGGTCCATTATTTTGCTGGAAAAATTTATTTCAAAAGATTGTTGCTTGGTAACATTTCGAGACAAATGACGAGGTAATTTATCATTCAATTTGTCGAGAATTTTACCTGTAAAATAATGAGACCCGGTATATATTTTGTTAGACTATTTCCCAAATAAACAGACATAAAATATGAACTAATAAATTTACGTTGGAGTGTCCTAATATTTTTGTTATTAAATATTTTCCAATGCCGGAGTAAGCCAAAAATTTAACACTGCTGCAGACCAATTAGAATAATTAGTCGTGGTTTTTCGTGTTTTTAGATCAAGACGAATTTTTTGTGCCGAAACGGTTGTTTAGTTTGACATTTAATTTTTTTACTAACCTTTAAGTGTCAAAATTTTATTTTAGTTTCTTTTGTTTCACAAGTTCATTAATAATTGGGTCCATGTTCCAAACTAAGGTTTTTGACGTAACTGTATTTTTTGGTGTTATATTTGATATATTTTTTATTTCATTGTAAGTTGTCACAAAAAGGTTCATTTGACACTTTTTATTTCAATTAAAAATAATACAAAATCAATAAAATTGTCATAGCAATGTTTGACAGGTAAATTGTCACTTGAACAATCCCTAAGGCATTTTTACATATTTTGTCGATATATTTTGTAAGTCATTGGTCAGAATTTTAAAAATTGAAGCAAATGATTGGTTTAATTAATATGTGGGAAATAATCAAAACAAAACAATTTAACTAGGAAAAATTATGAATTTTTGTTGGATTAGAAATGTATGCTTGGAATAGTCAAAATAAAACAAAGTAAATAGGTAAAATCATGAATGTTTGTTGGTTTATAAATGTATGTGTGGAATAGTCATCTTGATTTTTTACTTCCTTGTACGAAGTAAGGAAGTATTGTAATCGCGAAAAATTTCGGTTCTCAGATTTTGACGGAAATATCCGTTTTGACCTTTTCTGAATCCATTATGACTAGTTTCGACGTGACGTCTGTACGTACGTACGGACGGACGTATGTGTGTCGCATAACTCAAATACGGTTAGACGTAGAAAGTTGAAATTTTGTATTTAGGACTGTTATAGCATCTAGTTGTGCACCTCCTATTTTTGGTTTCAGTCTACAAACCGGAAGTAGTACTTTTTTAAAATATTTCGATAAATATTTAATTTAAGACAATTTTTTTTATTTTAAATGAAAGATTATGTGATTATTACCTAAAATCGGTATTTTATAAATATTTTTGTATCTGGTATCATTTAGGAATAATTAAAGTATATATTTTTAATTTAGTATTTCTTTATCTTGTAGTCCATGATCGATTAACATTTGTTACTACGTAAAATTTAAATGATTATGACATGACAGTGACAATAGTAAAATATGCTTTATATCTTCTTCTGCAGTTGAAATAAAATGACTAAAATATATTTGTGAGTATACTAGTATAATAAGTTAAAAGAATTTTTTATATATTCTACATTTTAGTTATTAAGAAAAGTGTGAACACACAAGGCGTACAAGGAAGTCATGTGGTGTCCACGTCAGATTTTTTAACATTAGATTTGTTTACTTTTTACTTCCTTGTACGAAGTAAGGAAGTATTGTAATCGCGAAAAATTTCGGTTCTCAGATTTTGACGGAAATATCCGTTTTGACCTTTTCTGAATCCATTATGACTAGTTTCGACGTGACGTCTGTACGTACGTACGTACGTACGGACGGACGGACGTATGTGTGTCGCATAACTCAAATACGGTTAGACGTAGAAAGTTGAAATTTTGTATTTAGGACTGTTATAGCATCTAGTTGTGCACCTCCTATTTTTGGTTTCAGTCTACAAACCGGAAGTAGTACTTTTTAAAAATATTTCGATAAATATTTAATTTTAGACAATTTTTTTTATTTTAAATGAAAGATTATGTGATTATTACCTACAATCGGTATTTTATAAATATTTTTGTATCTGCTATCATTTAAAAATAATTAAAGTATATATTTATAATTTATAGTATTTCGGTATCTTGTAGTCCATGATCGATTAACATTTGTTACTACGTAAAATTTAAATGATTATGACATGACAGTGACAATAGTAAAATATGCTTTATATCTTCTTCTGCAGTTTAAATAAAATGACTAAAATATATTTGTGAGTATACTAGTATAATAAGTTAAAAGAATTTTTAATATTATTTTACATTTTAGTTATTAAGAAAAGTATGAACACACAAGGCGTACAAGGAAGTCATGTGGTGTCCACGTCAGATTTTTATATTAAAGTATTATAGAATTTAAACAAACATACGAGTATATCAGTTCTTGTTAAAAAAATAAAATATGTAATTATTAGAATCCGCGCGTTTACAGAAAACACAAATCATCGCAGTATAGAAGTTGTACTACCCAACATACAAATGTTGACTGTATTATAACCTAAACGCTACCGACAGCTGCTACCTGTCATAACATCGTAATATCACTACTTTTTGTACTTTTACATGTTGGACTCGAATTTCGATCTCTGCGCAAGTGTATTCTCTGAGCCCTGTTCGCACGGGGATTCTTTGAAAATTCTATGGAGATTCAGAATCCCGAAAAAAAGAAGTTTTCTTCTTTCTAGTGATAATTATGTTGTTTTGAAGCAATCAATAAATTATAAATTCTTCTTTTCCAAGACTCATTGAAGATTCAATTTAGCGACACCGCAATTTAACAGACAATTTTCACTAGAAAGAAAAAAACTTCTTCTTTTCCAGGATTCTGAATCTTCGTAGAATCCCATGAGAACAGGGCTTTAGAATAGAGAAAATGAAGTTCTAAATGGAACAAAAATTGGCAATTTCTAATAGGATGCGGATACAGTGACATTTACAAAAAAATCTATATAACTCTATCTTGTAGACAATTTTGTGCTCTACATTTCAGTTTAACAGTTTTCTTCGTAATGTAAACAGTTTGTAAGATAAACACAAAAAATCTGACGTGGACACCACATGACTTCCTTGTACGCCTTGTGTGTTCATACTTTTCTTAATAACTAAAATGTAAAATAATATTAAAAATTCTTTTAACTTATTATACTAGTATACTCACAAATATATTTTAGTCATTTTATTTAAACTGCAGAAGAAGATATAAAGCATATTTTACTATTGTCACTGTCATGTCATAATCATTTAAATTTTACGTAGTAACAAATGTTAATCGATCATGGACTACAAGATACCGAAATACTATAAATTATAAATATATACTTTAATTATTTTTAAATGATAGCAGATACAAAAATATTTATAAAATACCGATTGTAGGTAATAATCACATAATCTTTCATTTAAAATAAAAAAAATTGTCTAAAATTAAATATTTATCGAAATATTTTTCAAAAGTACTACTTCCGGTTTGTAGACTGAAACCAAAAATAGGAGGTGCACAACTAGATGCTATAACAGTCCTAAATACAAAATTTCAACTTTCTACGTCTAACCGTATTTGAGTTATGCGACACACATACGTCCGTCCGTCCGTCCGTACGTACGTACGTACAGACGTCACGTCGAAACTAGTCATAATGGATTCAGAAAAGGTCAAAACGGATATTTCCGTCAAAATCTGAGAACCGAAATTTTTCGCGATTACAATACTTCCTTACTTCGTACAAGGAAGTAAAAACGAGGCAATTTTTTCAACTTTCTGTGATGTCACCACGTCACCACCTCTTAAAATACTCTAAAGGGGTTTTAAATGAGGAAAACAAATTATAATTGCTCTTGGCTCGAAGTGCATAATAATTTCACTAAGTCGCCGAACTTCTACAAGATAATATCATTTTAATCTGATAATTGTAATTTTGAATCTTAACTAAGTATAGGTGAATGCTATCAAATTTAGAAAAACTTGTGTACATAAAATTTGTATACCAAATAAAATTTACCGAAATTTTGGTCAAAAACTCTTCAAATTTATGTACTTCCGGTGATTAATTTCTACCAAAATCTTTTTACCACACACGTGTGTGTATTATCTAAAAAAAAAAATTTACTATGATAGATGGCGCTACAATCAATAAAATTCGATTGAGCATTTGCTCCAGTATCTGTGTAGACTTACACTTCTAATCGAAAAATCTCCCAGGTAAAAGTAAAAGTTTAATGATTAGGAGGGGAACATGTAATTATGTAAAAAAATTCAACCCTCCTGCCCCCAGGGGTGGCTGGAGCAAAAATGCTCAAACGAATTTTATTAATTGCAGCGCCATCTGTCATAGTAACAAAAAATTTTTTTAGATAAAACTATCATAGTAACAAAAAAATTTTTAGATTATTTTACATACGTCATTTCTGGCCAATAAGAATGCATAACTTTTTCGAAGAGGGCAGTTTTTCAGCGATAAAATTTGATAAAACCACAGTAGGATAACCATGGTTACATTTTGTTTATTAAATGTTTTTAATGTTGCAAACGTCGTTCGTGAAATAATCAAGCAAATATAATTCGAGTCATAAATTTAATTGGTAAAATTTAGTCCTAATTCCTGCGTAGAAACGACAACTCGGGTCAAAATTGACTCTTAAATCACGACAGCGAATTTTGACACTCGTTTGTCCGTTGCTACGCAACAACTATTCGTAAATTTTACCGATAAATTTATGGCTCTTATTATATTACTTATGATAAAACTTGTTTATTTTTTTACGCTTCATCCGAATCTGTAATAAAAATGTAGGGGTCCCATTTAAGTATTCCAGCTACTCCTGGAGGTAGGGGAGTTGAATTTTTTACATAATCACATGTCTCACTCCAAATCATTAAACTTTTACTTGAAACATTTTTCGATGAGAAGCTCAGGTCTACAGATATTTCAGGTGGTAAATTAAAATGAGACACCCAGTATATCTGTGATAGCCTTTCATTGACGTCGCAAGGACCAAGGAGGGTCCTGAAATCAATTATTATGATCACTACATTTTGTTATACTTTAGAATAAATTATAAAAATATAATACTTTCAAAGGCCTTAATTTTTTAAAATTTAATAATTCACTGCCCAACAGGTAATAATAGGACAGGTACAAATAGAACAATAAGAGAGAATTATACAAAATAGATTAAAGTATTAAAATATAAAATAATATATTAAAATCTATCGAATGACCCAGTAATAAAAAATCTGACGTGGCCGTTACAATACCTCTCGCCTTGACATTGAAGTATTATTATTTAACCTCGTATTTAACCAAATATTAAGCTTTAATTTAAATAAAATACAACAACACCGTATAACATTTGATATAATAATATAAAATAATCATACATTATATTATTTCTGTTTATCTGTCACATTGACAATTTTATTTTTGTTTTAAATTTTATTTCTATTTCGGGATTCACAAATCGTGGTAGGTAAAATTATATATTTAAAAAAATTATATTTCTTTATTGGTTAAAGATATAGAAACAAGTAAGATTAAATATTGTACAATGTAATTTCTTCTTTCATGTGTGGTATGTTAAATTGTAACAATCGCATTATTTTATACAAATTTTGCAAAAAATGTTATAGTGCTACAAGAAAAGTACCATTTCCGGTTGGTGGATTTTTACCAAAATCTTTTCAGCTCTTCATTAACATATATAAATGTATAATGCAAAATATTAGAATTTTATGTTCAGTAGAATTTGAGATAATGAACCGGGACGAAAGGCTATAGTAGGCGTACATACAGACTTTCATACACACACACACACACACACACACACACACACACACACACACACACACACACACACACACACACACACACACACACACACACACACACACACACACACACACACACACACACACACACACACACACACACACACACACACACACACACACACACACACACACACACACACACACACACACACACACACACACACACACACACACACACACACACACACACACACACACACACACACACACACACACACACACACACACACACACACACACACACACACACACACACACACACACACACACACACACACACACACACACACACACACACACACACACACACACACACACACACACACACACACACACACACACACACACACACACACACACACACACACACACACACACACACACACACACACACACACACACACACACACACACACACACACACACACACACACACACACACACACACACACACACACACACACACACACACACACACACACACACACACACACACACACACACACACACACACACACACACACACACACACACACACACACACACACACACACACACACACACACACACACACACACACACACACACACACACACACACACACACACACACACACACACACACACACACACACACACACACACACACACACACACACACACACACACACACACACACACACACACACACACACACACACACACACACACACACACACACACACACACACACACACACACACACACACACACACACACACACACACACACACACACACACACACACACACACACACACACACACACACACACACACACACACACACACACACACACACACACACACACACACACACACACACACACACACACACACACACACACACACACACACACACACACACACACACACACAGACATCATCGTGAAAATAGTCAAAATAGGTTCTAAAGGTGCTAAAACGTGCTAATTGACAAAAATCTCGACATCGAATTTTTTCACGATCCCTATACCTCTCTAGGCGAGAGGTAAAAATGACACTTGAAATCGTACGAAACAAAAGATGAAGAAGTTTAAAATTATAACTTAATGAAGCATTATTAAATGTATTTAAAGGAGTATTAAATAAGTCAATATATTTGACAAATTATTATTGTAAAGGTAACCCATACTGTTTATGGGAGAGATAAATAAGGCATTATTGGTTCTAGGAGCCGGTAAATAGAATGTAGAGGAGAGACGATGTAAAGATGTAATTTTGATACTGGAACTAGGAAGGTAGGTAATTATTTCTTTTAAATAGGCTAATTTTCTAATTATTTGGGAACACTTGAGATAAAACATCTTTAAAAAATAGCGTAGGTACCGGAAAAAAATAACACTGCTTTCAACCCTGCGTAACACAATTAAAATCGCGCTTATTTTTATCATGATTATAATACCTCTCTTACAGACGTGAGTAGCGAGAGGTAAAAATAAATTAATACAAGTTTTGTACATTTTTTCAACTAACGTATTTTGAAAACGCAATATAGGAACAAAACATAAATTAATTCTAAGTGAAACAGCGAAAGTGAATAAATATATCGAAATTTAATTACGTAATTGAATTGTTTCACAGGAAGGAAATTCCTCGTTATTTCTAAATTAACTCTTAACTCTTCCTTCACATTTTTGATACAAATTAAGAAGATTATCACTATGATGAATTAGATAAAACAACGAGTTTAAAAAAAATATTTAACATCATATTTATATCGCAGCTTTGTTTAGTTTCCATATAGGAAGTTACAAAATAAGTAGGTACCTATATGAAATTTCTGGCTATCGCACCAGGTTTATCAAATAAAATTGGACTACAGAAATAGTTTGTTATTTACGAACCAAATGTGTTTTTTTGAAACACGAGCGAAGCGAGGGTTTCATTTACGCAAATACTTTGATGGTGTCTTCCTGCAAGAGGTTTGTACAATGCTTTTTGTAATGAATAAGACTATATTATTAGCCTACTGAGGGAGAGAAATGCATTTTTTTTTCATGAGGTGCAATTTGTAGCCAGAGGGCGAAGCGAAGCGTAGCCCGAGGGATACAAAGCAACGAGGAAAAAATTGCAGTCTCTCCTGAGGGGTATATACTATTTTTTACACGGACCAAATTAATTTACTTTAAAAATATAGTAATAATTAAATTATCAAGTATGTTATTTGTTGTTGGTAACGTAAATCATACATAGCAACCCACAGAAACAAATAAATAATAATAATATAAACTCCCTAGGGAGTGATTATTTCCCTAGGGACTAAATGAATCACTTCTATCATGATTTTTAATAAGAAAAAGATGACGTTTACTCCCGTCCGTGTAAAAAATTATTTATGATACTAAGAAACTTTTTTGACATAAAATTATATATTTTTGATAGCCACCTAAAAAATGTTGTGTGCAGCTCGGCTTAAAAGTGTTTTTAGCCTCACCTGAATTGCTGGCCTCGGCCTACGCCTCGGCTGCAAACTTCAGATTCGGCCAAAAAAGATCACTTTTACAGCCTTGATACACAAATA
This sequence comes from Agonum fuliginosum, assembly GCA_947534325.1. Classification (NCBI taxonomy): domain Eukaryota; kingdom Metazoa; phylum Arthropoda; class Insecta; order Coleoptera; family Carabidae; genus Agonum; species Agonum fuliginosum. The sequence goes on along the minus strand of OX384032.1, from coordinate 15,626,024 downwards.
ACTATTTTAGGCGAGGAATACGAATCTGCAATAAAAAATAGGGGTTCCCATTTAAGATTTTAAAGTTGCCTCCCGCCCCAACCATTTCAGGGAGGGGGGATGGCTAATTTCAGCACTGCTGGATGCCCCCCTTGATAATATTACTTTTTATCTAAAACTTTTTTTCGTAGGATGCATATTTTTTCAGATATTCCGTTTTCTCAAGTTAAAATGACCACCCGGTATATCGATGGTGTTTGTCGGTGAAAATTGTAGTAACATTTATTAAAGATATTTTGTTATTTTGAAGATGATTTCATTGTAGAATGCTCAAGAAAGACATTTCCGATTGTCAATTGCGTGCTTAATATTGTCATATTTCCTAGGTTATGAGTACAAAAAAAGATTTATATTCGAAATATTTAAATAATACTGAATTTTCCACTGAAATTTTATATTTAAGCTTTTTATAGGGTCTTTCGAGTGATAGGATTTTAATTTTAAATAAAACGTCAACGGTTTGACATATCAATTTAGTTTTTGCTTTATTTGGAAGCTTAGACCATGCAGTTATGTTCGGAACAAGATATCGTTCAAATGTCCACCACGGCTTTGTTGACACTGATCACAAGATCGCTCCAATTTGGCAGAATTTGGCTCATTTGCAACACTGGCCGCTACAGCTGTGATTTTCTCCTCACTTTGAACATTACGTATTGTCTTATACTATGTCCACCGAACAGATAGAGCAGATGCTCCTCCCACAAATGTACGCGAAAATGAAATACGGTATTGCTATTGGTAAGCCAGTTTTACACTGCTAGGCAAACTCAACTGCTGAGATCGGTCGTCAAAAAAATCGTTCGTAAATAAAAATTGTACTTCATATTTCTTTTAAAATTATGTTATACATAAATGATAAAATATATAATGTTAAATATATAATTCTTCCATATTTATTTCAAACAAAACTTTAATTTTTTTGCTTTTTAAAATTTGTTGCTTGTAAAGCCTACTTCTGCGCACATTGTACTGCGCAGTTTTGACTGTGCCCTGTGCCCACTAGTTTTATTATTCGATGGACATAGTATAGTTATGTTAACTCAAACTCAAACTTTATTACAGTGCGTCTTATAGCCTACGCAGAGTAACGGTGAGGGCGACCCAATTCTGGGGTGAATAAATGTTGAGCACCCACAACTGAGCTCGAACTTTGGTAATATTTTTTTATTATTTCCAACCGGTCTATGTAGAGGCGTCAAACGCTGCATCATAAAACTGCACACTATACTAAATAATTTGACACCTAGAAATCTTTATTGAAAAAACTATCACTCCTATTGAAAGACTCTATACAAAAAAGTTAGTTTTAAGTTCGTTAATGAGCTATATACAATAAGTGGTACCAAATTTATGATTTAAAAAAAAATTAGTTCTTAAATTGATGAAAATATTGTAAACATTTGCGCTTGCACTATTGCATTATTAAATTTAATTGAATATTGCTCATTACGTCCTATTACTATAATAAATGCGATAATAAACTCGAATTTTAAACATCACAAAATCCCAGCTGTCACTTTGACATTGACAGCTATAACTTTGACATTGACAACTGTCACTTTGACATTGACAACTGTCACTTTTATATTGACAACTGTCACTTTGATATTGACAACTGTCACTTTGACACCGCCTACGTTATTCTGAAGTTATTTCAAAACTTTGCAGAATGAAGCATAAAATTAAATTGTTTACGAAATCAAGTTTTAAAACTATATATATATATATATATATATATATATATATATATATATATATATATATATATATATATTATATAAATTACCTATAAGAGTTCAATAAGGTCTAAAACATGAATATTCATCAAATTCTCGAACTGTCAAAAATCACGACTACAATATTAAGAGTTCCCCTATTATTATAAGCCGGGGCAGTAAAAATTTAAATTAATTATGACAACGATTAATTTTAAAAATCGAGTGTTCAGCAAAGTTCGCCTTATTTTCGCGGGGAATCGTGAATATTTTGAATGAAAGAGCGCTCGGACTCGGATCACTGGTCTTGGCGTTTTCGTAGAATAAATATTATCTTTTTTTAGTGAAAATTAATGCTTCGGGGTATAAATTTATAAAAATTATAGATAATTTTTCGATTCTGTAAGCGTAATTTGATATTTTTTTCATTTATAAATAAGTAAGGTACCTGATATTATTTTGAATGACCAAATTTTCCATTTTTACTTTTATGAACTTTTTCAACTACTGTTATCATAATCATAGTTAATCGATTAATTTTTTAAAATGTAGTTATTAATCGATTAAAATATTGAAGTTAATCTTTCCAATTTCCAGCTCTGCTAAATAAAGAATAGAAATCATTTTACTACTGTTATCATAATCATATTAATCGCTTAATTTTTTAAAATGTAAAATCATTTTATGGTTAAATTTTAAAGTTTTTATTAAAATCACAACCAAATAACATTGGATGGTTTGTGTTTTGCCTTTTGCATAGTAATGGAACACGTTTTGATATATTAAATATCTAGAATAAAAATGTAATTGATAACAAGTAACCCTCCGGAGATTTTTCAAAAATTCTTTCATCTAGAATAATGTTTAATTTTTATTGAATATTATTTAAAGGTAGGTATCTATCTATAAAATGTATTTGTTGATATTTAAGAAACAACATACCGTTTTTGGTGGCAACGAGGTGATTATCGATGGTGATGGCGTTGACCAGTCCCAGGACAGCAAGTCCGACGCTCATGACGCTGACGCACTTCCAGAACACGCACATTGTCACTGCCAGTGGCCCATGCCGGTCTCACGGTGTGAAATGCGAATGCGGCAATGAACCAGGTCCACACGATCGCCGATGTTTGTTTGCTTCGGTTTCGGACGTTTACGGTTATATTCTCGCGGATTTTTTGCACCTCGAGCTGTGCTGTGACTGACCGGCGATGTCGGTGCTCCGTGTCTTGGACTGAGATTCACAAGTGCGTCCGGAATGGTTTTATACGCTATGATTCTACCTAATCTTCTGCAGAATATCTTACAGGAGCGTATTAGCTCACACTTTCTTAAGAACAAACAATACGTGTAGCTTATCTTGTTATCATAACTACAAGAATCAAGGTACATCAACGTAACATCATATTGAACCATCCAGAAAAATCAGCTAGGTGTTTCCAAATATTTTATCCATAGAGTCTTGACATTGATATTAACAACACGAAAATTATCTCTTGTTGTTATTTTAGATAACGCATTGTATAAGTAGGTATTTTTTGTGAATTATGCTAACTTAACTACTATTTATTTATTATTCGTTTCTTTAGACATAGTATTGCAAATAATATGCGCTTATGCGTAAAGCGCGTAAATTACAGTAAAGTTAAGAGCCTAATGTAGTGAAGTTGCGCGCAACAAAAACATGCTTTTAAATATGGAATGAAATTGAAACTAATTTTGGTTGGATCGATTTAATTTTTTTTTCATTTAAATATAAAGATGAACTCCGCACCCGCTTAGTGTTTTTACCTTCCGCTTACCTGTAAAGGAAGGTATTGGAATCATGCAAAAAATCGGGTGGTGAATTTTTAGTGGATGAGCACGAATTAGGGTCCTTACAACTCATTTTTGATAGTTTCACGATGATGTCTGTGTGTATGTGTGTGTGTATGTGTGTGTGTGTGTGTGTGTGTGGTCAAGGGTTGTTAGTCGCATAACTCAAATATGAATTACCCGAAAATTTTGATATTTGGTATTTAACATTTGTATATAAATTGGAAGAGCTCCCTAGATTTTGGTACAAATATCTTCATCGGAAGTGATATTTTTTGAAGATTGAAAAGGTTAATTGTCAAAATTGTATATAAATTTGGAAAAATATAGTATTTATTTATAATGAGAATAAGAGGAAAAGTTATTTGCAACTTACGTTATAAAAAAATTGTCTTTATCTGGTAGCATTAAAGAACTGCAGTAAAATTTAAAAAATAAATTTATCAAATAAAACGTTGATATCTTGTAATCCATGATCGGTTGATTTTTGTTTCTGCGTAAAAAATATTGACAGGTGAGACGGGTGACAAGTTGGCATACTAGCGCTATATAAGTCCTAAGTAAGATATTAAATGTAGTAATTGAACGGAGGATGGCTTCAATACAGCAGAGTTTTCCTGTGAATGAATCTTTTTATTCAGGTGATGCAAATTTCTGTGTTTGAATATTTGAGATTTTTATTTGTATATTTTAAATGGGCACCGGATTGCACGTATACATTTCTGTTTAAAATCTAGATATGGCGGAAGGTTGTGTGATGGCCACGTCAGATTTTTTAATTTAATTTTTTGTTTCAATTTTACAATGCCATAAACTTTTCATAACTTGTCTAACTTCAAAAAACTGTTACTCAGTATATCAATAAAAATGGCAAATTTCAACACTAGACGGATCTAGATTGAACTTTTACCTTTCAAATGAACCCTTGTTTGTGATGATACGTTCAAATTTGGTACCAATTTTGATCCCTCTACGAGAGCGCGTTCCCTATTGCTGCCTTTGTTCGACACACTAGATCTATATAAATTTATTCTTTTCTCGGAAACAGCTACATTCGGGCTTTAAGTTAATTTAAAAACGAATCCGATTCTCTTATATTGATACTACATTGTATTATCAATACATCGATATATCTTTATATTGATACATCGAAATATCGATATATCGATAGGTACCTACATCAATATATCGATTCATCAATATATAGGTAGAGATATCGGATATATCAATATATCGATTCATCAATATATAGATATACCTATACCTACATCAATATATCGATATACCGATACGTCGATATACCGATACGTCGATATACCGATACGTCGATATACCGATACGTCGATATATCGATACGTCGATATATCGATACAACGATATTATCGATATTAATTTTGTATCGAATGCCGATATTCAAATCGGAATATCGAACAGCCCTATAACGAACAAAGGTAATCGACTTCCGAATTGCAGCATTCGATTTTTGGAACAATTTTAATTATAGAAACGTTTGGAGCTCAATTTTTTTTTTACCTCTCGCCTCATATTCTATAAGAGAGGTATTGTAGGTACTGGTTCAAAATTTTCGAGTAAGTATGAATTTTTAGTAGATAAGCACGTTTCATGGTATCTAGAATACGAATTTACTATTTTCACGATGATGTCTATGTGTATGTGTGCGTATTGATGTATGAATGTATAAATGTATGAATGTATAATGTATGGACGTATGTGACTATTTTTCGTTCATATGATAACTCAAAAGGTATCAAACCTTTAATAACCAAATTTCACATTTAAGATTATAATAAGTATCTTAATATCGGATACGATTTTGGTAGAAATCCGCAAACAGAAAGTAATACTTTTGAAGCTGGATATAGTTTTTCTTGAATAACTTGGTACATTATTTTTATGGCAATTTTTGCAATTAAAAATTTAAAAAAAATGTAATTATATATGGATACAGATAATTTTAAATACAATTTGTTGAGTCTTGTAGTATTTAACAATAAAATAAAGTACAATTAATATTCTAGTTTTTTGAAATTTCAGTACCTATCATGATCATATGAAAATTGTTTCTATAAAAAATTTGATTTTTTATGACAGTGACATTTTTGACACCTTCTGCATCTTAGTTTACATTTTCGTATCGTTGAACATGAAACTATTAAATTTCATATGTAAGCAATTATTTATTAGATTAGTAGTAGAATGAGCAGAATTAGGCGAGAAGTCGTGTACTGGCCACATCAGAGTTTTTACATTTCTTTTTGCGCTTTCTCGATTATATTATCTTTATTATATAATAAATATATATATAAATATGATATAATAAATACTAAATATAACTAATTAAAAAATGTCCAAGGAATCGAATGCTTGAAACCGGAAGTCCATATTTTAATGCGTTCAAAAATTGTAGTCGATTAAAAACAAGTATGTTTTTTTTAATTACAAAAAATTATATATTTATCTTGAAGAAACTTTTAACCCTTTTAATGTAACCAAAGAGTATATGTTTCTGGAAATCGAATTCTTTGAAATGGAATTCAATATTTCAATTAATTCAAGTTACAGTTGATTAAACACAAAATTTAGAATAAAAATACCTCTCTCGGAGAAAATCTTAACTCTATCTCCAAATTTTCGATATGTTTTCGTTATAAAATTATGTCCCTTTTTTCGTGATGAAGTAAAATTAAAATAAATACCTATTTTCAAAATATATTTATACGATTATCTAGAAAACATTTACATTAAAATTGATAAGAATCTTTTTATAGATAATTTTTTCTCTACAATAGGGTAGTTTACTATTTTAAAAAAAAGATTTTTATTGAAACTTCATGTTATTTGAAAGCGATTGATAATACTGATAAGCCTTAATTGTTCTTAATAAAGCTGTAATTAATTTTAGAAATTTGTGTTGTGTTACGATGTATAGCTGAAAATCTTCTCAAACCATGGGGCTGGAATTAAAATGTACTCATGTAAAAGCAACTGTTTCTAAATTTTACAAAATATGAAATACAATTTGGTAGTTTCTTTATTACTGTAGTAAGAATACACGTGAAACGCATTATTGTGACGTAGATGTATCGATACGTAAAATCTCAAATATTTAAAGAACTATTAACTTTTTGAAAACTTTTTTCATGGCAATAACTCATTTTTGAGGTCTCCTTTGAATATAATTGACTGGATTGCTCATTTGCTACTATGGTAAAGTACCCTATTCACACCGTACAGATTTTTTCGTAATTTTACCATTTACGAGATAAACAAGAAAAACGTACGCAACTCCCAAAAATAAGGGACGACGGAGCGTCTGCGGGACTTTTCGTATGTTGTTCAGGAAGTTCAGGACATCTAATAGAACAACTATTTAGCGCAAGGTTAAAACCTAAAATGACTGAACTAACCGGCTTTGAATTAAATAAATCTTGGCGGTTAATTTTGTTTTAGCGTTTGTTTAATTAAAGTTTTTTCGGATAGGTCTCAATTTATTTTATTTTTAGACCATTAGCATTTTTTTTGTAAAAAAATATTTGTTGTTTTTGTAAACTATTATTCATTTGTTATCTGATGATGGAAACACATCGTTTCCTAAATTTCGTAAATAAACAAAATATACAGAACTAAACCCAAATAAATAATTTATTAATATGATGTATAGTACGACATATTTCAAAAAATGCGAGTAGGTAGGTATATGTGTACTGTTCTACTGTTCAGTCGTTACTATTTAATATTAAAGATTATAATGCAAATAATTCTAAATCTGTACTAATATGTAGTACCTATATATTTATTCCCAGCACAACCACTGGGTCCGAGTGGTTGGATTCCACTATAATAACATCTACCATCTTGTAATTGGGAGTTAATCCTGTAGGTTGGTTACCTACCATAAAAAACATACATTTATTATTATTATAATTCTAATATCTTATTAAGAGCCGATTAGAAACTAGATCGTGATGGGGTAATAATTATTACTTTCTTGTATAAAGTTATGTAAAAATTATAATAGTGCTCTGAACGAGATTCTAACAAATATAAAATGGCGGCTTGATATTCGAAAATTTCCCTTTCTTCTCCAAATGTAAAAGCGACTAGCGACCACTATGAGATAATGCCTGAACTTTTTCTGCTCTTGAGAGCTACGAAAATATATAAATATATCTCGACAAGTACGTATTTTATAATGACGTAAATGTTATAATTTAAGAAATAATATTCCATTTTGTAAAATATAATATTTTTTGAATAAAAATGCTGTCTGACTAGATCTATTAATTAGATTTACATATATGTTTTGTTTGGGCTGTTAAAGCCTACCAGTTTTTAATGGTCTTCGAACGAAATTAATTACTGTTAGTTAGGCAACCATATAACAAGAGGTTTAGGTTTTATCAGGCAAACTATTATTTACGAAAAAGTGGTTGCATGATAAAAAATCTAAAATGGGCAGCACATGACCTCTCGCCACAACTCACCTCCCTCGTAGGTGCTTAATATAAATATAATATATGTACGTCAGGTTCTCATGTTATTAAAAATTCGAAACAAGGTGTAAACATGTAAACTATTATGTGACCGATGTCATAATAATTGTCACTGTCATCATCATTTAAATTTTTCATAATAACAAATAACAACAACAACAAATATCAATCAATGACTCTACAAGATATTGTTGTATCAAACAAAAAATTTGTAATATATTTTGTAAATGGTGCTAAATGCAGAAAAAACGATTATACAAGTAGATAATAATATTTTCTTTAATTTTTATTATAATAAACAGACTTTCACAGCATATGTATACAAATAACTATAGATTTTACAATTTACAATTAATATTTGTATATTTTATAAAGATATGATGTATCTTCTCTGTTTGCATAATAACTATGAACTTAATAGAATGCTACGAAAGCTTGGAAGGGCCATAGAAAATAATATTTTATTCTTGATATTTCAACTTTAATCTTGAAATTTCAACTTTTTAAAAAGGTGAAATTTCAACATTAACCTTGAAATTTCAACTTTTTAAATTATGAAACAGATTGCAACCCAATAATGTTGGCACACCCATTTTACGCAAATTTTAAAAAAATATATAGTAATTTAGGACTAATAAACAATTTTGTTTATAACAAAATTATTGTGAGTACAAATTAGTCTTAAATTAGATCATAATTCAATGATATTGGTGAGAGTAGGGGTGGTGTCTTTATTAAAGTTAGCACACCCACTTTTCCGGCTAACTGGCGTGGGTACAAATTATACTTTTTTGTACAAATTAGTCCTAAATTTATGCCATTTTTTTTAAAATTTGCGGAAAGTAGGGATGCCAACTTTATTGGGTTACTATCTGCTTCATAATACTCATGCGCGAGAAAAGTTGAAAATTTAACCTTTTTAAAAAGTTGAAATTTCAAGATTAATGTTGAAATTTCATCTTTTTAAAAAGTTGAAATTTCAAGATTAAAGTTGAAATATCACGAATAAAATAATATTTTCTATGGCCCTTCCAAGCTTTCGTAAATACCGGCCCTAAACGATACAAAAAAATATTTACAACATAATATCATTTTATCCTTTTCACTCGTAATCTAATTCCTGGCTAGGGCTGCGAAATCAAAGATTATTACATAAAATGGATATTACCTACCATTTAAACAATAAATAATCAATTCACCCAATTCCTGTGCCCCGATTGAGTCTTTTGTTTTTATGAGCTCTGAGGCATAATACTTCTTTGTACATACTTGTCATAATTTATAATTAATTAGTTCTAAATTTCTAAAGTTTTTCAACAATGTCAAATTATAAATAAGCACAAATAATTATTGAAGATGAACAGAGTACGGTCCTGCAATTAAACATGGTAATTACACTTTGAGTCGACTCCACAATTCAGTATCGCAGGTCAACATTTTTCATTCTCTTCTCTTCAGAATTTTTTACTCTGCGAACCTGCGTCTTGGCCCCTTGTCCTTGGTAGGTACCTACACTTCTTTTTTACATTTTATTATCAGGCTGAACAATAATTATGAACCCTCACGAATTTATGACCAATTTTAATAGACTTACCTTTTACATCATTTTTAAATAAAAAATCTTCAAATATACCGGCGTCTAACATCTATTTTTCCTTTTTATAGCTAAACCAAAGTAGAATTCTTATTGCTTTGTAAAATGTTTTCAAGAATTTTATACAACCCACGTTTAAATTGGTTCTAAATATTATAACATTTAATTACCAAACATAAATACTACAAAACAAAATAATTGTACTGTTATATTAATTAAAAATGTTTTTTTATTATCAGCAAATTTCAAATAATAATAATAGTACTAGTGTTCTGGTTATTCCAATATTTACAAGTATGAATATTTTAATTCTAATCGTAATAGGTATTGCACAATAAATACGAAACAGACAGGTAATTAGATGTGTATACCCTGAGACAAAGCCCAGGCCCTGGTCAGGGTCAATGTCAGCACGTCAAGGCCAGCCTCGCTGCCACCTATGCCGCTCTGCGCTCCGCTGCATCTTCTTGTCTCTCACCTGAACACTTAACGCCAACTCTATATTTACCTTCTTACATTCGTCAAAATGAAAATCAGGTGAGTCAGATAATGTTAGCTTGTATGAAAATGAAATTTATCCTAAATAGTAATTTACACCGCGACAGGTGACATACAATGGCTACTCGTATCACAGATAAAATCACATAATGAGTTTAAATCAAAATGTAGGTGCAAGTGCCAAACATAATCTAGAAATTGGAAATAAAATTCTGGTTTTGTTTTACTTTACAGATTTTAATACTGAAACACTTTGAATCGACGTTAAAATTCACCCATCATCGAGATTTACGAGGCATTTGGTTAAAAAATAAAAAATAATGCATGTTACAAAAAATATATGTAATTTGTAGTACATAGTGGGCGACTCAGGGCGAAGCGGAACCGAGAGACAGCTGCTCCAGGTCTGCTCGGGTCTGTGTATCTGTACAACGAGCCAGAGGCAGAGCAGCCGCCACCCGCGTCGCCGCCATAACCACCGTGCCGCCTGCCAACAAAAGATGAACGATATAAACAATTGAGGTTAGAGTCTACAACCTAAAGTTCACCAAAATTAATTTGAAACGACTAACTCATAGCAATAATCATAAATCATATAAAAACTAATAAATTATAAATATTCATAATGTACAACATCTATGTAACCCAAGGTACACTTTTCTCTTGTATGTTTTTTAAACATTTTTGTAACTTTAATAATTATAACAATTAATTTACCTTAATACCCTTACCGTACCCTCATTTTTACAAAACAAATTATGCAAACGTGGACCGCCGGCCGGCCAACATTATACGGGCATCATTTCACGCTAATTTATGCGGGAAACTTATTGATAAACAGTGCACAGAAATACATTATCGACAATTAATTATTTTTCTGCATTACGCTTAAAAAATATTATCGCCTTACCAAATAACTTGGTAATGTTTACGTTTACAAAAAATGACAGTAATTTAAGTACGACAAGAATCTTAAAGTCAAATAAAATCTGTAACAATTTCCATGCATTGGTTATCGAGTTATAACTCAAATTTACAAATGGGGTCGGATTTTGAGTACACACCTAAAACGACCGACAGTCTTTCGTTTGAACGTGTCAACAATTGTCTGTGCCGATTTCAAAAATTCACGTAGGAAAGTCCAAAAGTTTTTTTTTTTTGTTTCGTTATTTTTTTGTTAAATTAACAGTCTTTTCGATATGATAATGAATAATAACCGACATCAACGAGTATTTGAAATGATTAGCGTAAATGATTTAAAATTTAAGACAAAAGTTAACATGTCAAATAGAACGTATATTATGCTAAAAATATCGTTTTTTTCTCATGGGAGGTGTTAGCTAGGCGAGAAAACCAGAACTCCAAGCAAATATTAAAGTAATAATTGTCGCTTGTACTTTTCGGCTCGTAACGTATCGATAATATCATTTTAAATATACATACAACAATAGTTATTCCTCTACGTAACAAATTTATACATATAAACGAGATATCATTATATACAAAATTGCTACCTTTACTTATTTTCATCTTCATTATTTTTATATTTTCTCTTATTTTTAGTTATATATGTATACAATTGGCAAAATATTTACATTAAATAAACAAGATTTAAAAATCACATGATCTCTGATTAAAAATGTTATAGAGTAAAAAAGTATAGAATCGGCTTTAATCAGGCTTGGGTTTATTATTATACACGTAGACGCAAGGTAAACTCAATTCATCATAGCATATCTCGGCTCTTTACTTCTAGAGCTCAGGTCACGTGCGGAACACACCAGTATCGTTGGAGTTCTGATTTTCACTGTATCATAAGTTGCGTTATCTATATGTAATTCCTATCTATATGATTTAAGCCAAGAATTAATTTGTAACTTGCTAATCACTGAATTCTAAGGTCAAAGACATACGTTCAGCATCACATCTTAAATTTGCGGAATAAGTCTTATCACACATTTTATCTATCTGACGAAACCAGAAATAAATTAAAATAAAAAACTCTTTGCTTGGAATAAAAAAAATTGAAAATTTGCAGGTACTGTTCACCAAACGAGAGTATTTTCTAGCATTTAATGATTTATACAAAACAATGTGTTTGATATGGCTTTTTATTTATTAAAATAAAAAATAAATAATCATTCATAAAATATTAATTTATGTACTTTAAACAATATTGTAAAATTATTATAACAATAATTTATATATTATAATATTAGATTCAGTAAATATTATAAAATTAATAAGTATAGCTTTTACAATTTTGAAATACCACGGTACATATTTGAACTATGCCTTTGATCTTAGAGGTAATATGGTTAATCTATATTTATAAATATTCTATTGAACTATTTTATATACTTTATACATAAACATCTCTTTCATATATATATATTTATATATTTTATTTATAAAACCATGTGTCACCAAGAGAAACTTAACTTAAACACATAACTGAATCTTGAAAGTGACGCAAGACGTATCTAAAGTTGAACATTATTAAAACTTTGAAATATTCTCATTGTGAAAACAAACAATAACTTTTCGGTTTAGCATGACAGCCACATTAGCACCAGTACGACATAGAGTTCTTTGTGTCATGTTTTTGTGTAGCTCAGTATAAACTAGGAATTAAGTACATGAACATGTAATTAGCGATTTGGATTGGTTACTGGTATTGAATAAAAGAGTGAGTAGCGATGGGGATTTCTGGTATCGAACCGGACAATTGGACTGATCTGCATAAACCTTTTATAAACTTAACAACACTATACTAGCGGGATTCGCTCACGTCAGCTTCACGAGTCAGTTTTTCTTTATATATAATATGTATATCTTTTATAATAGTGTATAACTCTTAATATTCTTACTCCCTAGTAGCGTGTTAATTTACGATTAAGTGGCAGATTGTTTCCGTGCACACCAGTAGCTGTACGGAAATCGGCACGACGTGACAAAGTCGCACGCACGCATGCGTTCACAGTCCTTACATACATTTGTGTATGTACATGTACTTGTACAACACACAATATCACGTTGTATTTTATGTTATGTGTATGAATGGTTAATATAAACAATTCGTTATACACGCATGCGAGCGCGCAAGTTCAGTCTCTCAATTTGACCTATGTTTGCTCCGTGATGCTCTGGGTTTCTCGAACAGCTGCCGAGTGCGGTATGTGTCGTCGAGATCTGCGATATTTAAAGTATTATCTATTTCACAACAATAAATTTTATTTTGTAATTAACGTAATTTTAATTTATTAATATATTATATATATGTTAAGGCCGATACAATCTGTATGAAGGAATCTGCAACACATAAATAAAAGTAAGTAAGCCTTATGAATTGTATAGACAAATAGTACGTACCATGACTATGCAAGGCTGTGGGCAGGTGGCGGGTTGCGGCTGCGACTGCGTTCAACTGTCCACGCTGAACAGTTCCTTGTGCAACGCAGGGAACTCCAGGTGCGGTGCCGAACGTTTGAGTTTGGCGAGCGCGTCCATATGTAGCATGCTGATCTCGCGCAACGTTGGGATCTTAGTGAGTAGCGCGTCGCACACCGTCACGTCGCCCTTGATAGGCATGGTGTGATTACGCTCGAGCTCAAGACGTAACGCACGCAGTACGGCCTGGCTCAGACGTCCGATCTCACCCAGCCCTTTGAGGCCTGGCCGATCCGGCGACAACAGCACACACGCCGAGTACAGCGCCAACTCTGTCTCCGTTAACTTTAACTCTGCCACGCTTTTCGACAACTCGAATACACACGTCACCAGCTTCATTTCAGCTGTGTCCGTGGTGAAAAAGGCCTCCTGCGGTAACATTGTGTCACCGTATAACACACAGTTGTGCTGTAGATCTAAGTATCGCGACATACGTAGCACTGCCAATTCGAAACTGCCAGCCTTCAGCAATACGATCTGATCATCTTGCGATAACTTCATGAAACCCGGCACCATTTTAGCGAACTCGATTATTTGCTGGATTACCGTGGTCAGTTTTTGTGCACATTCTAGCCACAATTCCTCGTGCGCCATATTCTTGTAGTACATTAGGCGCGACAGATCGTGTGGCTTACGGAACATGTCGTGGATGTGCTCCAGAGAATACAGGCAGGTTCGGGCGTGTGCATCCGATATCGTCTTCGACAATAGTTCCGATATTTGACTGGGATCTACAAATAATCAATTATTTAATAAAAATCAATTTTACAATATACTGGTGTTATACGAAAAGTGAACTTAGGTATTTATGTAACAAGTGCTGTTACTTCGTGCAAATTAGATTAATTAATAAAGTTTTTTTTTCATTTTGAAAACACAGAGTTTGCTTTTCATATTACGCCATGTACAGTATATGAGCGTGTCGCTAGACATTAGAGATATTAACAAATCTATAAGTTTTGTATGCACTAGGTACATACATACATGAACATACATACGAGTAGGTACTCTTCCAATCATATTGAATCTTATTTTAATAATAATGAACTAATGAAATTAAATTATTTTCACATGCCCAAATAGTTTTCTAATTAAGTACATAATAATTCATTATGTTTATTGCAACAAATTTGATGATAGGTAGATATTTATTTTCATATTCATTTCATGCGCCAAACGCAGATATTAAAGCCTCGCACTACTAGTATGTAACGTGGGTTGCCAGGTTTTTATAAAGGGAACGTTGCTGCAAACCAAGCGCTTCACAATACTAAGTGAAAATATTTATTTGTACACTGATCATGCAATATTTACATAAATGTATTCTACACGCAGTTGTGGAACAGCTCGCCTACCGTAAAATGATGAAACACCTGCAAGCGATGCGATGCAATAGCAACTACAAGTAGATGATAGATAGAAAACACAATACAACATAAAATCAGACAAGCTAAGAACAAAGAGAGAGATAGAATGGAAGAGATCGCGTGGCGCCACTCACTGGGCATAGCGACGGGCTCGCAGTCGTCAGCAGAGTGCACGGGGGCGGCGGCGGCGGCGGCGGGCGCGGCGCACGTGGTGCTGTCCACGAAGCCGCCACCCACAAGCTCCACGCCGCCGCCGCTCGCCTCCTGCTTCACAGCCTTGGCCGGCCCTGCACCCGGGGACGCTGCTGCCGGTTCCGACGTGTCGCCGCCACTATCCGACGTCCCGCCTGTTATCGTAAATTTTTTGTGTTTTTACACATTTACGTAGTTACGTATTTCATTCAGTTTGTATGTTTTGTCTAGGTGATTTGTTATATTTAAGTTAAATAAAATTGTGATAAAAGCCCTTTTATAACGTAAATTGGCACATGAAGCACACGTATAAAAGTATTATATGTAATTAGTAAGCCATGAAAGGGTGAATTACTTGAAGTGAGCGCTAAATGTAAGTGGCTGGCTGGATGTTCTTATATACAAGTGATGTGTTGTATGAGTAAGGTGTTAAGAAAGTATAATTAGGAATACATGGCAAGTAGTATACCTGTAGTGACGACACTTTGCATAAGGCTAGCCGTGTCACCCAGCTGGTCGATGCCGGGGCGCGGATCATAGGCTGTCGTACTATCCACATAGTCGGCAGAGATATCGTAGGGTGACATAGCGGGTGGAGCCGGCGCTGCTACGCTAGTCGTACTGTAGTAAGCGGCTGGCGTGTACGTGCCGACATCGCTGCCGCTATAAGGGTAGCCGCCACTGTAGGGCTGGTGCAGCTGATCGCTGCTGGACGGCGTCTGCTGCTCGAACACGCTGCTGTCCGGCGCACTGTCGCTTTGCGCACGCAGCTGTGCTCGATGGAACCGCACCTCATCCTCCACCTTCTCGCGCTGTTTCTTCGACATGCGTCCGAACTTTACCGCTGTAACATCATCACATTGCATTACAAGTAACGGCACCTGAGTACCGCAACATCCCGCTGGCCTAGAACCGCACGAGAGGAAACAAGTATAGAGCACTAGGCACTCAATACTAGTTGCCGTATCGTGTGTACAGTTATCAGTACAGCGAGTAGCGGTACACCGTTTAGGGCCGTTCAACTTACCGTCCCGACTCATTCCCAGGCGTAGACATTTCTGCAGGCGACAGTACTGGCAACGGTTGCGGTTCACGCGGTCTACCACACAGTTCTTGTTGCGTGGACACTGGTAGTTGACTACTGAACTCTGGGAACGTCTGAAGAAGCCTTTACAGCCCTCACACGTGATCACGCCGTAGTGTACGCCGCTGCTCTTGTCGCCGCACACCTTGCACGGAATTATCTCGATTTGGGCTGTAACATAAGCATACAACACATTACATAAGCATGTGTGCAATCGTTGCATGTGTGTGTGTGTGTGTTTCAACGCTAAACATCGCATCGTGTGAACTACGTTATATAAAGAGAAACGATACTAAACAGACAGAATATAAATGCTCTTTAATAACATTTAAGTAATTGCCTCATTTTAACTTTTACCATACATGCATCATCATCATCATCTCATACATACAAAATACAGGTACATAGTAAGACTGCCGCAGAGAGCAGAAGTGATTTTTGTGAATATTTAGAGATTGATATGAATGTTTACACATCGTGGTTCGATGGCTCATGACGGAATGCCGTTGAGACGAATAGGTACCTCGGATGGAATTGACGCTTTTGGCCAGCTTATCGGGATCCTGGTGCGCGGGCGGCGGCGGAGTCGTACTGTCCGCAGACGACACGTCGCCTTCGCCCGCGCCCGTGCCCCCTGCCCCTGCCGTCGCTTTGTCCGTCACGGCGCCCTCGCCCCACGTGCCACCGCCCTGTCCGCCGCTAAACAGCTCCTGGAATGCGTCCATCATCGTTCCACTCCCGAGCCGCACTTCGTCTGTTTTCGCTTTGGTCCGTGCGGACGTCGCGCATGGCAAATCACTTGGCGCTCACTCACTCTGTTACAATATTGCACGCTTTACTTTGTTTATTATATTCACTGTGTGTCAATCTCTTTTCGTATTCCTCGTATCAGTCAGTCGTTCACGTGGACGTCTACGTCAGTTTCCATGTTTTGATCTCTGCAAACGTAAGCGATTCACAAACGAGGGACACAGGCCATCTGGCTCGTTCGCTCATTTGTTATTTCAAAAACTACACAATATTCAAAACTCGGCCTCGTGCGGGGCTCGCTAATTTTCTTCTAAACTTTGCTATCGATTGCAAAGATAAATAATGTGAATGGTTAGGTCGCTGACCTTATAGATTATACCCAAAACTACAGAAATACAATAAAGTAATGACATTTCCCGACGCGCTTACATGAATGTCAGAATACCGAATAAAAATCTCGGTGACGCATGGTTCGGCCAGTTTGATTATCGGTCGTTGTCCTCTCGCCGCACAAGAACAAATTTTGCTCGTTTCATTATTACGATATAAACAAATGAATGTAAGATAAACAAATTTGTGAAATAATTGCTGACAACCTTATCGGGCATTAACTTTTTCCGAAACAATGGCAGGACTAATTTTTTTTATTAGTACATTAAAAATTCAATTCAGCAATCAGCATTATACTAACATTGAACAATAATTTATTGTTAAGATACATTTACACAACATACGTAAGATATTTTTTTTATATGAAATAAAATTTAATCTATTAGAGAATAATCAACTAAAGAAAATTTGCATTTCTTATTTTAAAAATATTGGTAATAAACAAAAAAAAATAGTTTCGTTAGATAAAAATAAATGACAGAAGTTAAATAAACAGAAGTATCGTTATCAGTTAATAGATAAAATTCATTAGGTATTATACTTGTTTATAGAATACGGAAAGAAATATTAATCCATAATAAACAATACCTGATACTTATTTGACTGATTTTATTAGAAGTAACTGGTTTTCGTACATCGATTACAAATAAATTAAAAATAAGTAAGTAATGGTATAAAGCATGTAATATTAGGGTTTGAACGCTTGAACTATGTCAGTATGAGAAATGGACAATCCGCAAAATACAAATGAAACAGCATCAGGAAAAGAGCTAGGAGTAAAAAGTGATATCGCACGTAAATGTCTTACGGCGCGGTGTGGTGCGCCGTGCGCTGCGTGTTGCGTGCGCGCGCCTCGTGTTTGGGTCCGCGGAGCAGCGGGGCGTGCGAGCAATGAACTCGGGTTCGATAACCGCCAAAACTCCGGTTACGCGAGCCGAACGGGCGGAAAAAATACGCCGAGCGAGCGGTTTACCGGCCACAAGGTTCAAACATCAAATAATAAGCACTTTTATTTATATTTCAGTGCTGCCCTTTAACTTTAATTTGGATGCATGTAGTAAATATATATATATATATATATATATATATATATATATATATATATATATATATATATATATATATATATATGTAAAACAGAGTGCTGTCTAAATTTCGGCAACGCATCACTCAGTGCGCCTGGATTGATTTTTGCAAACAGCTGAGCGCTAAGCAGCTCGGCGACCTGACAAGTACGTTCGTTCAACCTTTCCGCTCTCTTCACCGCCACCGAGCCTCGCACGTGATTCACTAGCCAATTGGAACTAAAACATTTAATTCAACTGCAAAATTTAGTTTTTATAATTACTCGATGTTGATCAACTAAGATAAAAGTAAAACAAATTGTTGAGAATTGGTGCACTTATTTTTTCCTGCTCTTACACACTACACACACACACACGCACTCAAGTTATCGATCCGAATGCGATTATAAAGAAACCGGAATGCACTAGATATCGGTATGTCGCCGGTCACTGAACCACCGAATTCAGAGATTTACATAGGTGCAACAACATTGTGATAATCTACATTACATACGATAGATTATCGACACATTGAACTGTCACAATCGCGGCCGCGGTACGAACATTGCAGAAGAGTACAGTGAGTTGTGTTCGCGTGTCACTTCATCGGCACTCGAGACTTCCGCGTATCGTCCTGTCAAAGCCCGGCTGGAAATCCACCACATATTTTGG
This sequence comes from Agonum fuliginosum, assembly GCA_947534325.1. Classification (NCBI taxonomy): domain Eukaryota; kingdom Metazoa; phylum Arthropoda; class Insecta; order Coleoptera; family Carabidae; genus Agonum; species Agonum fuliginosum. The sequence goes on along the minus strand of OX384032.1, from coordinate 15,606,877 downwards.
ACATTTTTTAACAAAGTCCGTTCGCGGGCCGCGGCTGTGTATCTGTGTAGTAATATGGAAATACTGTTAGTGTAAGTTAGGCTACGCGATGCGACAATACTTCGTCCTGCTTGCGCCGCCGCGGCGATCAGGAGACGTACGTCGTAGCCGCTGCTATTGCTGCGGCTCAGCCCCACCACCACAGAGGTCGACGACCGCGCTACACAGAGCTTCGGCTGACGCTTCGGCTCGTTTCGGAAGTATACGCCAGCCTTCGATACACAACACCGCCAATTTGTTTTTCAGCTACACGTTTCTTTTGTTTTCAACTGTATTGTTTCTTGTTAATGGTTCCTAATTTTAAGAATATTTTTCTTTTAATTCTCGCAAATATTAAACGGAAGTCAATTCTAATGACTTTTTTTTTATTAAAAATAGACATTATTTTACGTCATTAGTCAAACTCTCAGTGTGACATTGTATTGAATTCCGGACTGATTGAGACTGTCAAAAATGACGGTTCAGGTTTTACCGTAATATTGTGAAATCAAAAGAAAATAATATGAGTATGAAATTCTTAAGTACTTATATGCGGTATTTTTTATTACTTCAAAAATATTTTATTTTTATTTCGAATATCAATATGAGTAGGTATAGCAAATGTTATTAAAGCATAATCACATAAACTATGTTTTTATAGATTGATAGAAATTTTCAAAACTCATCATTTATTACATTTTTTATCTTATTTTGAATTCTCTGAATAATGTAGCATATTTCCAAAAAATAAAATCTGGTGAAATCTCAATAGGCTACTTCCGATAATTCACCTTGTACTGTTGCAGGAAATAAAGAATTTTGCAGTAGCAAAATGATATGACTAGGAAGCAATGGACTGTAAATAAACAAAGTGTTGATGTTGATGATCGCGAGTGATTTGAAGAATCTTTTCTTAAACACTGATTACCAAACCGGCGCTGTTGTTGTCCTTGTCTTCGTACGCTGCCGGAGTTGGCCGAAGTCCCATGTGTACACAAACTGGGTCAGTGGATGCTTGCGCACATTCGGTCAATGCACTTGTTGGCGACGCACGGCGCGGCAACCAGCGACATTACTCTATGCTGGATCGACAATCGACGCATCGGCATCATACACGCCGCACCGCCCGGTGTCATCTACATTCATCAGCTGTTCATTTGTTCACCACAACTCGAACAGGTGTTAAGTGTTTCTTTCACTGCAACTCCCACATATACCTATATTCTAACTAACCAACCTAACAGAAAATTACCTAGGTACCTATGCAATTTACATGCGATTTTAATATACGACTTAAAATATCTAGAAAAAAATTCATCAAAGTAGCAGACACCATGTAGTACGAATAACGGGATACGGGTTTAGATAGTTGTAATCGTTTAAGTGGAAATGTACAAAATTTTGTTCGCTACGGAGTAGTACGAAGTTTACCGATTGTTTTAGTAGGTCAGTCGACGACTCGCCGGTCGCTGTGCTGTGTAACCTGTCTTGCAGAAAACAGTATTGGCAAACGTCCGTCGTAGCGGCTGTAAGCATCCGTCAACTGTTCGTATCAGTATCAGCTTCCCGTATCGGCATCGGTACAATCACCGTACCACACAAATGCAATACCTTCTACAACATTTCTTTATTTTGCTGCAAAACTTTGGAATCACCCTTTACATTTCTTTTTTTCACACAACTTCACATAGAACAAAACAAAATATTTGTGTATCACGCAGTATAATAAGACAGAAGATGACACTGTTGATATTGTATGTGATTCCATGGCACACAATTTTGCTTCGAAACAATCAAATTGGGCGAGGGAGCTGCAGTGAAGTTAGTGGCGAACTGTCATGTTACAATTTAAATAAATATTTGGTACCTCCATTAACTCTATTATCATAGGTACCTATTTATAAAATTTATTTACGTAGTTTATATTACATTTTATTTAATTTTGACATAATAATAATATGTTATGAATTTATTTTTACGAGACTGTAACGTCAAAATAATTTTAAAACTATCTAGTCCACAAGTAAAGTGAATAAATCTTTATTTAAAATTGATGTTAGTGTTAAAAATAATAGTTTGTAACGTCAATACTGAATAAAGAAACTTGTTATAAAATACAATTTTCATTCATATGCTTCGAACTTCAGACTAGAGATGGGCGCGTGAGTGAATTTTGATTTACGCTCACGCCCATTCACGAAATTGAAAATATTTTTCACGACCATTCACGAAGGGTTTTTTTTTTAATTTTCACGTTCACGTCCGTTCACGATTTTGAATTTTTTTCACGCGCCCATCGGGTAACGGTTTTTAATGTTTTTCCAGACTCAGTAAGTCACGCTTTTCAGAAAATAGCGTCTGCGCTCCCTTTTCTTCGTTCGTGTGGAACAGCATGTTAATTTTCAGAAATTATTCTACAGTTTACAACATATTAGACTTTATAACAAATTTTAAATATTATTTATGTATTTTACGAATATTTTATATTATTAAGTAATTATGAATAAAAAAAACTGATGTTGTAATGATTATTGTCTTGAAATTAAAATTTTTGATTTCCGTGAGTAATTTTGTTTGCTCACGCTCATTCACTCCCAGCACAAAAAACAACGTTCACGTTCACTCACTTCCCAAATTAAAATTTTTGTTCACGTTCACGGTGGGTCATGCCGTGATCCACTATATTTCACACTCAGCGCCCATCTCTACTTCAGACTATGTGGCCTCTACCCCGCTCTAATTTAGTTGCTCGTGGAGTAAAAATATGTGATATGGTCAACAATCGAGTGTCATCTTCTTTCTTTATTATACTTCGTGCTGTGTATCTTTGTGTCAGGACGTTTCATTGCGGTAAGTTAATCGCCGCCAAATTCATCGCGAGGAAAATTCATCACGGGGAAAATTCATCGAGAGGTAAATTAATCGCAGAAAAGTTAATCGCAGGAAAAAATCATCGCCTAAAAATAGAAGGCGAACATATATTTATTGTAGTAAAATGTTGAATGTTATGTTGTGTTAAATCAATCGTTATTGATTACGAAATATTCTATTCTATTCTACCCCAGCATGAGGTTACTTGCACTGCTTCTTTGTCATTATAATGAAATATAATAGGCTGTAAAGAGGATTTGCTGAAGTGATATAAAAATATAAGTAATAGTGAATTATTTAAATGACTCAGAAACAGTACATAAAGAACATGAGGTCAACTCAGAAAAAGAGAGAATTGAAGAGCATCAAATATGTAATTCTTTATTTCTAACCAAGAAATTGAAGACAATGCCATTAAAAAGGTTAAGAGGAGTCACGAGAAGAACTATCAAACGAAAATTCTGAAAATAAAGTGGAACCGCAGCCTGACGGAAATTATTTCGGACGAAATCAATACATTTTTCCATAATAGTACCTTAAAAAATACACCTTCAAATATATGCTTATCAGTTTTTTGATGTGTTACAAAACTGATTTTTTTTGTTATAAGGATTAAGTACCAAGCTTATTTTGAACGTTATTCATAAGAAAACTATGAAAAATGTTTTATATTTATTTTAAATAAATTTCTACGCAATAACAAATAATATAATTTTTTTTAAATTTTTGAATAAAAGTTTATTTTGCCAATCGGGACAGCTGTAGTAATGATATACCTATGCCCACCATCATCGACACACAAAAAAATTGTTATAGGTACCTATGCCAAAATCACATATTTAAAAGGGTTAATATTTTCCCTTACATATAGCATTTCAATGAAGAATTACTAGAAATCTAATTTCCTTTCTTGTGTTCCACATACCCACATAGGTACCTATTCGGTTTTGGTAATAACTCATAAAATTTTATTCAAGTGAAGTTTGTAAGAGAAAATATTAAATTTCACATTATAGAATATTTCGTAATCAATAATAATTTAACACAACATAATATTCAACGACTTATTATACAATAAATATGTTCGCCATGAATTTTCCTTGCTATTAACTTTTCGCGATTAATTATTTTCCTCTCGATGAATTTTCAGGTGATTAATTAACCTTGCGATTAACTTACCGCGATGAAATTTCCGGGAATATCTTAAATGCAGTATTACTGAATAAATCATATAATGATTTAGGTACTCTGAAAATCCAAATGATCTTAATTTCATTTGTTTAAGTTTTATGATATGGAAACTAGATAGGTACTGTAAATAATTAAATTTCATATTTTTTGTGAATAAGTTATGTAAAACTATTTATCCTGAATAGAAATGTAATCAATACTGTTACGTTGCGTGCACTGACTCCGAACTGACTCTTTACAGATCGATTTTCGTAAAGGTTTCCGTGTCCAGATAACGATATAGGTACTACTTGTTTACCTAATATTCACTGTTTGTATACTCTGTGTCAGCGACCTTTCCATTTACTTATTCGTGTTACTTTTTATTATTTATTTATATTAATCTGTATAAATATTTGTTTTTTAAGAAACGTAGAATTTGCAGCACTAGTTTCCTAACATAAATTATAATAAAAACTAGAATCACGTGCTAGATGTAAATCAAAAACCATAAACAAACAGCAAATGACAAATCAATTGAAATGATTTCAAAGTCGTGAAATCAAACTTTGTTTACAAGTGATTTAGTAATGATATATTTTTTGCATAACCTCAAACGGTTTGGCGAACAACGATCAACGAACCGAACAGAAAACGAGTAAATAGACAGTACAAATGTAGTGAGTCCTGCCCTGAGCCTGCTGTACAGCTCAGACTCAGCATTCAGCAAGAGCTAAGCGGTTATGAAGCAACAGTCGAAAGCGACTTGGCTCGAACGGACGCTGCCACATTGTGAACAAACCATCTAAACCGCAATCCTGAAACTTCACCAAAACTGCGTATCACCATCGACTGAAACATCATCTTCTACATACATTCATCTTCAAATCACATCTAATCTAGACATCTCAAATTATCATTCCTTTATTACACACCCATGTCTCATGTGACTGAGCTGTATAACCAAGAAAGTTTGGATCTTACTGTCCTGCTGAGTTTCGCGATGACGGAATTTGTTGCGAGTTTTAAAAAAAGTGAAAGTGTGCACACATTCAACTCTACAAAAGTATAGTGTATAGGTACATATCTTATACTGCGTTTATATGTGAATGTGTACTCCACTCGATTAATAATAATTTCATTTTATTTTGTCTGTGCGACTTATCTGTCTTGCATAAAAACTACATTTGCAATTTTGACGTTGTTTATTTTATTATTTTTGCATGATTATGAAATTTATCGGCATATTACAAATTGAGTTTTGGTTGCCTTACGATCATATTAAATTACATACCTATCTCAAAACAAATTATTATACAGGCTGTACCATAACTTGAGGTACATATTGTAATGGCATATAGTATTTAACGTACTGATTCTGGAACAAAAATATTTTTTCGAAATTGCTATAAATAAGGGTAGTTTACTTCAGGACACCATTTTAGTAGGTACCAATTAATCTTAATACTATTTATTTTAAAGAAAGATAGCGTTATGTTTCCGGATACTTGAAACTAAATTCAATTATTGTATTATGCAAACTTAGTTATTAATTAGTTACAACGTAATAATTTAATATTAAAACTACCTATTCAACCAGTGGCCCAAAACAAACCTCAAAAATTAATTTTCGAATTTTGAAAAAATTCTTTTTGTTCCGCCGTGATCAGTACGTCTATATGCCATTCTAATATGTACCTACCTCAAGTTATGGTACAGCCTGTATAATAAAAAGTTGATGTATCTACAATTTATTTTATTAAGCATTATCATTATTATAGTGCATTATTTTAACAGCTAAGTATAGTAATTGCCGAAATAATTAATTTAACATTTAACATTATAAGTACTATACCTACCTATTTTATTTTACTATTATTTTAGCAACGATTATTAATTACTTTTTGTGTTACTGCTCCTCGATACGTTATAATAAAGAAAAAATAAACATACTGAAATAATTAAAACCATCTACTACTTGACTGTACTGTGTTGGTGAATATATTGATTTTCTTTAAAAAATAATTATTCATGCAATACCAGGGTACAAAATAAATAAGAAAGATTCAATGATTATGTTTGTATAGCAAGCAGAGTGGACTGTGGAGAGTAGATGTAACGAAGTTAGTGTAAGTGGCAGTGTATAAAATAATTTCGGGTCGTCCAATGTGACTGCCCAGAGCCAGTTAAATGAGCCAGTGAAAGGATGAACTCGCGAACTCGCCATGAAAAACTGTGAGTTGAATACAGTCGTCAGCGGCCGTATATGACCGCAAATCAAGATGACAGTGATAACATCACAAGTACCAAACCATTTGAACATGAGTTAAGGCGATCATAAGTAGGTAGATATAGATATTACCATTATTTACTCAATTACTTACAGAATAAAACTATATAATAAATAGGAGAAAAAAATAAATACCTAAATAATATGTAGGGGTGTCTACTTGAAATCTATTATATAGGAAAAACAATGTTATTTTTTAAATTATGTTGTAGTTACTTAAACTTACCTATTCATTTTAGACAAAAGTTGTGAAAATAAAATTTATTCAAAATTAAAAATTTGGTAGGTACCTACATCATAATATGAGACCACAAATCATTTTATTTCTTTAAATTAACAATTTTGCATAATAGAGTTATGCTATTTCCACCATAACAGCAAATTACATATCCAGTGAATTATATTGAAAGGAGACCTCAAAAATAAGTTATTGTGATAAAAAAATCAATTTTTTTTAATATTTGAGAATTTATATATGTATTATGCTATTCTGAATTATTTCTACATTCATGACATAGGCGTAACTGACCATTGGGCAGAATCACTTCAAATGGAAAATTAAAGGCTATAATTAAGTGCCCTATTGCTGAATTTGAGACACTAATTCTAGTTTATTTAAAAAATCATGGTTGTTGCTAACTGAAGAAATAGTTAGCAGGATCCACATTAAAAATTATTAAATTCCAAAATAACACTTATTTAATTAAAGATTCTCGGATTAAACCGATTTAAATAATTATTTAAATACAAAAACGTAAACATCGATGTATCAAATGTTCGGTAATAAATAAATATAATCAATTATTTGTAATTTATTGATCATAGATAAAATTGGCAATTCAATAAACCGATAATTTAATATCGAGATATCGATAATTCAATAAATAACAGGTAAGTAACACCAAATCGATTCATATTCATATATCGTTATATTTTCAATATCGATATTTTAAATATTTTTGTCTACATCCCTCATCCCTACTGATGAGTATTGCCGAATTGACCAAATGTCATGCTTGCTATAGCAACCGTATCATCATTTGGTTTGTGTTCTGTGTTGACATTTTTAAAATACAAAAGTAGGTAGATACTTAAATAATAATATAATTTTGCGATTTCATGAAAAAAATTAATATATATATATATATATCTATCGGCTATAACCACGACTATAACTCACGTACCTAGTTATTTTCCACGACTAGCGCCTCAAAAATAATACACCATCGGAATAAAAAATCCTTCTTTACAGCCTAACATATAAACTCCACGATTATATTTTCAGCTCGATTTTCAGTCGCATATTTTATTTATCTTTTCAAATGATTAAATATTTTAAAATTAAAAGTATATCAGTATGTTATGCAGGTATTTTAATATTAACATTTATATTTATTCTAGTTGTTTTTAGTCTCGTTTTTAGTATTTTCATTAACTTATAGGCTGATAAACATAAGTAAGCTCTGTTCGCAGAGGGAGGAGTTTATTTATCTACGAACTACGAATACGACCACTGATAAATATATTCATTATATAGGTAATTTTAATAAGATAAATTCCTCCATCCCACACTATTGTATTCTGAGTCCATTATTCGACACAACTGTCATCACATCAAAATGTGAAGTTAGGTTATTATTTTAATGGATACAAATTTGTAAAGCCGCATGTTTTATCTAAACAGTCGTAGATAAAATGTCGTATTTGACTCGCATATAATTTCTGTAATTGTAATTCCCTCGGATGATTATACACTCGCTTTCAGCTCATGCATAAACCTTTATCATCTTGAATTATATCCTACATTATGTGCTCGTTAAATAATATCCTATTTTTTTACTTTTTAACTTGTCGTAGTCGCAAGTCGTTAGTCGTTAGTCGTAGTCGTAAGGTTTCACTACTGTCACTGCACTACTCGTCGAAAGAAAGGTTATAGATATATAAATATGAATAAAAATAATAGGTACTGTTTTAAATATTTCTGAATGTTTTATAGCTTTTAAGGTAATTCAATATTACTATGATTTATTTCATATATCTTATTACACATTTTAAATTTTCATGGTATGTTCACATACAATTGAATACATTTTATGCATACATTTATTTTTTACTATTCTTCATAATACATATTATTTACTTCCTGGGCAAACTAATAATGTTTCCAATATAACAGTGAAATTAAATAATTAATTATTTTAGATGTATTAACTCATTTATCAAGTTTAGTTGTGAACAAAATATAACGCTTATGATAAGAGCTGGAAACGGTCGGTTTTCCTTACGACTACGACTTACGACTATGATAGAGGTGGGAATGAGGCTTTACATTTAAATCAAAATACAAGAGCAATTAACTGAACAAAGTAAGCAAATAAAATAACAAATTTTTGAATGAAAACATTTATAAGCCACATTGAAAATAAGATATTAAATTATATAGAATTTCACTCTTTCGAGCATATTGGGCATTATTGTATATTACTCCACAAAAGAACTAAACAAAATTAGTGTTTGATGCGGACATATTAATCCTATTGTTCAATTAATGATGCATGAAAAATAACATAAATTTTAAGTTATGTACTAAGTCAAAACTTGACTGGAAGCTGGACTCTGTGCTGCAGCAAATATTTTCAGGAAAAAAGACACAAACACAAGAGAGACCTCCGTTGCCTCCCTTGTATTCGCGAATGGTATTTATAATATTTACATTTGTAATATTTTACAAATGAATTTCAATAAAATTAAATTGTATACTAAGTGCTAAGTGTCGAAAAGAGCAATTTACTTGCGAATTTTTAATTTGCGGCCCGACCAGAATGAGAGTTCTGCAAGAAACATGAGCATGTAAGAGCATTTCAACAAGTATACAACACTATTTTCATTAATTAAGATACACTTATGACATTTCACTTTGACAAATTGACATTATTTATTCGTTATTTATTTTTGATGGACAACGCGGTATCAGCAACGGAACATAATAAAATCATTACAATATGCTCGATCTGCGTCTTCGATTAACATTCCCACACGGTCGTTCCACTGTTTGTAAGTTGACATTTTCGAAGAGTGCAGTGAATGTCGGAAGTCCGAATTTCGGTGGTAGGCGTAGAAAAAATAAATTTTCGCTTCCCTTCATCTGTAACTTCAAAAGTGAATAATTCCTAACCTAAACGAAGCGGTTTGATTTAATTTGAATTATTTATTTATTTGACAGTTTCCATTAGGGAAATTTTTGGTAGAATAATTAGGTTGGTGACAGTAATTTGTGCTTGACAATTGATGAGTTTTGTTTGTTGTATGTGTTTTATATTAATAAAATAAACTAAAATGTTAGATAAAAAAATTTATTAATGAAGCTCCCGACAGAGACAATCTTTCAATAAAAGTAAGCTAAGTAATTTAGTAATCACATTTAAATTATAATTTTACAACAATATTTTTAGGTTCTTATTCCGGCGTGTGGAGAAGAGATGAATTTACTAATATTATGTTAATAAGTGATATTGAGTAAAAAGTTAATTTAATTTTTGTAACAATATCAAAAACTCAATCGAATGCTCCAAGGTGATTTGCAAACGAATGAAATGTGGATTAATTTGACCAAAAAGTATGTTAATTTTGCAGGGTTGTGAAAAACCCAGGTTTTTTCATGATTTGCCCAGCCCAGTGGGTTTTTTTGAAAAAACCCAGCCCACTACTGGGTTTTTTTTTAAAGCAGTTAAAAAATATTATTGTGTATTTTCTGCCTTCATTTTAATTTCAATGCACTTGTGTTTTATATCGTTGAAAAGAGAAAAAAATCTCTATTAAGACGGGTTATAGCCAGCTCCATATGAAAATTTAAATTTGGTTTGAATTTCTCAAAATCTGTAGGAGATAAAAAAATTTTGAGGACTGCTGTGCAATGTGCATTCCTCGTTAAAAACGTACAAATTAGAAACTTGTACTAATTCAAACAAAAAATTTATAGGTGAAAAACGAAATTGGAATATCATCTATGCATTTTTGTGAGAAAACAAAAACATTTCTAAATTGGGCCCCTAAATGGGCAACTTTTGTCTAATTTTACAAACTTCGTATCTTTCGTTCTCGAGATCCTCATGCTTAAACAGTTTCATAGCACATCCGTGTTAACAATTTTCAAATAAAATGGGTTTTTTCATGGGCAAAATCACAACAACCCTGTAATTTTGAGACCGGCTGTACTAAAAAAACAAGATTCGTGTTATATTAATATGATTAAGTTTATCTTCGTATGAAATATAAATATTAATTCAGTTTATAAGTTTAATTTGATTCAAATTAATAAAATAAACGGCAAAAGTGAATCAGTTTTTTCAAATTGTTCATTGTCCGTTGCCCAGATATTTTGTTAATTTAATTCAGTGTTACCAGTCGCTGATAATAAAATTTAACCAAAAATCCTAGGTAACGAAGCTCTTACCATCAAGATTATAGAACTGGTAAGAAGTCATTCTAGTTCCGAAACAGAGAAAAATATTATTTCACGGTTTTGATAAACATTTATTCACGGATATTTAAAATGATTAAAATTTTAACGAATTTCACAAATTTTAATTAGAATTTAGAATTAAAATACAGTTGTAGTAAAAATGTTTGTATTTCGAGTGCGAAATGTTTTAGTGCGTTCGAATAACTTATTTAACTCGGCAAGACTCGTCAAATAGGTAAAATAAGTGGCATTCTCACACACAAAAAACATCAACTTCGCGCACTTAATACAAAAATAACTATTTTGAACAGTTTACAAAAAATAATAGCTTTACGTCCTATTGCCAGTTTTAAAATGTCAACTTTTTATGACGTTTCAAAAAATATATGTTGTCCAATTTACTATGTAATAGAAATATGTGCTGGTACTCAGGAACGAAATGTTTCTTAACTTAGGTATACGAGTACCTTCATGAATTTTTTTTATAACCTATATAAAAGGATGACATTTCATACCTGCTGCCAGTAGCTGACTCTTCATATTTTATTTCTATCCCTTGAGTAGTTTACAGTTATTGTTTTGACACAAATCAACGCTTAACAAATGCCATAACATTATGTAAAGTGCGTCGGGGGACAAACATCAAACATATCATACCTTGCGCTAAAATCTGATATTTCCGAGGATATTTCTAACCCTTATATAATAAATCTATTACTCAGATTGACTTTGCAAATAATTATATACACTTATATAGATTTGTTACAATCGTTATAAATCTGTGTGTAGATATAGATAAATATGGGATACATAGAGGTTAATAGGTCAGAATCGGAATAGGAAAAATTAATATGGTGGTTAGTTGTACTGGTGACTTTAGCATTATTTTAGTCTCGCATTCTGATTATATTTTTATTATACAAATTTTATATACCTACAACGTATTATATGTATACGGAAGGCTATAATAACTTAGCTTCAATATTTTACTTTCTCGGTCTACTATGCAGAAAGTAATAGTGATTTTCATCAACTATGTATATAGGTATATAGGATCAGGGATATTATGTACTTGATTTTAAAGAATCTTTACGAGAACCGTTTACCCTTGTCTTTTACGTTATTTTGATATTCTGGTGTAGCCACTAGCCAATAAATAACCTCTTGCCATTGAAGAAATACTAGTTTTTAATAATATTATTAAACATTATCAAAAAAACCATATAAATAAGTAATAAATAACATTTTAAATTTTCTGTCAAAAATTTATTTTATAGCAACACTCACATATTTTTACTTTTTGTGATAGGTAAAGCAGCGGTAAGCAGATAAACCGAAATTGTAACAAATTTTAAGAATCTTTAATTTATTGTAACTAAAATCGTGTTTTAGATCTAGGAACTTTAAAATAAATCATGCTTGCTTATCCATTGAAAACTCACTACCTACATCATTTTCAGCATATTCCAATAGGACCGATTTCATGTTATACACTTCTGAGCGAGCTTCTGAGATATTCCCATTCCCATTAAAAGTACAATGTACGATTTTCGTTGATTTCGTTAACATGCCATCATTCAAAACAAGTGCAGAAACCAAGAAAGTATGAAAGAGCGATAAATACAGATAGTAGGTACATTGTTAATTGTTACCATAATTTGCTTTATCAAGTAGTAAGGAAATTAGACAAGTAAATTTTTAGTACTATTCAACCAGTTGGTGGTGTTATCATATTTTTTCTGATGGGCGTTTTACATTTTATATATTGTTTTCTTCATTGTTATACATATAAATACATACATTACATATACATATAAATGGGTGCATATACAAAACCCGAAAATGCAAAAACCAAATGTAGTAAATTCCGAAAATATTTCCATCGAAAATAGTTGCCAGAGATGCCAGAATCAGTCAACTTATTCATTGCATGCGCACACTCGACTTCTTTCGTTTCGGCTAATGCATTATCGGGTGATGCAAAATTCGGTTCATGCATTTTCTGTCGAAGCATTTTCGGCATTTGCATCATTCGGTATTTGCACTTTCGGTCAATGCATTTTCGGGTTTTGCATTTTCGCTGGTCGAAATATCTTCGGAATTTGCATTATTCGGTTTTGCACTTTCGGTCAATGCATTTTCGATCGATGCATTTTTGGTCAATACATATTTGGGTTTTGCATTGTCGATCGAAATATTTTCGGAATTTGCTACATTCGGTTTTTGCACAATCGGGAAATGCATTTTCAGCTTTTGCAGCCTTTCTCCATAAAAATCCCATTACATCCTTGAACAGGGTTAGCACCGTTAGCACGAATCCCTAAATGCTTTCATTCATTCCACACGTCAATCACCCACTTGCCATTTTAAAATTTTAATTGGTAATGATGATTAAAACCGAGATTAAAACAAATCTTAGAAAAATTAATCCCGAAATGGTTTGGACTTGAACAACTTTGTTCCGTAATATTTTTAAAAAAAATTCTTGGTATTTGTTAAAATTTACACTTGAACTTATGTACAAAAAAATCTAAAAGTATATTAACTAACAATATTAATTTATTGCAGACTATGGTATTAAATAAACGCGAGAATAAACGTCTCTGTAGTTCTAAGAATTCTTGTTAAAAGTTATTTAAATTTAAATTAAAATAAAAAAGGGTCTCTGTAGAAGAACGTTAGAACTAGAAGTGTAAAAAACACTCGAAAAACATATTGAAAAGAAGATAACTAAAAACATTCTATGAACACTATAACAAAACAAAACTTATTTAAGGAATACTTATACCTACGTACTTTTTATTAATTTTAGCACAAATAAGGCGAAAATATTTATTTTTATATTAAGTGCGCGAAGCAGATTTTTAGTGAGTGAGAATGTACTTATTTTTTGACAAATGACGAAGCTTACCGAGTAAAAAAGTCATAAGCACACTAAAACATTTCGCACAATACACAATACAAACAATATATAGAGTTAAATGTTGGTAAGTAATGAAAATTGGTAGGTAGTTATTTTTTATAAATTTCTTTTCCATAAAAGTGAAAACAAATGTTTATCAAAACTATGAAATAGTTATTTATAATCTAGGCTATAAAGAAAAGGATTTATTATTACGAATGTGGAGATAGACGAGAAAATAGTTATTTGTCCAACTAGAGAGGAAAGCGCTTCTTTTTTCACTCGAGCTCGAAGTTTGTGTCACGAGCGAATCGAGTGAGGCAATCGAGCAAGAGTGGAAAAAGAGCTTTCCTCTCGTGTTAGACACAACATTTTTTTCACGATATATTTTAAAACATTGTAAATGTAGAAGAAACATATAACTAGAAGTTAGGTTATAACTGCCATCTGTCAGAATGACGTTTGAAAACAACGAAATGCAGCCAATATGCTAAATTAAATTTAAGTTGTAAAATCGTGAAATAGTAGAAAAAGAAAGTATAAAACTTAATATTTATAAAATAATAGTTAACAGTATATCACTATAAAAGCAGAATTTTCAATAAAATAATAAATTTACTTACAATTTTTAAAATATTTCATCGTAAATAATAACACTGGTGGTAACACTGCTTACTTTCCTCTCTAGAGAGGGAAAACCTACTTTCCACACTATTTCGCGAGAAAAAAATTGTATTTTCTCCGCATGTCGTGAAAAAATAATATTTTTTATAAAATTGCAAAATTATTTTAAATTTGTAACATTTAAGCCTCATTTCCACCGACTGTTTTAGTGCTTAATGCATAATGATTTGTGCGTAAGGCGTAATGCATAATGATTATTTATTAGATGGCCATTTCCACCTATTTTGTTTAAGGACTAATTCGACAGAGATGACAGTTGTTGTCGAATTTTGTAATTAAATCATTACCGGCATTTTTGCGATATTAAGGAACGGAAGAACTGTTAATTTCATAAGTAAGGTATTCAGTTCCATAATTAGAAACAGACAGAAATTGACAACTCGAAACAAATAATAAATATGACACATGTCAATCATTAAGCTTGTGCATTACGCCTTATGTTTGGAGTTTGCAAAGTTTTGTTCTTATGCGTCGCTCTTAGTACTTGTGCATTAAACATAGTTCTTAAGCATTAAAACAGTTGGTGGAAATGAGGCTTAAAGCAAAATGTGAACACAAAACAAATGGTGCTTACGGGTTGCAACAGCAATAACCGACGTTCTGGCCAATGATTATCGTCAGCGATCGAGTGCACAGGCAAAAATGCGGAGCTAAAGTTGTACTTTTCACTACGATTCAACGGAGCTAAAGTAACTGATTATTGTACGATTTCATTAAAAAAAATTACACGGTTTGAAATAGGTTGACATTTTTTGACAGTTGTCGTATCCAGGGATGTAAAATTACGGAAATAAATTTTGTTGGTAATTTACCACTGGTAATTTACCGATTTTTATTACTAAATAAATTACCAGGTATAATTTAAAAATATAAATTACCTAAAAAAATTAATTAGTACCGTAAATTACCGAGAGAGCGTTTTTAAACTCTGTTTAGTAAATAAAAACAAAATAAAAAAAATATTTTAATAAAATAACCGGATATAATAAAAATAACATTTGAAAGCTTTGTCTATTATGTAATAAATAAGTAATAACAAAAACTATTACTATTTTAAATAATCTTCAGGTTCAAGAGGAACATTTTCATGATCACTAACACTAACACTTGTTTGATTCTGATAATCAGAATCGTATTCTGATTCTAAGTCATCATCTGATGAATAGTATAATGGGTATAGTGTTAAATACTATACTTACAGTGCGAAGACGTCTGAAATAAGTCAGCAAAATTTAGTTTCACAAAACTACACCACAGCGCGCCAAAAAAAATTAAACGTAAATTCGGTAAATTCTCATTTTTTCGGTAAATAATCCGTAATTTATTTGGTAATTTACGGTAATA
The DNA here is from genome assembly GCA_947534325.1 of Agonum fuliginosum. Lineage (NCBI taxonomy): Eukaryota > Metazoa > Arthropoda > Insecta > Coleoptera > Carabidae > Agonum > Agonum fuliginosum. The sequence continues at coordinate 15,591,136 of OX384032.1, read as the reverse complement.
AAACTTTAGTAAATTACGGTAATTTACCCGGTAAATTACCCATTTACATCCCTGGTTGAGGCTATTCTTTTTTCTGATTAAAAGAAAATTTTTCTGGAAAAGATTAAACAATAGGATCCTATGCTTTATTTAATGAATTTAGACATAGCTATTGCTCGTTTTTATCAATTAATGTACCTAGAATTGTAAACATATTTTTTATCATTCCGCAAGCATTTTACGCAAAATATGAGGCCATTAAGCTGTGTTATCATTGTTAACCAAAAGTTCAATATTTTCTTAATATTAATATAAATATTACAATCGGATTCATTATAATTATACTTAGATTGGGTTTAAAGATGAATAACTTGTTAAAAAATTATCGAAAAAAATGTAAATATCTATTTAAACTAAATTTAATTCTTTCTTATACACATTTCGACATTATAATCGGTTATAATATAAAGTTTTAGTTTTTTAATGCATTTGTGCAGTGACGCCGTGAGACGAGGCAATGAAATAGTCAATCTTCCTCTCGTCTCCAATTTTCGAGACGAGAAATTTAAGTATTCTCGACTGTTCAATTATCGTCTGAAAGAACTCGATTCTCGTCTCGTCTTAATTTCTGAAAAAACATTGTTGCTATCTATTTGAAAAGCTAGAAGTGAATTTAGGAACTTGTTTGTAGGTACCTACCTACATTTGACATTTTCTAAAAGAATAATATCAAATTTTCTTCAAAGTTTTAGTTTCGAAAATTCTCGACTTCTCGAGAACTACGAGAAATTTCTCGTCTCGGTGGCATCACTTTATGACAACAATTTAAGACAACAATTTATATTAAAAATGAGCTATTTTTGACATTTATTTAGGAATCGTTAACTTCGATGACTTGTACGCTTACTTAAATGAGGTATCCGTTAATTTTGCGAAATTTTCACAAGTTTTTCTGTTTTACCCACAGCACGTCCATGTAATATAATGTACCTGCCCATATTTTTTTTACTTAAGTAGTATAACAACAACACTCTGTGTAGTTCGTACATACTATTAGTAGTATAGTAAATAATTAGCTTTCGATACGTACCTACCTTATATTTGCCAAATATTAAATTTTTTGCACGGAAACATGTCCGTAAGTAGTTTTTTTAACAGAACCAATGCTGTATCGTAATGTAATTATATTTCAAAGCGCTTGTGTACGGCGTGCAAAAGAAAGTTGTTTCAGTTTATTCTGCATGTTGTATATGTGGCCGCGGTTGCGAAATTCGCAACAGCCGGTTTTGCGGTTCAACATTTTACACCCGAAATTTAATTTGCCCAAGATTGACAAGCAAATACCTTGCGCACTTCATGCTAGTTTCTATAATGTTTAAAAACTTCAAAATCGATTAAAATATAACTACTTCAAGCCAAATTTTTCACTACTTAAGTTTTGATTATTATTTCACTAAAATATGCATAGATACATAAGTAGGTATAATAGGTAAGGTAATAATTTTTTTACATCTACTATATAGGTATCTATAAATTTATGAATTTCTGAAATAATTTTAATAGATTACGTCAAATTTGTATGTCATCGTGAGAACACAAGTTTAGGTATGTCGAGATATTATTATCCTATTTCGAAATGAATTATACGAAATTATATACTACTTACGAATATATATTTCATGTATCACGTGGCTATCAAATCGATGATATTTCTATCACTGCATGTTAGGTATATCAACGGTTTTTGTTTATTAGTCACGTACCATCAATTGTTCAATCAGAAATTTATGTTTGTCAAAAATAAGACTTAAAATGTATCGAGATAAAGATAAGAGACGAAAACGCCAAATTGAAAAAGATAAAGAGTTTAAAACGTTGTTGACATTGAAGAAACATAACCCAATATTAGAACTCATTCATTATAGTATTCTCCCCAAATATAACTCGGGCAATGATTAATTATACCTAGATGATAGCATTCGTTAAGTCTTGAAAAGAAATTGAACTCGTACTGCGCACTAGGTCAATTTTCATCGACAAACTCACGCTATCACCGATGATAAACATAGCACTAGTTATATTACCTACGAATATACCTATATGTTATGTATCACGTAGTAAATATTTGACTAATTTGATTTGCTAAAATAGAGTAGTAAGAGGCTATCAAATCGATGATATTTCTATGACCACATGTTACATGTCAACTGTTTTTGTTTTTTTAGTTACGTACTGTCACTTTCTCAATCAGAAATTGCCTTTTGTCAAAAATAAGACTAAAAATGTATCTTAAAACGTTTTTGACAGCTATTGAAGATAGAAATATAACCCAACATTATTTGAACTCATTCATTATTATATTCTCCCCAAATATAACTCGGGCAATTTTTATCAAAGGAGATAGGATTCGGTAAATCTTCAGATTAAGAAAATTAAATTCGTGGTGCACACTCGGTCAATTTTCATTGACAAACTCATGCTATCAACGATGATAATCATAGCAATATACGAGGCAATATATTACCCTCAAATACATGCTCAGGTACTTTTATTTTACTCAGATTTCATATAAGTGATGATTTAAACATATTTTTTCTATTTTCGTTAGGTAGGTAATAGACACTTTATTTCACGAATGATCTTCATTATTTCACGCAATGGTCTTTATTTCATTATTTTATTTAATAAATGTAAAAAAATATAGACAATTTTGTAAAGAATCTTCCATATAAAATGGTTTTGACTTGCAATTGCATATTTAATACCTAGTCTCGCCATATTCTATTCTGCTCTACTCCTTTTATTATGCCTACTTCGTGCCTACTATACCTACAAAAAAATATAAATACCTACTCACAAATATATTTTAGTCATTTTATGTAAACTGTAAAAAAGCAGAGAATAAGATATAAACGATGTGTAGTACTTTTATTCCTAAAATACCATGTAGAAATAAAATTTATAAAATTGCACTTATTCGAACGAAAGTAGAAAAATATGGTATATGCAACACATAAGGAATCTCGGTAATTACCTACCTTACTTACTTATGTGCTTACAGACCTCGGCTACGCCTCGTGCTGCAAATTTCACATAACGTAAGGTAACTACCTTTATTTCCTAACTTGTTACATAGATAACTAATACCTAACTACAATACTATAATTTTTCAAGCAAATATAAGAAAACTGTGGATGACAGCAGATATATTCATAGCATAGCACAATGATATAACTCGGATATAACAATGGAATGAAGCATTACTACAAGACAATGTTGTATTCAGTTGTAATGATTATTTACTTAATGTATGATACATGTAGGTAGGCAATTAATTTTGGTACTTATACTGCTTATATTTTTATCAAAATAATATGAGGTGGTAAATAACTATAGGACTCGGATTCTTAAACAAATGCCTATTCGCCAGTTTTATATGCCCTTAATTGGGACTATTACCAAAAAAATTTCGCAGTTGATTTTGTTTAAAACGTTTAAAAATGTCTTTTTAATTATTTTTTTTAAACTCGCATATTTTATTATGTTTTGCGTGAATTGTGGCCATTTTTGTCTATTTTAACAATAAAATTCATTCATTTTGCAAAACCATTGTAAATATCTACAAAATAATGGTTTCTTAACAAGATTTATGTACCTACTACATAGGTAATTTGTTTGCAAAATATAGTATTAAAATATCATATATCTTAGTGCTAAAATAATTTATTTGTAAATATTTTTATGAGTAAGTGTCATTTTTAAAATATTATCTAAAAAGGGTGAATATTATTTTTATTTAATTCATAAATTTGTTTGAACTTTTAAAAACTGAGAAACAAAATTAATTTAATAATTAGGCATTTTTTTCCTATTTTAAGTTAGGATGTTACTATTTGTTAGAGGTAAATATTTGTGAACATATTAAATACTTTCTTGCAATAATTTAACCATCATCAAATCGATTTTTGAGAAATATTTGAAAATATTTTGTTTTCCTTTTTTCAAATTTTTTGCCTTATTCAGTTTCTATGCCTATTTATAGAAATAAAGTTCCTAAAATAGGTACAAAAATCACCTTTTAGCTTACATATTTTGCTGGTTTTAGTGCCTAAAAGTTTAACGTTACGTACGTAACAAAAATAGGAAAATTAAAAATATTTAAAAATAACTTTCTGAACTCATAATTATAAATTTAAGGCATAAAATTTAAAGAATCAAAGTTGTACTCGCTTGTATTTTGTCCATTTTTGGAAATATAGGACAACTACATAAGGAGTACAAAGTCAAAGTGTGTTTAAATGCGATAAATCATCTGTATAAAATGAACATTTAAAAAGAATATAATTGTTTGTGTTGTATGGGGTTGTAGTTGTGATAGTCAGCTGATGACGGTGACATGTCACGGCTCACGGGGACGTGGGGCGAGGGTGAAGGCTCAGAGCGAGCTGATGCGTGGTGGCCGCGCACACCGCACAGCGTGCCCAGATGTCCTTGGTTCGAGTCTTTCAACTTGTGGCCTAGTTTACAGCGAGCGCGGTGCGGCGCGGCGCGGCGCGGTTCACGGGCCTCCATCCATGCCGAGCGGCGCATACTACAGACTCAACGTTGTGACATAAGACTCACGTGTGTGTGACACGTACGCCACTGCCGACTGCCTGCTATGCCAATCCATCCACCACTAGACGCAAACAAACACGAAAACTTACATGTACTTGCAGACCCTGAACTAAATGACATTCGCCTAAACTTGTCTATTGGGATATGTAATGTAAGTGATGTAAGATTGTACCAAGTCCTAAGAAAATCGCATTGTGCGAAACGCCAATGAATGCAATATACATAGAAACGGGCGTCGGAAATAGCTTGGTGGAGATGCCGTGCACAACGTCATCATCGCACTAATACGTCGCTGGTCGCACCGATATCCACAGCGAATAATCGTTATTTTTATTATGAAACTATATCTGTCGTGACCCACATGTCTCGGTAGAGTTCAACAAACCGTACAAGATAAAACTGCAAACACATAAATAAAAATACACAATTCTTACTTGTTTCAAGTACTTTTTATCATAGTAAGCGCCTTGTTACATTTTAATGTTATTTATGGAGTACTTGTGTCTTATGAAGTGTTTTACCTTTTTATTGTTCCTATATATTATTATATTTTCATACTTTTATGTGAATAGGTAAACAATATAATTACATTAGGTATGTTTAAATCGAAATTTAAATCATATGGGCTTATACTCGGTCATTATCAATAGTTATGAAGAATGATGAATAATGATTATAATTTCAAAATGCCAAATAAATGAGGGCACAGGAAAATTCCACTTTCTACGAGACCTTTTCCAACGTTATCATAAAGTATATTTCCAATCCAGAGCGACAACATTCATTCTCATTCCTCGAATATAACGTAACATGGCTCAACAAAACGCATTATAAACATACTCAGCACTCAAATGGAATAAATAATTATTGCTGGCATAAGCAACTGTTGCAAAACCTCACGCAGTACGCACACACATACACAAACACTACGAACTAGCACCGAATATGCCTAATCTTATCACATAGTATAGCACTGATTGCACAAAGACTGCATTTCCTAATTTTTTATCGCACCCTTTATCTCGTCCCCATAATACTGGAATTTCACAGGTGATTTCGCAGTGGCCATAAGTTGACCCGCATCATCCTAATCTAAGTTAGCTAAATGTAGTAAGTAGTATAGTTTGATGTGTGTCTATGTACCTTTGATGGATCCGCTGGATGTGTGCGGCTGCTGCGACTGCGTCTGGACCTGCTGCACTTGTTCCAGCTTGGAACTCACACTATTCCACATCTCAAACATCGCGTTCGATTTCACAACACATCACAATGTCAAAACTTATAGCTATAACACAGACTTGCACTTCACAGCTGCACTTGATATTTGTACCACAAAATATATAAAAATCTAGTTGACAGTACGTGTAAATGAGTAAAAAATAGAATTTGCACAAAATCAGTCGAGTAGGTATTATGAATGTGATGGGTTGTGTCAGCCGAGATCGTAGTGTGCCATATCAACCCTGTTCTTGGTGCGCTTGAAGCAGTACGTACTCCATCTCCTCATGGCCGTGTGCGACTGGGGCTGGTGCACGCATCACCTCATCACCGTGGGCTCACGTGTTGCTACAACTACCCTGCGGCTGCGGAACTGCGTCATTCACTGCTCATTCACAGGGCAGTCGCGACGTTTGTGCAACGCCGTCTGCGTTCGGTCATATCTTCTTTAAAGTGCAGTATTGATTCTGTACAGTGCGCGACTGTGACTGTGTTAGTCGTGCGTGCTCATGTGGCAGCGCGAGACGCGACTTGCTCGACGCTCACTGCTTTTGCTTTTCGGCGTCGCGTCAACGAGACTTCAACTTCTCTACAATCGCACTTGCACTTGCCTTCTTCCTCTTTATTCATTCATTCTACAAACTTCTTGTGAAATATTCATTAATAATCTGTTTGTCTCGCTATTATCTAAATGTTAATTTCAATTTCGCAAACACTGTAAAACTTTTAAACAATGCACTTTATTTTTTCACTGTATTTATTAAAATTGTCGATTCAAGTTGTTTTAAAATAGGAACATACTATAAGCACACAAAATTCACAAATATGATTTATAATCAGAATGAGTTGTAGTGAACGTCTGTGATGTAACGTAACATAACACATTTGAATAAAGTGAGCGCGGTATGCGGTACGCACGTTTGCGGAGCTCTGAATGCGGTGCGCGGCCGCTACGAACGGCAGTGCCACACTAACGCCGCAGCAAAACCCGAAGTAGAAAGTGGTGGGCATCAAGTATCGAGCGTTACGCAGTACATCACACGCAATATTGTAATACTTGGACGCCCTGTGCCTGTGATATCCATCATTCATATTCACAATATCTTATCATTTGTCCAGTAAAACCTGACTCCTGTTCCAGATATTCTAGTCCTATCCCAGCAAATAAAAACTTATACTTGGAGAATTAATTCGCAACTTTTTACTTATATTACGAAAATTAATACCTTTAAACAATAATGGTGAAATGTTTGTCCATGAATATACAGGTATTGTTTTCTTTTTCATTTAGCTTGTAATTAACTGACATAAAAATATTAAGAATCTAACAAGCTAATGAAAAATAAATTTGGGAAGTTTATAACTAGAACTATGAGCGGTATCTAAATTTACGGAAGTGCGAGTGGTAACGTGGGAGTTGTATATTTATAAATATTTTTAGTTTCATCCTATCCATCAAAGTATAATAGATATGGGATAACTACTGGGCATTTAATAAACGAAATATGAATAACATAGGTACATTACTAATTCCCTGATAATCTTCTTTATTGCAACTTGAACTTTGGTTTTCAAAATTGTTTACGAATATTTCAAAAGAGAGTTAAATTTCAGGATTAGGACGACACTCGATAGAATAGAGTAGGATCGTTTGAAAATACAACATACTGTACACAAAAGTTCTAAATGTTAAATGTTAGTATACAAAATGTAAAATGAATAATAGACAATTAGATAGAGACGAGAGACGTAACTAAGGGTGGGCTCGCGTGAGCGCCGCCAGAAAATTTTCCAAGGAGGGGCAAAATAAGATCCATTTTTAATTTCACTTTTATGAAATTAATAGTAGATACCTACATTGTTTCACGAGCACATCATATAGGCTATAATTCAAAAGGATGAAAGTTTATGCACGAGCTGAAAGCGAGTGTAAAATCATCCGATTGAATTATAGCCATTATATGTGCAGCTTAAATACTACTTTTAAATAAAACATTTCTATATAAACTTTCGTTTACTCAAATATTAATCTAACATCACATTTGGATGTGGTGACAGTTCATCATTATACTATAATGTTGAATAATAGGCTCATAATACCATAGTGTTGAATTATGAATACATAATACAATAGTGTGTCTTATATCTTATTCAATGGTACCTAGTAGATAAAAACAAAAATGAAAAAGATAAAAATATTAGGTATAAAGGGAATTGTAGTCAAATTATTAAATACTTATATTAATTATTATCCGCCGTTTCGACAACAAAATTGTAGCCGAAATGTAAATAATAAAGAAATAATAAAAAAATAAAATAATGTGCAAAATTTGTAAGACAACAATAATTTTCAATTATTTTACCATATCTTACAGATCTTTGATACTTTCGGTCATTTTCCAAGGGGGGGAAGACAACTGCCCCTTCTTCCCCCCGCCAATGGCGGCGCCCATATGAGCTCGAGTGTTCCATGACACTCCCAGCAAAGGTTTTCTGGGAATCTTTGACCCACCCAAAAATTTTGCTATATTTTTACACAATCACGCTTATTACCCATCTGGGTGAGGCAAACTCACATTTATGCCTCAGAAAGAGAAATAAATGTACGACAAAAAAATTGTCGCATAATTTTTGGAATGGGCATAGATGCCGGACCTGGGGGAGCTCTGGAATAAAATCTTCCATGAGTAAAGAGAACTCAAGGCGATTACAGTACCTACGCAAAATAAGAGATGGCCGAGCTTAGAAATTTTAAATTGGTAAACAATGTTAATCGAGCGGACATAGATTATCAGCAATTTTTTTGGCAGAAACGGCTTCGCTACCTTGAATCTTGAAATAGTGTACTTATAAAGAAATCGTCTAGATTGGTTTTTCTCTTGACTTGACTCAGTTGCGTTGAGGCAAGTAATAAGTTCGTGAACTTTTACTCAGCTCTGTGTAGAACATGGGCACATTCTTTCTCTCCCTTACTGTCTCGAACAACTTTGGCTGCACGGATAGTACTACTGTGCTGTGGGTGACTTGAATGATATGCTGCTCATATATTAAAAAATAAATTCATCTTCAATTTATTAAAAAAATCATTTTAATTTTTAGCTACCTATTGTAAAATCTACAGGGTGTTTCAGGGTTAAGTAGCTTAACTTAAAATATGTATGTTGGACCTTAAAACAAGAAAAATTTTCATAACACATATTTAATTTATAGTAGGGGAGACCTGGGTTAGTTTTTACAGGGCTCATTACAGATCATGGCAACGTCTGCTATCGCCTCTTGTTTCTTGTACTCTAGTGGCGTCTACTACGTCTACGTAGTCACTGCGTATGTGGTGACCAAAAACAGGACGTTTGTATCTTTTATTCTTTTTCAAAATTTTGGTCTCATGTCGTAGATAATTTAGATAATTTATTGGAATTATGTAATCTTTGTTACTTTATATTCCTTGTCATTGTTTATTAAAAAATAATTGCGTAGTTCTGATTTATTAAATCTCAAAATTTCATTTTGGTATTGGGACAGAAAGTTACATACAAATGGAATGGGCTAGGTGTGTTACGAGTTAAAATCTTCCCCGTTCATAAATTATTAGTATTGGTCTGAAATTTTTATTATTTTCAGAATAAGAACTTACTTAACATTGTTAAAGCAACTTCTTCTTCTAAAATAATTATAGATCTTGTCCAAAAGCTCCGGCAGATCACACGTAAGACAAGAAAAATCAGCAAACACACAAGAAAATATGTTCACTCTGTTAATCAGAAAGAAATCAATATTGAATCAATAAAATTGGAATAAGTGATTAAAATGGTCAAAACGCCTTCTGTAACTTTTTGCCCAGTATGCTGTAACAACCTACCCCATGACGGGGGTAGGTTGTTACACCTGCCAAATTTTGAAAAACAACTATTTTCATCTACTTACCATTATTAGCCTCCAAATAAATATCATATTGCATAGCCTACTTTTTAAATCCTATTAATTTCATTTAAATCGTTTTACCCAATAGCACGCTAAGATAAATTTTCTAAAAAATATGGAAAATATAAATATTAAGTAATCAGAATGAAACGACAAAAGATAAGAGCGAGTATTGTGTCTCTATAAAAGCACATTACACAAAGTGGCGAGAAAATCCCGTTACATGACGGTGGGTGCGGGTGGATGCACCAAGTTCTCACACCGTTGCCGCCACCACCGCCGCCGACACAGCCCCGTTATATCAAATAAAGAGAAGAGACTATAGCCGCGGCCACTTCAGGTTTTATCGGATAATATTACAAGTAGCAGATGGCGCGAGGGAGAAAGCAACCTAACTGTACATTCGGCTGAACCGGGGGTTGTTTAATGTTTATGTTTGGCTACCTGCGCGTCTCTTTCTCAAACCTCCAGATCTGGCTCCAGTCAGTAGTTAGATGACAACGTATACGTATACCCATTTTGCAACACAACATTATGTGTATTTCACACATTATTAGTCAGTTGTTTAGCGAGGGCCAATTAACAAAATAATCATCAAGGAAATTTCATTGTTGTATTCGTTTATAATTGCAATGCATTACATGAAAATATTCAACAGCTACGCTATACAGTGTACAGTTAAAATTTCGAGCTCAGAAAAAAATAACAGTACCGCGCACAGACCGCTTTGGGTATTTCGGTAGGTTCAACAAACTCCCAGGCCCAGGCTCTCCACGTCCAGCCTGCACTGCCTGATCTCTCCCACCGCATACCGCAAACTGCGAATATTTGTCAAATTGTGTGTGATTGTAAAAGGCTGTAAACGTAGCCGACTTTTATCACCAGTAGCGATGCGGTCCTTCAGTGGTAATTCCGACAACCATTTTTCAGAACAAGATGGGTTTACAGTTTTATGATACACTTTCTGCAATATTTATGCTAGATTTTCGTGGAACTTTATAGGGCTACAGATTTTATGAGAATAATTATAGTTGAATGATTTACAACACAGTGCAATATAATTGTATTTGTTGCTATGACGTAGTGCTGGTGCTAGTGCTTTTTCTTTGTCGACACAGCATTATAACGTGGACATCGCGCATTGAATATTGACGCAAACCATTGCGTCACATATGAAAACATGGCGTTGCCATGGAGATGTGTCGGGCACGCGGTGGCGCCGCGAGTCCCTGTAGCCGCCGTCGTCGTGACGTAATATACCCAGCGCCGACACCAACCCCGCAACAATGGACAATGGCCGGCGACGAGCGCGATGCACACGAGATTAGCACAGCGTTCTTCGTTCCGAACTATAACCTTATCTTACGCAATGTTCAAATATCCGATACTGTTGCGTTGGAAAAACTTTTTTCTATACGAAGTGCGAATTCAAATGTTTTCTGATTTTAAATTTCATATTATTATATTTATTTTCAAAAAAATCATTACTTTCGTAGAAGAAATAGAATGAACCTAACACACTTGCGAAAAGGGACATTGAAAACCTCGTATGAAAAGAGAACGTGCTTCAACTTTCATACCAGTTTTTCACTGAAGCCCTAAGCCCTTTCTCTAAACTTGTATTACGATAATTATACTATTTACTATGATAGCCGTTTGTTGCGGTGAATGTTTCCTTAAACAATCTTGATTGGAGAGCATAAATCTAATCTGCAAACACATCTTTCTTAAAAGTTTAGCATGGCATGCACTCGCCACCGCCAGCCAACATACCTAAACTCGGACTCGGAGCGATGTACCTATATGAGGTGTGTAAGTCGCACACATACACGTACAACGTTTACGTGATTCGGTTTGCATGTATAGTTACGCAACAAACAAGATTTTGACTGTTGCAGTCTGCCATTATTTCATCCGCACACTTTCACCAACAACTCGACAGCTTCATACAGACTCGCAATACTTACGTATGAGCAAATTTCACGTCTTCAAATTTTACTGTATAACTAAATTCATTTTCTCGATTAGTTACCTACACTCACTAGGCTAAGAATATATTGTTATCGTATATTATTATGTTTTAAATTTAACAGGAACACAGACGATTAACCATACAATCTTTTAAGGTCTTCCTACAAAAAAAAACTCAGGAAAAAAATATTACTTATTACTACTAAATGCATAAAAATTGATTAAGGCATTAAGACGGAATAACAAAATAAACAATTATGTACTAATGTAAAATACTAGTTATTTTATGAGCGGAATATTTAATATAATCTGTAACATACTATCACCATGTATCATGGACGTCGCGAGAGGGGCTGGAGGGTCAATTGTCCTGTCATCTCCCTTAAATCAATAATTATTATCATACATTTTTGTTTTTTTGTTATATTTTATAATAATTATAATAAGGCCTTTATTATTTTATTATTGCTGCCTCCTCTACAAAAAATTCTGCCGACGCCCATGCCATGCAGAATTATCATCTAAAAACATCTAAGTTGATATAATCAATATTCAGTTCTCTTGTCATTTGTCATAATTTACCGTAAAATTAAAATTATGTACAATATTTGTTGAATATCCCATTGTACTCGTAGGTACGGACACTTGTTATGTTATCGGTTAAACCCGAAGCCTGTTAAAAATACTTTAAACTAGTAAAAACTCGAAAAAAATTAAGGCTATTTGTACAAATTAACCTAACCTAACCATACCTTACTTTGCGCATTGACTATTCAAAACTAGGGTATGGTTAGATTAATTTTCAATTTTTACTAGTTAATACTAGTTTTAACTGACTTCAAGTTTTGACGGTACCATAATACATAATCTTTCGGTTTCTGCGAATGGCTTTATCGTACATAGTATTTTTTATTCAAAAAATCATGAGGGAAGATATAGGCGTTATTACCCGAGATTCCGAGATTACTTACATCACGACGATTTCAAATGTACAAGCGAAAGTAGGGAGCGAGGGCAGCAAAATCTGAGGGATGTAATATAATTCCGTTAGAGTCAGATTCCCGTAAACCCGTACGACGTACGAGGTAGGGCGGTAGGGTATTTTTTCCGCATCCATGAGAAGCATGTATTTAATAAAAACAATAAAAATTTCCTTCTAAAATACATGCCCTTTGTGGGGGTATTGTTACAAGAACTTACCTTTTGAAATACATAGATTACCTATTTCGTTTTCAATTCTGATTTTTAGCATTATCTTTTATAATAATTAAATACATAATTGTTATTCAAATATAAATTTTGCACAAATTTTCCAAAGCTTTTGGTAATCTCGTACTCGTATAATGATTTAGAATTATGTTTCTTCAAAATAAAATTTAAACGAATTAATATTAGAACAAAACAAATTTCCAATTTATTTCTATTTACTCCAAGCTGCAGAATAAAAATTATATTCAGGCATAATTTTAATTTAGAGAATTATTATTATGTTTCATTATAAAATGGTATCTCAGTACATTAAAAGTATACACCAACATAAAAATAAATGTACATTTTTACTTCCTTGTACGAAGTAAGGAAGTATTGTAATCGCGAAAAATTTCGGTTCTCAGATTTTGACGGAAATATCCGTTTTGACCTTTTCTGAATCCATTATGACTAGTTTCGACGTGACGTCTGTACGTACGTACGTACGTACGTACGTACGTACGTACGTACGTACGTACGTACGGACGTATGTGTGTCGCATAACTCAAATACGGTTAGACGTAGAAAGTTGAAATTTTGTATTTAGGACTGTTATAGCATCTAGTTGTGCACCTCCTATTTTTGGTTTCAGTCTACAAACCGGAAGTAGTACTTTTTAAAAATATTTCGATAAATATTTAATTTTAGACAATTTTTTTTATTTTAAATGAAAGATTATGTGATTATTACCTACAATCGGTATTTTATAAATATTTTTGTATCTGCTATCATTTAAAAATAATTAAAGTATATATTTATAATTTATAGTATTTCGGTATCTTGTAGTCCATGATCGATTAACATTTGTTACTACGTAAAATTTAAATGATTATGACATGACAGTGACAATAGTAAAATATGCTTTATATCTTCTTCTGCAGTTTAAATAAAATGACTAAAATATATTTGTGAGTATACTAGTATAATAAGTTAAAAGAATTTTTAATATTATTTTACATTTTAGATTTTAGTTATTAAGAAAAGTATGAACACACAAGGCGTACAAGGAAGTCATGTGGTGTCCACGTCAGATTTTTATTATGTGTCACATAAAAATAATCTTAGGAATTAAAATTGTCTTAAAATAATAATAATTGTTATTTTCTTTATGTACATAATTTTAATTCGTATAATTTTTATTATTGGTACAGTTAAGTTAACTTTAATTCATTGTATTTTTATTATGGGAAGTATAATTTTCAAGTATTGAACTTTTAGTATGTGCATAATTTTAATTCTGCCAATTGTTATGTAGGTTATTTTAATTCTACCAAATTTTGTTATCATTCTACGTAATTTTAATTCTGACAATTTTTGTTATCATTTTACATAATTTTAATTCTGACAATTTTTATTATCATTCTACATAATTATAATTCTATAAATTTTTATTATGATAACATCATAGTAATTTGAATTTTATGAATTTTTATTTTTTATTTTATTTTTTATTATTATTCTACATCATTTTAATTCTGATAACTACATACTTTTAATTCTGCCAATTTTTATTATGTTTTTCAAAAAAACCGGATAACCGCAATTTTTGGTGCCAGAAGGTGATTTTTAACCGAAACGGAAACCGTTATTTAAATTTACGAAAATACCGGTAACCATTAAGTCATTACCCAAAACAAATTTAAACTCCTTATTAAAACCGTTTGTAATCAGAGCAAAATAACTGCTTCATTAGTAAATAAAAAAATTGAAATAAGAAATACTATTTAATTAACACCGCCCTCCCTAATTCCCTACCCGTATGCTGCTATCTGGCTGCGTTTATTATTAAGTATTAATTATATTAGTGGAACTGTCCTCTGCACCAAACATAAACTGATTTGGTTTTTTACTTAGGTTGTGACAGGTTATCAATATCATAGTTTTTGTTCGTATCTGATCTAATTTTGCCGCGTTTTGCAAGTCGACTGAGGCAAGTTTTATCGCATTATTTTATTATTGCAATTTTACTAAGTAAAATTTCAAGCATTTAATTAATTTATAATAATTATGTTATAATCTACCCAATATCACGATTTAAAATACCTAATGTAAATATTCTAAACAAAAAAGTTCTAATGAGGCAAGATGGGAAAATAAACATGGGTGACTCTTCTTCATGAATTTTCTGATGACACCGACGAAAACTCAAGGACTACTGATAAACAAACTATAGTCATAAAGTAAAAAGGCATACCTTCTACTTCTACTTAGGCGCGCAACGTCAGAAGAAGACTAAAACGATGATATGAAGAGCTTTTCTACTGTCGGTAGTTATACTCAGAGTCTATAGACGGTATGGGTGTTGGGTATCTTGCATTATGTGTCAAAGATGAGTATATTGCTCCTGTGCAAGGAAAGAAAACAAGAATGTTGGATGATGCTCATGCTCATGTTTGTACATTTTGGCAATGAGTCTAATCCAGGTCTCCATCTTACCTTACCCCTGGGACAAAATGGGAAAATTTACACTTTTTCACGTTCACAATAAATTTTGAATTGTTTTTTCAGAATGTAATATTCCTAAATATATTATCTAGATTACATTAATATATTTTTTGTTATATTTCCTTCAGATTGAATTAAACTTTGTAGACATTTTTAGACTGTAAAGTCTTCATATTGTAATGTAAATATCAATAAAAATTTATAGAATTTAAATTATGTAGAATGATAATAAAAATTGTCAGAATTAAAATTATGTTCAGGTATAATTTTAATTTAGAGAATTATTATTATGTTGTATCATAATAAAAATTCATAGAATTAAAATTATGATGTTATCATAATAAAAATTCATAGAATTAAAATTATGATGTTATCATAATAAAAATTCATAGAATTAAAATTATGATGTTATCATTTATCATAATAAAAATTGGTGGTATTAATATTATGTAGTATCATAATAAAAATTGGTAGAATTAAAATTATATAGGATGACAATATAAATTGTTAGAATTAAAAGTATGTAGTATCATAATATAAATTTATAGAATTAAAATTGTGTAGAATGATACTAGAAATTGTCAGAATTAAAATTATGTAGTAACAATAAAAATTCAATACTAAAAACTTATTCATGATAAATAAAATTATAATGAATTTAAATTTATAAAAATAAAATAAAATAATAATAATAAAAATGTGCCGAATTTTAATGGTACCTACCTATGTGTATAAGTTTAAGTCAACAAATTATTTTTGTTTAATTTAAAAGTATGGTCTAACGAATTTTTATTATCCTGAATTATTTTTATGTACACAATTAATATAGATACCTAATACAATTTCATTATGTAGATATTTTTAATTCCGCAAATTTTATCTATGGCCTAGTTTACACCGTAGACCTATATTCAACCTATACCCCAAATTCGACCCAAATGTTGCTAGGCCACCTGGTGTAAACACTTAAAATATGAAGCGGCCTGGCATAGGTCAGGCCACTTTTACATGTGGCCTGACCTATACTGGGCCGCGGCCCAAACGTATTCATTGCGGTGTAAACAGATAGACTCAAAATAGTTTACAAATTAACAGGTAGAGGTAGAGGTTGTTTTCATACGAGTTTGACGTTTGACTGGAAGTTTTGAGGTTAAGCCGTTGAGCGCACTTATTCTGGGATTGAGTGTTTTAAGTAGATATTTTTGATTCGTTTGATTAATTTTTTTATAATTTAAATATAAAAAATTCAATATCCATTTTAAATATCTTAACAGTCCAAATAAAAATTACGTTTGAAGAGTTTGACACTTGAAATTAACCAAATTTAAAACTGGCTAATAAAGTATTCTTGTTTTTATCTGAAACTTTAACATCTAGATGGCGTGAACAAGTAGGTACCTATATCCCACCTATATCTGACCTGTGTAGGCTCTTTTGACATGCGGTGTAAACAACCCGGGTCTGGACCTAGAATAGGTCAGATATGGGTCTGGCCTATGTCAGGTCTCCCGGTGTAAAATAGGCCTATGAGTTAAAAGACACTTTATATGTGCTACAAAAGAATAAATTGTCAATTTTTAATTTATCAGAATTAAATTTAAAAGAAATCAAACTGCAGTATAATTTACATATTTTGGCGATGTACAATTTTTATACGTTTCTGAAAAATAGGAGGAGTCGAAAATGTTAGTCATGAATACTGAAATAATATTATGATGTGACATAATAAAAATTATTTTCATTTATGTGTTAACATAAATTAAATTACCTACCAATTTTTATTATCATAGGTACTAGATATTAGATTATTTTAATTATGACAATTTTTACATCAATTTTTATTATGATAACATCATAATTTTAATTATTTCATATAGAAGTGACACATAATTTTAATTACCTAATTATTTTTATGTTGTATCATAATAAAAATGCTCTTAAGATAAGTGTTTTCAAATTTTAAATCATACTTATTGTTCATATTTTTGCTATTAAAAGTTAAACGGCTTGCCATAGTTTCCAGTGTCCAGCTGATATTTCGTAAACTAATATTATTAGTTTGGTATTCTATAATCCTAGATTTCAACAAATAAAACACGCACATGTAGGTATATGATAAAGTAAAAAAAGCTTACAGATATTGTGAAGTTATGTAGATATATTACGTATGAAATACATCGGAAATACATATAAGATACATGCAAAATTTACTCATAGATTATAACGTGTATTATGTCAGAGTTAGGTAAGTAAATTTCAAATTTCAAATAGCACCTAGCACCTACCCTTAAACCTTAAGTATCTTTATAATGCTGCACAAAGGTAAAAGTATAACATCTTGAGTTTGTTATAGACAAGGAAAATATAGATTTGACACCAACAATAATTTATCTCAAAATAAAATTTTATTTTACACCTTTGTCTCGACGTTACAAATAAGGAATGAAAAGCTAACAACGAAATTCACCAAAATTGGTTTTTCGCAAATAACTCGTTTCCTATGCATTGTTCGCCTATGAAATGAAATTATACAGAAAAGGTCAGTATAGATTTTCAGTATAGATTTTCATTTAAGTAGCACAGTTTTCGAGAAAATTGATAAGGATATTTTGGCTCTTAATTAATGCCCAAATTTTTTTTAAATTAATCTTACGGAAAAATGTTCGCAAAATTTTATAAAAGAATCCGGAAATCGATATTTTTATCCGTTTAGAAGTTACAGCTTATTAAACACAATAAATACAAAAAAATTGAAAAAAAGTTTATACCATAATGTACCTGATAGAAACATGTTTGTAAAATGAAAGAAACCGGAAGTCAATATTTTCATTCGTTTTTCAAAGCTAAACTTTTCTCAAAATCTTTTAATTTTGGCTTAATTTTCGCAAAATATATTGCAAGAAACCGAGAGTTGATATTTTATTCGTTATTAAATGACAGCAGTTTTCGTGTAGCGAAACAAAATTTCGACTTTAATGATGAAATGTTCGAAATACATTTTTACGATTTTCTTGAAAACTATGCCACTTACATGAAAATTGTTAATGACCTTCTTTATAGGGAATTGTATGCTTCATAATTTCATTGTAGCCTTCATCAACGTACGATGCATATAGGAAGCGAAAACCAATTTTGGTGACCTTTGACCATAAAGATTTTGAACTAGAATAACAATTTCGATGTTCACTCTTCATACCTTTTTTCCTTATTTGTAACGTCGAGACAAAGGTGTAAAACAAAAATATATTATTGTTGGGGTTCAGGCTTTCTTTCGTCTAAATTGACTGGGTTATAAGCATAAGTTATAAGAAATGCGTATGAGCTAATATAGCCTATAGGCTACAACAGTACAACAGCCTAAGTTTGTTTAATCATTACTTTTACTAAAAATATATTTTTTACACGGACGGGAGTAAACGTCATCTTTTTCTTATTAAAAATCATGATAGAAGTGATTCATTTAGTCCCTAGGGAAATAATCACTCTCTATGGAGTTTATATTATTATTTATTTGTTTATGTTGGTTGCTATGTATGATTTCCGTTACCAACAACAAATAACATACTTGATAATTTATTACTATATTTTTAGTAAATTAATTTGGTCCGTGTAAAAAATAGTATATACCCCTCAGGAGAGACTGCAGTTTTTCCCTCGTTGCTTTGTATCCCTCGGGCTACGCATCGCTTCGCCCTCTGGCTACAAATTGCACCTCATGAAAAAAACATGCATTTCTCTCCCTCGATGTATAATATACTATTATCTCCCGTCTAAAAGAGAGGTAGCAATCGTGAAAAAATCGATGTCGAGATTTTTGTCAATAAGCTAAGCACGTTTAAGTACCCTTAGAATCTTTTTTGTCATTTATTATCTCAAAATCTACTCAACATAAAATTATAATATTTTGCATAATACCATTGTACGTCTAAACGAAGAGCTATGATAAGATTTTGGTAGAAATCTGCCAACCGGAAATGGAACTTTACTTGCAGAACTATAACATTTCTTGCAAAAATCTTAGAAAAAAGTGCGATCGTTAAATTTTTGTCAATAAGCACGTTTTAGCACCTTTAGAACCTATTTTGACTATTTTCACGATGATGTCTGTGTGTGTGTCTGTATGTGCGCCTAATAGTCTTTCGTTCTGATTCATTATCTCAAATTCTACTGTACATAAAATTCTAATATTTTGCAATATACATTTATATATGTTAATGAAGAGCAGATAAGATTTTGGTAAAAATCTGCCAACCGGAAATGGTATTTTCTAGAAGCATTATAATAATTTTTGCAAAAAATATAGAAAATACTGCGATAGTTACAATTTGTCGTTCGACATTTGAAAGAACAAATTATCTTTCACAATATTTATTTAACATCGTTTCTATATCTCTTACCAATAAAGGAAAATTAATTTTCAAAAATTTGTAATTTTACCTACCACGATTTGTAAATCAAAATATAGGAACAAAATTTAAAAACAAAAATGAAATGTCAATGTGATAGATGCGATAGATGAACAGACGTATACACAGTTTCTGAAATTTTTGTGACACCATTTTTAAATACTTATAAATATATTATTAACTGGGTTTGAAACTTAGAACCTATAGGAGCCGAAATATAATAAATTAAAAACTGACTGAATTCCATTACGTTTTTATCTTTTTATCCTTCCATTAAACGTATTCAGTCAAGAAGTATCATCGATTCATTATTATTATTATTACTGGATATAAGGTAATAAAAATAAAAATTTTATCTACAAAGAGCTAATTTGATTTCAATGCCAATAGGAATCGGTACTTGAACAACTATAACAAAAATTACAAAAAGTAGCCTAACCAAATCCAAATTCACATATTACAGTGTCCAGGCGGGAGGTCATGTGCTGGCCACAACAGATTTTTTTCTATATCTTTTACCAATAAATAAATAAATATAATTTTTCAAAAATATGTAGTTTTACCTAACACGATTTGTAAGTCACCAAATAGAAAAATAAATTGAAAACAAAAATTAAAATGTCAATGTAACAGACAGACAGACGTATGTAGAGTAGAGTGTAGAGTCTATAGAGTTTTTGAAATGTTAGTGGCACAATGTGGCACCCTTTAACCGTGCTGGCACCATATTTAAAGAAATATATGAATTGGACATAATATTATGTAAATAAGGTAGTTATAAATTAAAATATGTCTATTAAACAAAAGAGCTGAGTAGATTTATGAAATTTCAAGTTTATTACATAATTATATTTAAAATCTATACTAAGTTCAAATATTACAATGTCCATACGAGAGGTTATGTGTTGGCCACATCAGATTTTTATATTAAGCAAATATACCCACTTGACAAAATAAAATCCTCAGTACTTTGCATAAGAATGTGAACATCCCGGCTTGATACTTGCTAATTTTGTCCATTAATATCCTAGCGATTGCTAATTGCCCATTATCTATGTAACATCTCAATGTAATAATATCCCAATTATGCATCCCGTGTAATTCTCTGAGATTATTGCATTGAGTACCTATGTAATATTTTTTATCGTACTCAGAATGTGACTAGGTAGGCCTAAGTACGAATTATCAATTTAAGTACAAGAATAAGATATTTTAAACATTTTGACGATTCATGTCAAATGAGTAATAGGCAATCTTAATTTTTTTAAACTATTTGGAAATATAGATACTTTAGTTTTTTTTATAAATATCTAAAAACAGAAAGAAAATTTAATGTGGCTAGCACAGCAAAAGACCTCCTGTCATACTCTTATCTAAATATAACATTTGGTTGTTAAATGTTTGTAACTTTTTGAGTTAGAGCCCGAAAAAAAATTACATACGGTCTAACGCACACACACACACACACACACACACACACACACACACACACACACACACACACACACATACACACAGATATAATCTCGAAAATACTTTATTCGTATTCTATGCTATAGATCCTGAAAGCTGAAACGTGCTTATCCGCTCATAGCGCAGCCAATGGGGGGGGGGGGGGGGGGGGAGGATTTGAGGGTTAACTCTATAAATGCTAAAATAAAACATTTATATCATTAATTTTTTTAAATGCATTATTTATTTTTTAATTTTTATACGTGGAAGAGGATAAAATATTTCGTTATTTCCTCTGCATGAAAAAACTTAACTTTTAATGAAAAAAAAACAAGCTAAAAACTCGAAAATTTTGACCCAACATAATACCTCCCTTTTAGAATATGAGACGGGAGGTAAAAATAAACAAAAAATACAATTTAAAGAATTATACTTTATTAGGTAGATATTTAAAAATAGTCTCGAATATAGTATATAATTATAGTATTAGGAAGACACAGGATGTCACAAGCTAGTCACAAAATACTAGTCTAGTCATCTACATTGCCAAATTGTACGTAATATAATAAAAAAGTAAAACAATAATTTTGATACAGGTTTTTAAGGCGTTGGTCTGAGACAGCAGCAACTTTCACTACTTGGCCCGGGTCCGGAACTTTCTGTTTAACGAATATTTGAGCACCTAAGCATATTAATCTGCACATGCACACACACTTTACGTCCTATCCTATTCAATACTTCATAACAAGCTCATGGGCGGCGACTTAACTGGTGCAACGGGTACACTGCACCCATTTAAACTTAATATTAAAACAGTTTTATATTCAATCAATTTTGAAAATAGTCTTAAAAATAAATAAACAGAAGAATAAATCTAGCAGGGAAAAAATATTGGTCACTCAAAAACATTTTCAAAGGTAATATTAACCAGTCTATTATGAGTAAAACTTTTGATATGTGCGTCAGTCCGACCATCACCTGGATGGATGTCAAACATGGGCACTAACATCAAAATTATTAAATAAGATTAGAATTTGCCAAAATAAAATGGAACGCAGTATGTTAAACATTACTTGGAAAGATAAAGTAACTCTACAAGAAATAAAAATCCGATGTGGCCAACACATAACCTCTCGCCATACTCTACTATTTTTATTTTTCTAATATAAGTATATATTATGTAGTACTTACTCACAAATATACCATTGTACTAGAAGGGAATTCGGGAATTGTAGTTTTTATAATATTATTAAAGTTTATTATGACCTTATAAATACTAAATGACATTTCATATTTTCCATTTCAATTTGCCAAAAAGTCAAAAATTCATGTGACATTAACACTCAAATATTTTATTTTTTGTTTCCATAGGTAGGCAGATAAATCAAAATTGTAACAAATTTGTAGAATTTTTAACTTCTTGTAATTGCAAAATGGTGCTAGATAGAAACAACGTTTTGAATACATATTGTAGATAGTAACATTTAGTATACAATGTTATTTAAAAAATTCCTATTAATTCATAAATTTTGAAAATATTCCAGAAAAACTCTTCAGATCTTTAAGAAACTACCACTTCCGGCTGCACGATCAACACCAAAATCTAATCAGATCTAATCTAGGGTGTCAGAATATTGTATACCAAATTTCAAATTTTTTTATTCAGTGGTGTTTGAGTTATCGTACCTCCAACATCCATCCTGACACACAGACACACACACAGACACACACACACACACACAGACATCATCGCGAAATTATCAAAATCGTGTTCTAGGGACCTCAAAACGTGCTTATCCATTGAAAATTCACTATCGAAATTTTAGCATGATTACAATACCTCTCTTACAGATATGAGTGGCGAGAGGTAAAAACCAAGACTAAAATAGTCGACACTGTGAATACAATAAAATCATTAAAATGGAGCTGGACAATCATGAGAAGTACCTACATATTTATATTTAAGAATAATACCACTGGGACCGAGTAGTTGGATTCCATTATAATAACATCTACCATTCTGTAATTGGGAGTGAATCCTGTAGGATGCGGTTACTAGCAAAAAAAAAATAGGTTGAAATAAAGGTTATTATTATTACTATATTTATAGTCAATCAAATGAAAATTTATTAAGGCATAAATAATTTATATAGATAGATAGGTAAGATATAAATAGTGATATTCATCTCCTAAAATTAAATTTAAAGGTTCTTAACCTTGAACTAACCAAAATTTTCTACTACGGAGCATTTCCTCAATTTTTTTATAATTACTCCTCCATGAAAATATCACCCGGATTTACATACATGTATCACAGATCACAAGAAGTACCTACCTACCCTTAATTACTACCATTATTATTTTATTATGTTTATCAGTTTACCAGAGTCCAGAGTGAATTGAATTGAGTATACAGAATAGGGATAGCGATTTGCAAAATTCTGTCGCCGTCAGGCCGCCACCGCCGCTTATGCGATGTGAGAAAGTGTTTCTATTTATAAACAAGAGCAGTGCGTATACCGTACAACGTACAACGCATTCACAGTATTTTTTCCCCTCATTTCAGATGGTATCCGATCTGTTTGCTGATTTACCCACAATCTGTGTTCCTGTATATGTATTGCGCTGTTTTTGTTTACTGTGTCAATATTTAATTAAATAGATTTATCCGAGTTCGAACTCTGAGGAGCTAGTGAATGATTCAGGAAGTGAAGTGCATAATGTGCACGTATGTAAGTGTAAAGTTTGAATAGACGAAGACGACAAGAGTGATCAGCAAATGTAGAACACCGGTTGCTAATTTTAATGTAGCGTACCTAGTACCTAGGTATAGCACCTTTGTTGCTAATTATAAACATTTTTGTAAAAAGAATTGCGGAAGACGATTTGACAGACAGCCCTGCTTTCAAGTAGATACTGGTTCAAATAGGACAGTTTGTTGTGTCAAAATAAATGATGATATTTTTATTCTTGCCCGTACACATACGAAGTTCTTTTTTAGATAAGTTTGTGTTTACCTGTTAAAAATGAATAAAAACAATAGCTTAGGATAAATAATGTATAACGCGTACATCAGTAATTAGTGGTATAAAATATTATTATAATGAACAATAATGGTATAGGCGCGCACTCAGGATTTGTGGTTGGGGTGCTGAGTATTTTAAAAAAATATAGAAAATGCGTTGCAGGCGATTTTTTTTAACTTTAAGGTCAAATACGTTAAAATTAAAGATTAAATTTAATTTAACTTTGTTGTTGACAATAGCGTCTTTACTAATTTTAAAAAGATATATAATATATGAATCTTCAGGTATTAATGTTACTAAAAATCTATTTTTTATTTTTTAAAAGTGCTAAATACAGGAAAATATAATTTTTTATGTCACCTCAAATTCGTGACGACAAACATTTTGAAGTCTCAATTCGTATCACTGAAATTTAAAGAAATTAATTTTACTGTGTGTTCGCTGTTTGTTTTGCCAGTGTCAGCACAGAGTTTGTTGATGAAAACGTGATAAAGAAAAATGAAAAAAGAAGATATTTAAAATATAATTGCCAAATTTCCATGTTTGTACGATAAAGTAAATTAATAGAACGAACCCTAAATTTACTACAGTAATTTGATTTTTGGATACTTTTCTATGAATTGAAATTCGAGTGCACCGAATTTCAGTTTGATGAACGCAAGTACACATTGCCATATAACAATTTACACAAATTACACCGAATTTCACCAAATTTCGAATTGTGAATGCGGCTTAACGCCGAACAAAACGTCGAGGCCATGTGTCTTAGGCATTTCTTAATCTCTGGGTTGCTTACTTATTGGTGAAATGTTTGACGTCACACTTGCAGCCGCTGTTTCTGTTTTCAATACGTTCGAAAAATGCCTATTTTAAAGCTTTAATACTTTACTAATCTTTGAATTTTTAAGAATTTAAATTTTACTATTAGTAAAATTATGTTCTTATTTTCAATATTTCGTAAAAATTATTAAAATTTTTAGATGATTAAACGACCCCATTGTAATGTAAATGGTTTTTAATTAAATTTAATATTTTTAAATTATTTCAAACTTAACTATATTGATAATCAGTATAAAATATACAAATCGTGAATACTCACTCATCTCTAATTAAATAAATAAAAAACAAAACCCATGAAAAATTAAATATGTACCTATATATCTTATGTTGATACGATATATTGCTTATGATAATATGAATTAAAATATGAATGGTTATATACCACTACACTACTACGAGTAGTTTAGTTTTTTTGTGTGTGTTATGATGGTTAATTTTAAATAGGTATTTGTTATTTTTTGCGCTTCTGAGTTGGAGTGTATGGGCTGTAATCCGGCAGTCACCCCCTGGGTACGCGGAAGGGTACACCATGGTTAAGTTACGAATGGACTTAGGAGTAAAGTAGTGCTTACGATCCCAACTTTTTGATTGGCGCGAACCTAGTTTACAATAGTGAAAAATTATTTATAACAGAACGTTTTTGTTAGTTTTCATAAGAGCTGGTGTTGTAGTTAGTATGGCGTCAGTGGCATAACCTAAAAAGTATGTCACGCATGAAATATAGGCAAAAGACATGAAACTAAATCATAAATAATATCTTTATAAATTTAAATTTGTGTTTTATGTGTGTAAAACGGGTTGGTTTTGAAGCGCCATCAAGTCTTAAGTTTGTTGATAAATGCATGAAGATGTATGGTAAATGGTAAGAACGCGCCATCTATGAGTGCAAATAAACAGCGCATCCCCACGGTCGGTAGAATAACTGCGTGGTAGCAGCACTGGCGGTGGTGACGGCGCGGCGGTGCGACCTTTCCAAGGCAGTTTATTGACCCGCGTGACGTATGCGGAAGCAGTGACGTCACACACGTGGGTACATAAACAGTGGTTGCGCGCGCGCTGCGTGGTGTGCGGCATACTGCGCTCAGCTGATTTACCTGTCATGACGGTGTTAGTAGTGGCGGGCGGAGGAGCCGGCGCCGCCGACGACGAGATTTCCGTGCGGCCGCACACGCTCTCGGCATCGGAGAGCTCTACGCCACCTTCCTCTTGCTCGGCCAGCTTGGCGTCGCGCCGCACCGGAACCGGAACTTACGCTTGTCCGCAACCCGCTTCACAGTTAGAACATCACAAACAACTAACCGCGATCGATGCAGTCTTTGTTCTTCGACTTTCTCTTCTTTCTGTTTTACTTTAATATAGGTATTGGTGTTTTGTAATTCAGTCTAGGTTATGAGTCTCAGATCCTCAGTCAAAATCAGTCTAAAATACAGTCTTATTTGGAATACTCGTAGCTGATGACGTATTGCTGTATTTTATTTGATTGTAGATGATTCGTCGCAATGATGGTGTTGCCGTTTTAAATGACTAAACAGCTTTACCTAAGTCTTGGTCTTTTATGTTATGATTTATTATTATTATTATTATTTTATATGTAAACTAGGTAATCATTAAGTGACTTATTAAATAATATTATTTCATTAATTATTACAAAAGGCCACTAGGAAAATACCACTATTATTATTAGGTTTAAGGTTTTAAGTAGTATAGAAATTTTAAATTTTACATTAATATTTATAATTTATTTATAAAATTTGGAAAAAACATCAAAATCGAACCGGAAATATTGTATTTTTAAACGCACCGTTGTAACTGCAAAATCGTCGGCACTGAACACAGCAAACTCGGTTACTTTAAAAGGTTTAGGTTTCTTATTATCGCATTGTATTTATGAAAAGCGGTACGTCATACAAACACAGAAAAACAAAAATATTCACATAAATAATCAATATTTGATTGTAAGTCGATTAGTGCAGTGGGTCCATGAAGAGGCGCAACCCGGGAACTCGTTACACAATAACCAACACAGAGTCCAACAAGACACAACGTTTACTTGCAAGCCGATGGTGCAGACGCCGAATCGTAGCTTCAGTTGCGGTATTTCGTACCTTGGTGCGAGTGCGTGGTTTTTTTCAGGCAGATACGGTGAGCGCGCTGCGCTGCTCGACTGCTAGAGGCGCCAGTGTCGCGATGTTGCGCTCACACCCGCCAACTCCGGGTGGTACGACGGAGGTTTCCGGTGGCATTCCGGCGCCATTGGGCTGTGTGATAGCGGCGTCGGAGGACGCTTGCGCATCTCACACAGGCAATTCGATCGCGCTATCACTGATAGCAGCAGCGCCGCCGCCAAACAGCGTGCATTCGTGTGCGCACTGACACTGGACATTCGCCGCGCACACGCGGAACAATGAATGGACACGTCCGTGATACCGCTACGCGACTTAACCCACAATACGGTCTTTGGTTTTATAATTACGCTTTTCACATATTCGTACCTCATCTGCACGTCAGTACATTATTATTATTCATTGTTTAACCTTTTCATGATATTTTATTGATGTTTATAATAATATTAATAATTAATCATTTGGAATGTTTTTGTATTATAAATAAATAGAACATGTACCATTATTAATTTATTATTACATATAGGTACTGAACAAAAGTAGACAATTTATTAATAAACAAATATCACAAGAACTTAGATTTATGTACTTAAATTTGTATTGATAGGTATTAAATGTTGTAATTAAACTGAGGATGGCTTCCTGTGAATGAATATTTTGATTCACGTGCACGTGATGCAAATTTCTGTGTTTGAATATTTTAGATTTGTATTAGTATATTTTAAATGGACACCAGATTGTACATATACATTTTTTTATGTTTATAAGTCTAGATATGGTGGGAGGTTGTGTGCTGGCCACATCAGATTTTTTTAAAATGTTTATTCCCAAGTGTTAGAAAACCTATTTTTTAAAAATATTTCCCTTCCTCCCAAGTTACATCAAATTTTTAAATTAAAAACATCTTTACATGTTTTCCATCGACATAAAATAACTAGTTTATTTGAAAATCATAATTATATGCATCCACAGATAGCGCAATATGTAATCAAGTATTTACTAACCCTTTTACTATGAATTGGGAAAATTGGTCGTTCGAATGCAAAAAAATATCAATGCGATACTTTATGTTATGTTAAAAATGGTTTAGGTCCACTCCAATAGAGATTCTGGCGCTAATTTGAAATTTTTCAAATATGAAAATTATTAGTAGGTACCTATAATATTAATATAACATAATTAATATCGTTAAAAATAAACTATAAATTGTCAACTTTTCCAGGATAAAATTTAAAATTTACCATACGAATGATAAGTTACAAAATGAATAACAGAAATCGAATTTTACATTTTAGTTTTTTTTTTACTTTCTGAAACTAACGTATCTATATTAAGTTAATACAACAGTCTATATTCTGTAATGATATTTCGCCGAAATTAAATCATTATAGAATAATAATTGTACGTCTAATCCTGCATTGGTTAGTAATCATTTAATGAAATTGTCATCAAAAATAATGTAAAGCAATTCATAAATTCGAATTGTTCAAACTCGAAAGTGTGTTCATATTTATATTTTATATTTTACGGGACATATACATGTTTAAAACATATTAAAATAATTAGTTAGGTAGGTATATGTTTTTGCATTGTCATGACAATTTTATCAATGCCATATCGGCCATACCTCTAGGTTTCTAAATATGTGATAAGTATAAAAAATTCACAAAATAGTTAGAATAGGCCATGTTTAGCCATGTATATAAAAAATTGAGAAAATTGGCATTAGACGCAATCTTTATCAATTTAAATGGTTGAACACATAACCGAAGCCGAACCAATATGGTTTTGAACCGGTTATGATTATGAACCAAAATGTTATAATTTTTTTGTAATTTTTTTTTTAGGAATTTATAGTTGTCGTTTTAATATTCTTAAATATTGGTTAATCAACCAAAACCCTTCTTCTAAATAAACAACCCAATATCCTTCTTGAATCCCAATCTCACATATTCGGTTTTAGTAGGAACTCTATAATTAATATTGCATGTATATTTCATTTAAAATTACTATTAGATCACAGCAAAAGTGACAAGAACTGATGATGAACATGTTATTTATTATACGTTGTTGTTTTATAAGCCGTGATTTTAGACGGCGTGGCCGTCAGTGTCCTTACTGCTTTTGTGCTTTTAGACACGGTAAAATTATACACCATGGACCCTGTGGTGGGGATGGAAATATTATACACTGAGAATCTGTGATTTTAGACAGCGTGTCCTGCTTCGGCTTATACTAAATTTCAAGGAGACTTTGCATTAAAGGGATACAAGTTTATGTTGTTTCAAGAGTCGTGATTAGTTTCTCGAACACGTGTTGACGTCGTAAACCAATCGTAGCGTTATGCATACGTTTGAGAATTTAGTTTAGAGTACTTTAGTAAAGGCTGAATTACATTATACTTTTTTCGTCTAGATTCATGCTACATTTCTAGTTTAATTTCCATCCAGGATTCGTTCGAGTTTCATACTTTATTTCTGAACTATTCATATTCAATCGGAAATCTTCTATTTTTTTCGAGCCAAAACTTTTAAAGGTTGCTCAAACTGAGTGCACACTAAACTATGAGCATGCGTAGACAAATTTAAGTATATTTCTATACTAGAGAAAAGTATGGAAATGAAACGGAACTGGGATAGAAATTTCAGAATTTCTGATTTACATTATCTACTAGAAATGGCTAGGAACTTCTCGGATGAATCTCTAATTAGAATCTAGACGAAAAAAGTATAATATAATTCAGCCTTAACATTCGTGAAATAAACTAGTAATTAGTTGTTTACAAAAATATCTTTTCAAACATATTATTTTATTTTTATTCATTTACAACAAATACCTATTACTTTTGTTAATTTCCATTAATACCATTAATAAAATACTTATAAAACACTATTCTGTACTATTTAAAATACATCATACAATACAGAGTCTGTATTAAGATACTTTGCATTTTTGTATAATATGCGTTTGATTTTGATTGAACTTGTATGGTCCTGTTTCATATGTTATTGTTTCATAGTTTGGTGATTTTATTATGTTTATTAGCTGACTAAACTTTTAAAAATATCAACCGTGAAGAGTGAAGGTGATTAAACGTTCTTTTTGTTACATTATTTTCGACTTCGACGAATCAAAATATATTGCAAAAAATTTTCTGTGTTCACCACAGTACTTCCCCGACCATAAATTTAACGTAGGTGATGTCAAAGTGATAGCTGTCAATGTTAAAGTGACATCTTTCTGCCAATGTCAAAGTGACAGCAATCATTGAGTGACGTTTAAAATTCGAGATTTTAATTGCAATTTGTTATAACATAAGTTATAGACATGATACGAACAATATGTAAATTAAATTAGGTAAGTAATAATATTAAATGCACAAATGTTTACAATATTTTCATCAATTTAAGTACCTACAAATTTAAACAACAATCACTAAAGTTGGTATAACTGATTATAAAAAGTTCATTAACGAACTTGAAATTAACATTTTTATAAAAATCTGAAATATAAAATTTCAGTCAAAAATTCGTACGCGTTCTCAAGTTATCGTGGTTACGGACAGACAGACAGACCGACCGATCGACTCTTTTCAAAATTATGTTTTCTGAGTTCAATCTCGAACTGTCAAAAATCACGATTATTATTAATACTTCCCCTATTATAGGCCGTTAAAAGATATTAAAAAGTTAGATCAAATTTGTATAATGTATCTTCTTCATTCATGTATCCTATGAAAATTTTTAACTATCACACTTTTTTCTAAGATTTTTGCAAGAAATGTTATAATTACGCAAATAAAGTTCCATTGCCCGTTGGCAGATTTTTACCAAAATCTTATCAGCTCTTGGATTAGACGTACAAATGTATTATGCAAAATACATATTAGAATTTTATAAAATGGAAAATTTCTTAGTGAAGCAGTCAATTTATTAAAATCCAATAAAACACCAACGTTTCGACTGCAATTCATTCTTCATCAGGGTGCTGATACATACAATCAATTAAATATATACTTAGATAAGCAGACTTGGTTATTTAAAAATAAAGAAAATTATGTAAATTATTTTACAGAAATCTTTCGTCTTTATTCGTCTCTTTTATTTTTTAATAACCATTTATTTAAGTCTGCTTACCTATTTTTATTGTATGTATATTTAATTGATTGTATGTATTAGCACCCTGATGAAGACTAAATTGCAGTCGAAAGATTGGTGTTTTATTGGATTTTAATAAATTGACTGCTTCTCCAATATATTTTCCATTTTATTGAACATCCAGTCAAAAATCAATCTTCCTTATAATTTTGTGTTCTTCCTTTTAGGCGGGAGATAAAAAATACAATAATAATTAACAAGTGTCCCTAATAATTTGGCAACCCACTGTAGATGCGAAAAGGACGTAAATAACTAAAGGTACACCGAGATGGTTCAAATTCAAAACCTGATACCAATTCTAAGCTTTCTTGTGAGACTTTAAATTTTAAAATAATTTGATGTTTTTATTTACAAAAACAATTTTACGTCTTGTAAACCTCACTCTCACTCTGAAACACTTTGGGACAATTTTCTAACAATACTAGGATAATGTTCAATTTTGTTAAAAAAATGCATTATAAAATTTGAAAAATTCATATCAATTTTTTAAATATTTAAGTTTAAGTTAGAATATGGTACTTTTTACTTTACCATAGTAGCAAATTAGCAATCCAGTCAATTATATTGAAAGGAGACCTCAAAAATGATTTATTGCTATGAAAACAGTTTTCAAAAAGTTAACAGTTCTTTAAATATTTGAGATTTTACGTATCAATACATCTACGTCACAGTAATGCTTTTTCACGTGTATTCTTACTTGCAGTAATAAAGAAACTACCAAATTGTATTTTATATTTTGTAACATTTAGAAACAGTTGATTTTACATGGAGTACATTTTAATTCCAGCCTCATTGTTTGAGAAAATTTTCAACTCTACATCTACGTCACACAAACTTTAAAAATTAATTACAGCTTTATTAAGAACAATTAAGGCTTATCAGTACTTTCAATCGCTTTCAAATAACACAAAGTTTCAATAAAATACTTTTAAAAAAAATGGTAAACTACCCTATTTTATAATGCGAAAAACTTTTGAAATAAAACACAAATATAATTAAAATTCAAGATATTATCAAAAACTGAACAGTTATCAGAACATTGGAAAAGCAACAAAGTAAAAGAATAGCGGCGTTTTCTCATGGTAGATCACAATGAATTCCAGTTGATGAAGAGCCGCAAGTAAGCTTGTGCAGAGTGTGGGTCCTGTTATCCGTGCACAGCACACAAGAGCAGTCCCGTTAGCGGTTCCGTGTTGCACAACGGCGTGTTGAGCGGTAAGGCGGGTCGGGGCCTAACTGTACCTGCACGTGTGTTGTGTGCTCACCATCCACCATGCACGCACTAACCTACTGTCGCACACTGTTGTCGTTGTCGTCGTTGTGATCATTATACACCTTCGACCATAGATAACCATAGACACTGATGCGGGTTGCATTCAATGCTTTGATAAGTGACAGTTCATTTGTTAGTATTCAGAAAAACACAATAAAAATTCACAAGATTATTTTCAAAATATACAAAATTGTGATACTGACAGATACCCTGGTACTCTTGCGAAGGGAGAAAATTACTCTTAAGTCTTAATTTCAACTTGTCATACAAATATCAATTATTATTTAAGTTTTAAATTATATTATCTGTTTACTGCAAGTTTTACGGTTTTTAATAAAAATTCCTCATAACTAATAAATTTTCTTAACCCTTGTAAAAATAATTTCATCAATTTATCAATAAATATTATAGCCATCATATGAGAATTATTATTATTATTAAAAAATTAGTATAATTAAGACAGTTTTACGGTTCTTAATAAAAACATTTTATTTGTATTTAAGTATTAAAAAATATAGATTTGAATTCTTTCTTATTGTTATCATTAAAAATTTAACTACTTAATTATAATAATATATAATTTGTTGTTCTGAAAAGTCGTGAATGAAATAAAGATTATGAAAATATGCAATTTATTTACATAAAATGACACAGTAATGTATTTAATTTTTAATTGAATACTGTTTATAATCTCGTAATTAGCAATATTTTTACATTTATTTTATTAAATACGTATGAAATTGATGTTTGTGTTGCAATTAAAAACGTTAGATTCGAGGGAATGAAATGCTTTGCGGGAGGTACATCACATTGGTGATTACGGAAGGGAATGATGTGCGAAGTGTTAGCGGTAGTGGATAATGAATGGATTTGTGGGGGTTGGTTGACCGGCGTCGGCGTCGCGTCGCGTGACCAGCGTCGTAGGACAGGTCGGCGACCGTCGCACGTGTAGTACGTCCACCCCCGCGGCCAGGTCACACACATGACACAACATACAGTGCTTGAGCCTCAAGACTGAATCTGAGACCTAACACAGATTACGGTACTTGTCCAAAAAAACCATTAAACATACCTGCCGTTAACCCGTTAGCCGGCTCGACACGATTGCCGACGGAAACGTACGGAACGACACGACTCACTTGGCCTGTGATTATTTACCGTTACTATAACAACCGGTGCTGCGGCGCGCATCATGTTCATGATGGATTTTCGGGAATTCATGGGCCAACTTGCAATGACCAGTGACCGCCGCGACCCCGGACACTGATTTACACAACATTACACTAGCAATAATAGAATAGTACCTAGAGAATACATCGTGTTGCATTCAATAGATACATCTTGTTTTTCTTCAATGTGAACAGTTAAGTTCAATTAGGAGTCAAGAAGGATTCTTATAAGGTTTCTAATACAAGTTCATAAACGTACCTCTTATAGTGCTGGGCATTTTAATGTTAGCATTTCCCTTCTAGTATAAAATAGCAATATTGTTTTCCACTGTCAACACTTGACACAGACACTGTTTTGTCAAATCGTCAAATTCTTGCGAACTGCTAGTCGTGCGATGATGAACACTCACATAACACAAACTAAATAACACTATTTCACAGTACAGTTGATCAGGTACATGGGAGCACGAGGAGTGCAAGTTTTCCGTTTCTTGTGCTTACGATGTTTCATATCCCTGGAGCGCGAGCGCACGGCGCCGCCGTCGAATGCAAGAGCGTGGCGGTGTCGAACTGCCGCGCGCTCTTCGTGGCCAGGTGAGCGGGCTCCGCCGCCACCATGCCGCTGCCACGCCGCCCCCAGCTGAACCCGCTGCCAGCGGTCACTGACACAGTGCCGCGTGGCTAACGGGACTGGGCCGGCCTGCGTATAGCGGTTCATCCATAGCTGTACCGTGCGTAACGTCACACCACAACACACTACAAATAACCACAAAACATTCATCCCTTAATACACCTAGGTCGCAGGACTGCAGATGGCTTACATATGCAGTTCCATTTTCAACATACACTTACAGGTCAATGACAAGTTTTAATCCGCAATTTATGCCCAGTTGGTCGCCTGCACTTCAAATTTGGCTTACGTAAACCGAGTTTAAATAAAACCTAGTTTAAAAATTCCAACTTGTTGCACAGCATAAACTTAAGTGTGGCTTAGACAAGGGTGCGTTTGTTGTTGTTGATGTTGTTGTTGTGAATAATAATAAGAAGTTATTGGTTTGGTTATTGACACTGACAGCTAACAAGAATTTACGAAATATACATTTGAACATTTGAGAAAACATCTGTACAGTTGTAGAATAAAACATGAACCAAAATAAAAGAATGCGAAGCACTAATTATTCTTCGGAAAAAAAATACTGTTAAAACTCGTCAGTACATAACTATACAAATGTATTAGAATTTAAGAAAACTGATATGATTAGTTGTCAGGAAAAGATCAAAGTTTGGAAAAATATAGGAACTAGATTTAATAGTAAGGCACCTAATAATGTGAACAGAAATGGTGATTCTTTAAAGAAATGTGATGAAAATATAAAAAAAAAAGAGAACAGGCTAGGGAAAGAAAACGCAAACAATAATGACAGAAGATGGCAACAAAAGTGTTAGCATACTGATCCAACATTTGACCTAACAATGGTATTTATAATATCTATAACTAATATAAATTAAAAATTTCAAAAAATTCTAAATCGGAAAGAGAATGAAAATGGTCAGCTCTATTATTTATTCGTCGTGGTATCCTATTTACAATAAACTCTAGATTATCAAATTATCGGTATCAGGACAATATCCCCTCGGACAATATCCCCCCGGACAATATCCGCCGGACAATATCCCCCCGGACAACATCCCCCTGGACATTATCCCCCTGGACAATTTCCCCCTCGGACAACATCCCCCTAGAAAATATCCCCCTGCTAACACCCCCCTACGCAAAATGTGTTTTACTAATTTTGCAAATTAAAAAAAAACACTTTTGTTGTTTAAGTGTATTACACATTTTAATTACTATTAGTTTATGTTAAAAAAATCTGCTGTGGCCAGTACACGACCTCTCGCATAATTCTGCTTATTCTACTAATCTCGAGACTAATCTAATAAATAATTTTACTTACATTTTAATAGTTTCATGTTCATGTAAGATGTAAACGATAATGTAAACCAAGATGCAAGCAAAAGATGTCAACTGTACTGTCACTGTCAGAATGATTCAAATTTTATGTAGAAACAAATTTCATATCATGGACAACAAGATAGAATATTAATTGTACTTTATTTTATTGTTAAATACTACCAGATTCAGCAAATTGTATTTATAATTAACTGTACCCATAGATAATTATATTTTCTTTTATTTTTAATTGCAAAAATTGTCATAAATAAATAATGTACCAATATATTTAAGGAAAACTTTATCAAGCTTCAAAAAGTACTACTTCCGGTTTGCGGATTTCTACCAAAATGTTATCCGGTGTTAAGATCCTTATTAAAACCTTAAATATGAAATTTGGTTATTAAAGGTTTGATACTTTTTCAGTTACCGTGGACGAAAAATCGTCAGTCCATACATACATACAAACATACACACACACAGACATCATCGTAAAAATAGTAAATTCGTATTGTATTGAAACGTGCTTATCCACCAATAACTCATACTCGAAAATTTTGACCCATTACAATACCTCTCTTATAGAATATGAGGCGAGAGGTAAAAACGATGTTCTGTTGGACTCAAGAAGGGTTTTGTTAGCATAGATTAGTATCATGTCAAAAAAACGGAGTTCTGTTGGACTCAAGAAAGGTTTTGTTAGCATAGATTAGTATATGTCAAAAAAACGGAGTTCTGTTGTACTCAAGAAGGGTTTTGTTAGCATAGATTAGTTTATTATAATTAAACACATTTTGCGTACGGGGATTTTAGCAGGGGGTTATTTTTTGGGGGAATGTTGTCCAGGGGGAAATTGTCCGAGGGGGGTATTGTCCAGGGGGATAATATCCAGGTGGGATATTGTTCGGGGGATATTGTCCGGGGGGATATTGTTCGGGGGGAAATTGTCCTAGAACCAAATTATCGTCTTCGTCGTTCATTATTTCATCAAAATCCGCACTACAAATTCACAACAAAATACTTATTGTGACGTTAAACCACCGCTAAACCAAGAAGGCTTATGTTTAAGCCAAGTTTAGTATTTTTAAACCGAGTTTAGTGACCAGTGCAACGAATTAAAGCTACACTTAGATATAAGCTTAGTTTAAAAATTTAAGTGCAGGCGGTGCAGGCATTAGTAAGTCTGGCAGAAAACTGTGAGTGTGTGTGTGTGTGTGCCTGCAGTATAAATCTTTAATTTTCGATAGTTTTTGTTATCAGTACTTAATGCATGTTTCTGGAATTATTAAATTTTTTGAAATTGCTTACAAGACTATCCTTTAATAAAACAAACAAAAAAATTATTTAAAAAAAATGTTTGTAATCATACCTACCCTTAATTTATTTTCTAAATATGAAACTTTTCATGAAAACATTTTCATTCATCATTATATGAAATTCTATAAATATATTTGTGTAATAGGTACTAGTGAGTATAAAGGTATTTCTCAATTTTTTTCTTGGATTTATGAGCGTATGTAGGAACGTTGCGCGCAGCAAAAACATGCTTTTGAATCGGGAATGAAATTGAGACTAATTTTGGTCGGATCGACTTAATGTTTCTTTTAATTTAGATAAAGATGAGCTTCGCGTCCATTAAGTGTTGAAATATTAGTTTTATTTTTTGTTTCAACTTTACAATGCCATAAACTTGTCATAACTTGGCTAACTTCACATAACTGTTACTCAGTAAATCTACAAAAATTGCAAATTTCAACACTAGACGGATCTAGATTGAACTTGTATCTTTCAAATAAACTCTTGTTTGTGACGATACGTTCAAATTTAGTACCAATTTTGATCCCTTTACGAGAGCGCGTTCCCTATTTCTGCCTTTGTTCGACACACAAAATCTGTATAAATCTATCCTTTCCACGCAGACAGCTACATTCGAGTCTTAAGACAAAATAAACAAAAAACTATCACTAGACGAACATAGACACATTCTTTAACTTTATCATAGTTTTTGAATGCAGTTTATATGTTATGTAGATTCTGCGATATGATTTTATTTCTGTAACACGTTTTGAAGTCAGAGAACGGGAGTAAATACTACTCTTAAGAGTATAACTGAAATTTGGACTGAATAATGTGTGGCTTGACTCAGTTCTTACCTGCAGATAAGCTCTGACGACAGACTACATATTGCCTGTAATTGAATGAATTAAGTGATTTTAATTAATTTTGAATTTTTCAAAATACTTACATATTATTTCCAAATAAAATAGAATAATTAATGCATATATATATATATATATATATATATATATACCGGGTGTATATTGAAAAGTGAAACATAGGCGTTTAACATGGTAAATCAGTTTTTCCGTTCGCATTGCTTTCCTAATTATTTTAGACAAAAATGTTTCAAATAAATATTGTTGAGCATAAAATTCTACATCCGGATCAGTAAACAAAATTTATTTTGGTTGCTTTATAACTGCAGAAATCAAATTTGAAAATACACGGAATAGCGAATTAATAGTAACAGCCATGGAATTAAAAACAGGAGATGAACAAATGCGTAACGCTTTAAACGTCAAATTATTAGTACCTACGTCACGGTACAAAAAGAGTAGGTAGGGACACGACGTATGCATACCATTGTTGTTCGAGTTCCACTAAAGTGCCGTACTTCAGTAAAATTCTCATAGATGGCTCTCATCAAGAATGTCTGACAGATCTGTCATTACTATGTTGACATAAAAAATATGTCATTTTAAACTGGTTCAAACTACAAATTGTACGTGCATTTCATTCAAAATAATAATACGTATGTATTATTATTATGTCTTCAGCAACAAAAATATTATTTTCTGTAGAAATATCCGCAACATAATCTTGCTCTACGGAAGTATGTATTTTTGACTCTTGTATAATACGAGTATAATTTTGTTATCCGTTCACATCTTCAATAAAATATTCTTTAGCAGTTTTCTCGGGATAATGGGGAAAATTTTTAGGAATGGCAAATTTTTTTAATCGGGCTTTTTTATACGGCACTATTATCTAAAATATTTAAAATGTCTAAATAAAACAATATTATATTGATAAATTTTGTAGTTCATTTAATGGTTGATCAGACTGATATAACGAATACAACACTAGTATGTGATAAAATTATTAGTTCATGGTTCAAGATAATTATAAGGAATTGTTGTACTTGTTCCAAATGTTCATATCTTCACTATAGGTATTCTTTTTATTTACAAAATTATAAGTATACATACATTATTATATTGTTTACTAGGTATAGTATGAAATACATTATGACATCAAACATGCATAAACCCGTTATACATTTCAAATAATGTACATTTACCATTTTTGTGTACCTACATGGAACCTACTACTGATATTGTATTGCTACAATACTTAAACATAATTCAAATAATTATATTTTACTGTTGATTTATTCTAATATATGCACCAGTACTAGGTGTAAATCTGATGAAGTTATGAACTAAAATCTTACTCTCATGCCATGAATCTGTGAGTTGACGGGGGTTAATCCGATAATCGCACACACGGCAGAAATATTTATTTCGATGACGCACAGTGATCTGTGGGCCGCCAAATCCAAATTGGGTGAAAGGCGTGATAGATTTATTAATTACTTTATTTTAATATAGTACATATTTACTATTGTTACTAACATTATTTACTTCGATGTGTTTAATTACATCAGAAGGACTAAAATGCTTCTCACAGAGAACATCATTTGCAGTTAATAATTTATCCGTTCTTTTAATTATATTTCCCCATTTTTCTCTCTCACTTGCCTCATTGGGAGCTTTAAATAAACTTATTTTGTCCTTACAGGTGTCGTACCCACTTTTACAACCCGGTACAAAACATCTTCTGTATCTTCCCATATTTTTACGTTACAATTTACTTGTCAAACACAAAATGTCATAATTACGTCACAATTCACATCTAACTTCACTACAGACATTCGCGGCGGCCATATTGGAACACTTAAGTGGCACTCTGAGAGCGGCTCGTGTCCCTACCTACTCTTTTTGTACCGTGACCTACGTATAAATGATTTTGACAATCTATGTATTCTCGATAAATCTCGATTTTTTACGTAATGTAAGATGTAGGAACTAGGTACTAGGTAGGTACCTATTACTTATACTTAGTTAAAATTCACTAGTACATTACATACAAGATAAAAGATTTATACTAAATGTGTTTCTTTAAATTTAAATAAAATATGCTAAAATCTGATTTAAATTAACAAGTTTTAACATGTTTTTTGCATTAATTATTCTATTTTATTTGGAAATAATATGTAAGTATTTTGAAAAATTCAAAATTAATTAAAATCACTTAATTCATTCAATTACAGGCAATATGTAGTCTGTCGTCAGAGCTTATCTGCAGGTAAGAACTGAGTCAAGCCACACATTATTCAGTCCAAATTTCAGTTATACTCTTAAGAGTAGTATTTACTCCCGTTCTCTGACTTCAAAACGTGTTACAGAAATAAAATCATATCGCAGAATCTACGTAACATATAAACTGCATTCAAAAACTATGATAAAGTTAAAGAATGTGTCTATGTTCGTCTAGTGATAGTTTTTTGTTTATTTTGTCTTAAGACCCGAATGTAGCTGTCTGCGTGGAAAGGATAGATTTATACAGATTTTGTGTGTCGAACAAAGGCAGAAATAGGGAACGCGCTCTCGTAAAGGGATCAAAATTGGTACTAAATTTGAACGTATCGTCACAAACAAGAGTTTATTTGAAAGATACAAGTTCAATCTAGATCCGTCTAGTGTTGAAATTTGCAATTTTTGTAGATTTACTGAGTAACAGTTATGTGAAGTTAGCCAAGTTATGACAAGATATAAACGTAATCGTTGTTATTTTGCCTACAATCGTATTTGAACATTTTTATTCAATTTTCAGTTAGGATATGTATAAAAACAAAGTACTATTTTGTCGCACTAGTGCGACAAAAACATGAAATTATTAAATGTATTGCGTCAAATTGACTTCAAACTACGATTGTGAACATTTTGTTTGAATTTTTTTTGTTATATTTATAACCAACGTTGTCATGATGATGATCGATAACCACGATTTCATTGAATTGTTATAAGCATGGCAAATAATATTAATTTTAAAATTACCTACATTGACGTTATACGATTGTAGACAAAATATTATATGCACCTCGTTCGATATAGAGCTTGTTTGTTGCCCTTGGCGAGTCGTTAATCTCGGCTTCGCTTCGCCTGAACAAATTTCTCGCCGCGTGCAGCAAACAATACTCTATCCGTACTTGATACACAAATAACTATTGTGAGTAGAAGTACCTATATACTTAGTAATATAGAAAGAATAGAAAGTACGGCGGGATGATTTGTGCAGGCCACATCAGATTTTTTTAAAATTGTGTTTAGTTAACTGCAATTTACCGAGTCAAGATAGCGACTTTGGATTTTTCTGTCAGACAAATTGCATTAAAATCATCTAAGGGCTTTGGTTAAGCCGAAATTTAAAGTTTGTCTCAATCAAAACATTGTGAAAATTATTATTAAGTATATATATATATATATATATATATATATATATATATATATATATATATATATATATATATACTTAATAATAATAATCAAAACATTGTGAAAATTCTATAGAATACAGTTTGGCCAAATTACGGGTTGGCATATTTACAGTAAACCACAGTAAATATCTCCATGTTACCCTTTGTTGATATATAAATATAATTCGAGCCATAAATTAATTATGTAAAATTACTTATAATTATAATTCCTGCGTAGAAACGACAAGTTGGGTCAAAATTTACTCTTAAATTTACACAAAGCATTCTAAAATGTCACAATACAAAATATCAACTGAAATAGCAACGAGTTGCTGTAGAAAGACAACAAAGACGAGACCGAGACTAGTCTCGAGTCTCGCGGCAACACTAATAATCATGTCTACTCATTTTGATTGGCTGTGAAATTCAATATTCTGCGTTTTTATTGGTCTTTTTGACAGATGACAGATAATGTGATAAGTAATCATAAGTACTTACTATATTCATCGAAATATTGAAGAAAAATTGTGTGGTATTTAAGTAAAGTATAAAGTACTACTTCCCGTTAATGGATTACTACCAAAATTCTTATTACATTCTTATTAAAACCCTAAATATAAAATTTGGTAATTTATTGTTTGATATTTTTTAGATATCGTACATACATACGTACATACTTACACACACGCCGTGTGTTACAACTTTTTCGGGAACGATAACTCAAACAATATTAAACATTAAAATTCAAAATTTTATATTTAATAACCCAATATAATTTCGGTTTCAATCTACAAACCGGAAGTAGTACTTTTTTCGATAAATAATTAATTTAAGATACATGTTTACTTCTCCGACCTATTCCTATTATGTTAATTAGAGGGAAGTATTGTAATCGTGATTTTTTACGTTTTAGACCCTACTGAACCCAAAAAACATAATTTAAAAAAAGTCGGTCTGTCGGTCTGTGTATCTGTCGGTCTGTCTGTGTGTTGGATAACTTAAAAACGCGTTGGAATTTTAGACTTAAATTTTATATTTAAGATCTTGTGCCAAAATCTGACTTCCAGTTCTTTAATGAGCTTTATTGAACCAGTGGTACCAAATTTATAAACATAACTTTTTTATTTTTTATCAAAATACTATCGTGTGCGGTATCAAATTAAAGCTCTCGGGAAAAGAATTTTAGTAGAAAATCAAAAATAACATTTAAACGATCGTCAATTGTTTTTTTATAAATTATTCAAATTATACCGAGTTTGGTGCCAATATAAAGCGCTCGGGGAGATAAGTTTAGTAAAAATGTAAAAAATTACATTTATGCGATTTTCAATTGTTTTTCAAAAAATGATTCAATTTTTTTTATTCAACCAGTGGTACCAACTTTATAAACATAACTTATTTTATTTTTATTAAAATACCTACTATCGTGTGTGGTATCAAATTAATAGTAGGATTCTGTGAAAATCTGTAGTTGCTACAGATCTGTAAAACTGTAAATATTAAACAAAATCGCAATGACATTTATAAGCATATGAACATTTTTATATTTGTCAACAAATATTGATGTGATTTTGTTCAATATTTAAAGATTTACAAATTTGTAAAATTTACAGATTTATAACCACCATTAAGCTCTCGGAAAAATAATTCTAGTAGAAAAATAAAAATATCATTTAACCGATAGTAATTTTTTTATTATAAACCATGAATGAACCTATGTTTCAAGACAGATTCTTAGCTATTACTGTACCAAATTTGAACGCAATAGTTACAGTACATTTTGAGATATCTGTCCGCCATTTTGTTTCAAG
The DNA here is from genome assembly GCA_947534325.1 of Agonum fuliginosum. Lineage (NCBI taxonomy): Eukaryota > Metazoa > Arthropoda > Insecta > Coleoptera > Carabidae > Agonum > Agonum fuliginosum. The sequence continues at coordinate 15,547,930 of OX384032.1, read as the reverse complement.
ATGGCGGACTGACATTTTAATATATCTATATCATAAGTTAGATCCTTGGCTATTACTGTACCAAATTTGACCATAATCGGTGCAGTATATTTTGAGATAGCTAGCCGCCATTTTATTTCAAAATGGCGGAGAATCTGAAATTTTGCCAAAGTGCATTGTTAGGTGACAAAAGTCTATTTGCAAAATTTCAGCTCGATAGGATACCGGGAAGTGGGTCATTTTTGACTTTTGTTTTTTTGACGTAGACAGTCAGACCAGACAAGACGGTGAAGTTAATATAATGATTTAAAAAATTGAAAAAAATGACATTTATGCGATATTCAATTGTTTTTCAAAAAATTATTCAAATTTTTTCAAGTGTATTATCAAAGTTAAAGTTCTCTGGGAAAAAACTTTAGTCGAAGAATCAATAACAACATTTAAACGATGGTCAGTTGTTTTTACCTCCCGCATTATTTTCTATAAGGGGAGGTATTGTGACGGGTTAATTTTCGAGTGTGAGTTTTTAGTGAATAAGTACAATTTTACGATCCATAGAATACAAATAAAGTGTTTTCGAGATGATGTCTGTGCGCGTATGTGTGTCTATGTATGTGTTTGTGTGTTTAACAACCAAATTTTACATTTAAGGTTTTAATACAAATCTTAAGAATCCAGTTATTTTTTGTAGCAATTCCCAAACCGGACGTAGTACTTCGCTTAAATAATTCAATAAATAATTAATTTATCACAATATTTTCATTTCAAATGATAGATTATATTTTTGTCATCTACAATTCGTATTTTAATTTTTATCTGTACATGATACTATTTAGGAAATAAATTATTGTTAATAATTAAGAATATGAAACTTCAGTAATCAGTATCTTTTGGTCCATGATCGTTTAAAATTTTTTTGTTACTACGTAAATTTAAAATTATGATCACATTACATCACACTTCGTTTATATCTTCTTCTACAGTTTACATAAAATGAAAAAAATATATTTAATAAGTACTCAACTTATAGTATATTAAAAACTAAAAAGACTGGGTAGAGTATGGCGGGAGGTCTTGTGCTGGCCACATCAGATTTTTTCACAAGTTATTTAAATTATGTCTAAGTTGGTATCAACTTAAATAGTTTAGAAAAAAAGGTAAATTTATTTAAATTTTGCTGAAAAAGCATAAAATTAATGGCGTTACGAAAGTAAGTTATTAAAACTTATAGTCGGGGAAGTACTGTGGTGGACACAGCAGATTTTTTTTATTTTAAATAAAAGATTATGTCTTGTTGCCAGTTTTACACTTACATTGTTTCATGGTACACCATTCAGTTTTCATGCTTTAACACATTTTAGTTTGCAGTGTTAAATTTCATAATGAAATGTTAGTATAGGGTTGTAAATCTTATAGCGGTGGAGTGGTGACGATGGGAAAAGAAGCCAGCAGTTCCGAAACAGTTTGAAAATATTATAAGCTTGATTTCACATTACTTAAGAAATGATATAATAACTATACCTACTCCTGTAATCTCATTTCAAGACATATACTAATTACATTTCTTGTAATTTATTTGTAACTACCATCTAATGTAATCCCAATTAACAGTGCCATAATAGGATTATACGATTTAAATTGTTGTAACGAAGAATTTACGCAGAAAATCTGCACTGAGTTAGCTAATAACAATATTTTCAAGATACCTGTGTATTTTTGCTAATTAATGTTAACTCGTAGGGTAGGTATAAATAGTGGTATTGTTGATAATATAAAGTTAGTAATCAATTTTACTTTGGCAAGAAGAGTTTCTTATCTTGTGAACTAAAATGTATTCTGTGGGTGAAAAACGTATTATAAATAATATAATAATGTATCATATTAATTTAAAAACAATGTCTTTAAATGACATAATGTGTCTTGTATCAGAAATGACAAGTGTCAGTGTACGTCAGTTGTATAGAATTAAAAAAGAATTTGAAAACACATCAGACTCTGTGAATAACAATAACTCTGTTAAGGAGCCTGATGTAAAACGCAAAAGAACGACAGTGATACTGAAAGCGATGAAGATGTAATGCATGAGTTGCATGTTTGAGTACCGCTGCTACCCCTAGCTACCTGCCTCGAAGTTTAAATGTAAACAGGTCCAGGACCTTACTTCAAATTTTCAATGTACTTAGTATGTGATATTTTTCTATAAGTTTGTAATTATATTTTATGCTATGTATATATTGACAACATTTGTTCATTAATTGTTATGTCTTTTAAACAACATGTATATATTTGTATTACTCGCCATTTGTGATTTTGACTTGGCCGTCTTTGGCTGTGTTTATTTTATTGTTACATTGTTATCAATTTGTTATCGAAAAAATAAAATAAAATTGTATATTTATATTAATTTAATATTTTACTTAATTACGTATCCTTCATATTAAACGAGAAAAATTATCAGTAAAGATGCTGAGAATAAATTGAAACACTGGAGAATTATTATTAGAAACCAGAGTTTTTTCTCTAAGTAAAAGATTTTAAATTGGAGGCATATCAATTGATTACTTATTAATGTATTCAATGAATTGAACATTATATTGGTTTTGAGAAACGTCAAAAAATAATCAGCATAATTTATTAAAATTACAAGTAAGCGAAAAACAAACAATCCGCCTCTGGATTCTCCATCTTTGTCTAACACATTACTCTTATGGGATACATTTTGCAACACTGTATTGCTATCTCTGCCACACTGCCAGAACTTGTGATTTTGAGTATAGAAGTAGATACTTATATACTCGTACTTCAATTATTCTTAAATCTTAATACCAGAGAGGTACTGACAAAATTATAAAATACCGATTGTAGATAATATATAGTACATAATCTTTTATTTAAAATAAAAAAATCTGCTGTGTCCACCACAGTACTTCCCCGACTATAAGTTTTAATAACTTACTTTCGTAACGCCTTTAATTTTATGCTTTTTCAGCAAAATTTAAATAAATTTACCTTTTTTTTCTAAACTATTTAAGTTGATACCAACTTAGACATAATTTAAATAACTTGTGAAAAAATCTGATGTGGCCAGCACAAGACCTCCCGCCATACTCTACCCAGTCTTTTTAGTTTTTAATATACTATAAGTTGAGTACTTATTAAATATATTTTTTTCATTTTATGTAAACTGTAGAAGAAGATATAAACGAAGTGTGATGTAATGTGATCATAATTTTAAATTTACGTAGTAACAAAAAAATTTTAAACGATCATGGACCAAAAGATACTGATTACTGAAGTTTCATATTCTTAATTATTAACAATAATTTATTTCCTAAATAGTATCATGTACAGATAAAAATTAAAATACGAATTGTAGATGACAAAAATATAATCTATCATTTGAAATGAAAATATTGTGATAAATTAATTATTTATTGAATTATTTAAGCGAAGTACTACGTCCGGTTTGGGAATTGCTACAAAAAATAACTGGATTCTTAAGATTTGTATTAAAACCTTAAATGTAAAATTTGGTTGTTAAACACACAAACACATACATAGACACACATACGCGCACAGACATCATCTCGAAAACACTTTATTTGTATTCTATGGATCGTAAAATTGTACTTATTCACTAAAAACTCACACTCGAAAATTAACCCGTCACAATACCTCCCCTTATAGAAAATAATGCGGGAGGTAAAAACAACTGACCATCGTTTAAATGTTGTTATTGATTCTTCGACTAAAGTTTTTTCCCAGAGAACTTTAACTTTGATAATACACTTGAAAAAATTTGAATAATTTTTTGAAAAACAATTGAATATCGCATAAATGTCATTTTTTTCAATTTTTTAAATCATTATATTAACTTCACCGTCTTGTCTGGTCTGACTGTCTACGTCAAAAAAACAAAAGTCAAAAATGACCCACTTCCCGGTATCCTATCGAGCTGAAATTTTGCAAATAGACTTTTGTCACCTAACAATGCACTTTGGCAAAATTTCAGATTCTCCGCCATTTTGAAATAAAATGGCGGCTAGCTATCTCAAAATATACTGCACCGATTATGGTCAAATTTGGTACAGTAATAGCCAAGGATCTAACTTATGATATAGATATATTAAAATGTCAGTCCGCCATCTTGAAACAAAATGGCGGACAGATATCTCAAAATGTACTGTAACTATTGCGTTCAAATTTGGTACAGTAATAGCTAAGAATCTGTCTTGAAACATAGGTTCATTCATGGTTTATAATAAAAAAATTACTATCGGTTAAATGATATTTTTATTTTTCTACTAGAATTATTTTTCCGAGAGCTTAATGGTGGTTATAAATCTGTAAATTTTACAAATTTGTAAATCTTTAAATATTGAACAAAATCACATCAATATTTGTTGACAAATATAAAAATGTTCATATGCTTATAAATGTCATTGCGATTTTGTTTAATATTTACAGTTTTACAGATCTGTAGCAACTACAGATTTTCACAGAATCCTACTATTAATTTGATACCACACACGATAGTAGGTATTTTAATAAAAATAAAATAAGTTATGTTTATAAAGTTGGTACCACTGGTTGAATAAAAAAAATTGAATCATTTTTTGAAAAACAATTGAAAATCGCATAAATGTAATTTTTTACATTTTTACTAAACTTATCTCCCCGAGCGCTTTATATTGGCACCAAACTCGGTATAATTTGAATAATTTATAAAAAAACAATTGACGATCGTTTAAATGTTATTTTTGATTTTCTACTAAAATTCTTTTCCCGAGAGCTTTAATTTGATACCGCACACGATAGTATTTTGATAAAAAATAAAAAAGTTATGTTTATAAATTTGGTACCACTGGTTCAATAAAGCTCATTAAAGAACTGGAAGTCAGATTTTGGCACAAGATCTTAAATATAAAATTTAAGTCTAAAATTCCAACGCGTTTTTAAGTTATCCAACACACAGACAGACCGACAGATACACAGACCGACAGACCGACTTTTTTTAAATTATGTTTTTTGGGTTCAGTAGGGTCTAAAACGTAAAAAATCACGATTACAATACTTCCCTCTAATTAACATAATAGGAATAGGTCGGAGAAGTAAACATGTATCTTAAATTAATTATTTATCGAAAAAAGTACTACTTCCGGTTTGTAGATTGAAACCGAAATTATATTGGGTTATTAAATATAAAATTTTGAATTTTAATGTTTAATATTGTTTGAGTTATCGTTCCCGAAAAAGTTGTAACACACGGCGTGTGTGTAAGTATGTACGTATGTATGTACGATATCTAAAAAAATATCAAACAATAAATTACCAAATTTTATATTTAGGGTTTTAATAAGAATGTAATAAGAATTTTGGTAGTAATCCATTAACGGGAAGTAGTACTTTATACTTTACTTAAATACCACACAATTTTTCTTCAATATTTCGATGAATATAGTAAGTACTTATGATTACTTATCACATTATCTGTCATCTGTCAAAAAGACCAATAAAAACGCAGAATATTGAATTTCACAGCCAATCAAAATGAGTAGACATGATTATTAGTGTTGCCGCGAGACTCGAGACTAGTCTCGGTCTCGTCTCGTCTCGTCTCGAAAAGTCGAGTCGAGACCATCAGTTAAGTCTCGATAACAGACTCGAGACCGAGATGAGACCAGTATCGAGTATCGCCGAGAGTCTCGTCGAGACTCTCGAGTCTCATTTTAAATATTTAATTTGTAATATTCATTTAAAAGTATAAATTTTTTAATAAAGGTTAGATCATTTATTTATTTAAAAAAAATTGTATTCTAAATTTATAATTTCATATGAATAGTGATTATTCTACACTTCACACACGTAATTTTAAACAAAGCAAACTGCTTCATGCAATGATTTTTTGTTAATAATTTGTTGTCTTTCTACAGCAACTCGTTGCTATTTCAGTTGATATTTTGTATTGTGACATTTTAGAATTCTTTGTGTAAATTTAAGGGGGTTTTATCGCTCAGCGCTTCTAGATCACAAATCCTCGTTATTTCAGGTATCCGCGCTGACAGCCTATGTTTTATGAGCACATGTTATCTCTATTTATGTAATTGCTATGTTTCGCTCCATTTTTGTTTAGAAAATACTCAATTTGATTAATTTTTAAATTTATTTAACAAATTACTCGACTACTATTTGAAAATTTTATATAATAATGTGCTACAAACATTTAAATTTACAATGCAATCAAACTTACGAAGAGTTTTTCTCAGAATTATTGTTATTTAATTGTTTATAAATAATAATAATAACAATTTAAAAAATTCGACAACGTAGCTAGATTTTTACTGCCTTTATCTTTATATGGTATTTTTTTTAGATTTATAGGATTGATAGGTTGGGAGTAATTTGTTAAATACTTTTTTACTGTGATAAAAGCCCCTTAAGAGTAAATTTTGACCCGACTTGTCGTTTCTACGCAGGAATTATAATTATAAGTAATTTTACATAATTAATTTATGGCTCGAATTATATTTATATATCAACAAAGGGTAACCATGGAGATATTTACTGTGGTTTTATTTAAGTAATTTCATTGCTTAAAAAATGCCTTCTACGAGCAAATAATGCATTCTCATTGGTTAAAAATGACGTGAATGGAATATTCGCTAAAAAACTACCTTCTTCGAACAAATAGAGCATTCTTATTGGTCAAAAGTGACGTATGTGGAATATTAATCAAAAATATTTAAATGTATTGAAAAAACATGTTTGTACAAATAACTGTCTCCTAGTACAATAAATTTGAAAAAAAAATTCTAAAATAAACACGCTGTACAATACAGACGTGCGGGATAGTGGATAGTGAGTATGTCGTGTAAAATTTCCAGTTCCATGTATATTGAGAATTATAATATTTTGGTGTTTCATTCAAAACTCAAGCTTCCATTTTCCTAATGCTTACGGTATACTAGTTTTTTACGGTGGTCTTCTTTAATGCAATGACAAGTAATATATTTTATTAATACATACTTCTAAGAAATATTAAAAAGTCGAGACTCACGTCGAGACTAGAGAGCGAGACGAGACTAGAGAACTCGAGACCAACTCGAGACCGAGACGAGACCAAGGTTTTCGAGACCAAGACGAGACTGACCTTAAGTCTCGCCAAGTCTCGTCTCGCGGCAACACTAGTCAACACACAACCTTACTAGTACAAAATAATCAATGATTATTTTGTACTAGTAAGGTTGTGTGTTGACTATTTGTATTTACTACTATACTATGTCCACCGAACAGATAGAGTAGATGCTCCTCCCACAAATGTGCGCGAAATTGAAATACGGTATTGCTATTGGTAAGCCAGTTTTACACTACTAGGCAAACTCAACTGCTGAGATCAGTCATCAAAAAAATCGTTCGTAAATAAAAATTGTACTTCATATTTCTTTTAAAATTATGTTATACATAAATGATAAAATATATAATTCTTCCATATTTATTTCAAATAAAACTATTTAATTTTTCTGCTTTTTAAAATTTGTTGCTTGTAAAGCCTACTTCTGCGCACATTGTACTGCGCATAGTTTTGGCTCTGCCCACTAGTTTTATTACTCTATGTGTTCGATGGACATAGTATAGTACTTTTAGCTGACTAATAAAAATGTTCATTTTTAAGGTTATGAGCATGTACGCATGCGTGAAGGCATCGAGCAGTATCGGGCCGATGCCGGATGTCGCATAACTCAAATACGAATTACCCAAAAATTTTGATATTTGGTATTTTACAATTGTATACGAATAGGAAGAGCTCATTAGATTTTGGTACAAATATCTTCACCGGAAGTGATATTTTTTGAAGATTGAAAAAGACAATTGTCAAAAATGTATATAAATTTGGATAAATATAGTATTTATTTGTAATAAGAAAAAGAAGCAAAGTTATTTGCAACTAACGTTATAAAAAAATTGTCTTTATCTGGTAGCATTAAAGAACTGCAGTAAAATTTAAAAAATAAATTTATCAAATAAAACGTTGAAATCTTGTAATCCATGTTCGGTTGATTTTTGTTTCTGCGTAAAAAATATTGACAGGTGAGACGGGTGACAAGTTGACATACTAGCACCATAAGTAATTGAACGGAAGATGGCTTCAACACAGAAGAGTTTTCGTGTGAATGAATCTTTTGATTCAGGTGATACTAATTTCTGTGTTTAAATATTTTAGATTTTTATTTGTATATTTTAAATGGGCACCGGATTGTACGTATACATTTCTATTTAAAGTGTAGATATGGCGGAAGGTTGTGTGATGGCCACGTCAGATTTTTTAAAATAAAAAATACATATAAATTTTACTGTATCTGGCATAATTTACAATAGTCCAGTTAGGAGAGGTTTTGACTGAAGAATAATACATAACCAAGTGAAATTTGGCATGCGAGTAGTTAAAAACATACAGAAAAAAAATTCACTCCACCTCGGAATGTTTCGCTGCCCACAAAAATTTTCAGTTGAAACTCAAAATTTTCTTGTAACGCATTTTCCTCGAAAACTATCAAAGATTTTGGAAAACGGTTCTGACGGGATGAAAACTGAGGAAATGGTGCTTGAAAATTTTTCATAAGTAGCACCTTGTAGGCACCAGCCGTTTAATAATCGAATGATTTGAGAATTTTCTGAATAGTTGGCGCTACATTGAGAATGACGTAATAAATTCGCCGCTACAGAATGAATGTGGTATAACTTTGTTAAAGAACATCATTTTGTTAAGATAAAAATTGAATTTTATTCGTCAGGCTTCCACTTTCAGTTGCACTAATAACATTTGAATTTCCGACTCCGTTATACCGAGAAAATTGCTTTAAAAAAAATCATAACTCAGTATTAGAAGATGTTCAAAGAATTCTCAATATTTTTAATATTTATGAATGAAATTGTAAATTCATAGTGGATTATCTTCATCAAATCATCCCCAATCACATGCAACTATTTGGAGGGTTGTGTGTTTTACGTCCGAAAAGAAAACTGGTTTTTGCTATCTCATAGATTTATTTATTTATCGCGGACACGAGCATTTTTGAAAATAGACCACTTTTTGGCCCCTTAAATTGATGTTTAATGAGCTTACCGTTAAGTACAAATCCTAATCAACAAGGTTCTGTAATTCGTTTCCTCAATTATTGTACTATACTACGTACATGTAACAGATGTTTTCCTAAAAACACACAACCTTCAAATAATTGCATGTGATTGGGGATAAATTGGTGAAGATAATCCTCTACTAGTCCGGGAGCTGCCGTCAAATTTTCATAGGTGATTGTAGCAAAACTTTTCTTATATATAAGTGGTATATTAATATTTTGTTGGTCTAACCACTTAAACATGTGTTAGCTGGCACGACCGTGTGGCCTGCAGATTTAAGGGACTGCGAAACTTGCAAATTTTCAAGTGAAACCAGCAAAGCTAAAATTTTGTATAATGATAATTTACCAATTATATTAATTTAACAAAAAAATATGTTTTTTCAAAATCGGCATGAAAATCGTCATTTCCAGACTAATTTGCGGCATGAAAGTAAGATTTTCATGACTAGGCATGAAAATTTTATTTTCATGCCTAGTCATTTTTACTTTCAACTTTGTTTACTTGTCATGACAACTTTTTCTAAAATTTGTGACAGCTCTGATGATTTGTCACAGCTCTAATGATTTATGCAAACCTAATTTTTTTTATAATTTTAAGCTTAATTGCCGATTTAAAAAAAAATAGAATACATCACGCGTCATAAAAATGTCTTTGCTTGACTCGGAGGCTTTGAAGAAATGCTCGGACGCTGCGCATCCTCGCATTCTTCAAACGCCTCCTCGTCTGCAATGAAACATTTTCATGACTTGTAATGTAATATACTATAGCTGGACAGGGCAGGTGTATATCCTTGTTAGCTGCCCAAGTGAACAGTGACAGTGACAGTGACAGTGTGAAAATATTGACACATCGTTTTCATTTTATGTAAACTGTAGAAGAAAATATAAACGATGTGTCACTATTTTGACACTGTAACTGTCACTGTCACTGTTCACCTGGCCCTGGGCAGCTAACAAGGATATCCACTTGACCTGTCAAGCTAACATTTTTTTTGTTAAATATAATTGGTAAATTATCATTATACAAAATTTTAGCTTAGCTGGTTTCACTTGAAAATCTTTTATTTTTTGCAAGTTCCACAGCCTCTTAAAATCTTGAGCCACGCTTTCGGACCAGCTAACACTGCAATTCTTAATTAGTTATTATAGAACTAATTATATTACAAAAATCAGCTTTGCTGAAATGGTCCGGTCAAATTTGACGCCAGCTCCCGGACTATACGGATTTACAATTTCATTCATAGATATTGAAAATATTGAGAATTCTTTGAACATCTTCTAATACTGACTTATGATTTTTTTAAAGCAATTTTCTCGGTACAACGGAGTCGGAAATTCAAATGTTATTAGTGCAACTGAATGTGGAAGCCTGACGAATAAAATTTAATTTTTATCTTTACAAAATGATGTTCTTTAACAAAGTTATACCACATTCATTCTGTAGCGGCGAATTTATTACGTCATTCTCAATGTAGCGCCAACTATACAGAAAATTCTCAAGTCATTCGATTATTAAACGGCTGGTGCCTACACGGTGCTTCTTATGAAAAATTTTCAACGACCGTTTTGATAGCAAATTTCCTCAGTTTTCATTCTGTCAAAACCGTTTTTCAAAATATTTGATAGTTTTCGAGGAAAATTCGTTACAAGAAAATTTTGAGTTTTAACTGAAAATTTTTTTGGGAAGCGGAGCATAGGTACCGAGGTGGAGCGAATTTTTTTTGTTTCTGTATGTACCTAACTACTCACATGCCAAATTTCACTTGGTTATGTTTGGGTTTCAATCAATTTTTGACCCTTCTGACTGGACTACAAATACTATATTACAATTTATAATTATTTTGTGTTTGAAACTTCGATATCTTAGTAGTCTATAGGTATATGATAGTTAAACATTTGTTATTACGAAAAATTGCATTGAAATGATTGTCAGTGACAGCAGATATGACATCGGTGACATAATATAGTTTATATACGACTGTTATAGAATGTTATCATTTTCAATTATGGAATGGTTACATTCTATCAACTTGTTACGGAATGGATTCATTCCGTCACTAGTGATGGAATTAAATGTGGCGAATTATAATAATCTACCTTTATTCAATGTTTTTGGTTGGTGGGTAGCTTTAAAATACGTTTAGATTTATTAATTTTATGTAGAATATAATTTTATAAATACATATATTTTAATTTTAATAATTTTAGGTTATGTTTTAATGCAATTAAATTTATAGTCGTAGAGAACGTATAGTCTGCAACACGTTTGGAATAGCTATATTCCGCTCTCGTGGCACCGTGAAATAGAGCACTGCAAGGCCCGGCCCGGCCCGGACAGGCCACGGGCTACCCGGCCCGTGGGCCGGGCCCGGGCTTAATTTCTTTTAAGTATAGTGGGATTCGGGCCTAGCCGGGCCTACCATATCACGGGCTTGGGCCTAACCGGGCTTACTATTTATTGTACTATGACGGACTTGGGCCGAGCCGGCCCTGTTATGCTACGGGCTTGGGTCGAGCCGGGCATGTTATGGTACGGGCTTGGGCCGAGCCGGGCCTGTTATGGTACGGACTTGGGCCGAGCCGGGCTTGGGTCGAGCCGGGCTTGTTATGCTACGGGGCTGGGCCGAACCGGGCCCGATATGCTACGGGCTTGAACCGAGCTGGGTCTGTTATGCTGCGAGCATAGGCCGAGCCGGGCTTTTAAAATTAAAATTTGCCGCTACCGCACATGTATACTACCTACTCAACCTTAAAATATTTACTATTTATATAAGTATAAAACATTTACTTAATTCAAGAATAAAACATCATTATAAGAAAACACCATAATAATATTAAAGTAGAGGCGATTTATAAATTTTATAATTAATTTTATCAAGTTGTTGTACTCGTATGCCATATTAGTCCGGTCGCCGAGCCATGTAACCTGGAAGTTGGGTACAACAAATATTTTATGATTGATTCTAGTACTATTTGTTATACTGACCCATAATATGACGGGTGCCAGAGCGGCACCTCTGGGCAACTCCGGTAAATTCGAAAAAATCGCCCAAGAAAATGGATTTTTTTGGTTATTTGCCAATAACTACTAAACGGTTAGTTCTACTTATAAGATTGTCCAGTGCATTTTTGTAGAGAACAAAATTTCCAAAAAAATGACACTTTAAAGTGCTCTCTTCGATTACTTAACCGTTTCTGAGATACACACGTTCAAATTTTTTTTGAAATTTGTGAAAAACTGAAAAGTTCAATTTTTCACCATTTTGCTAATAACCCGGTTTATACTTGTTTCTCAGATTAACAAAACTTTCGAACCAATTCAGAAGTAATGGACGCCCACGCGAACGCTCTAACCGCCATTTTGGTTTTGAGTATTAGCGCGAACTTTTGATTTTGATTATTTTATAGCGGTTGTGACACCTTATTTTAAAGGTCTCGTCAAGACAAACAAAATTATTTTTAGTGAAGAAATCAGTATAATTGGTTGACTAGATTACGAGTTATGAATTTTATAGTGTAAGAAAGAAAAACGCACGGACCGTTGAGCGCGTATCACGTCGTGTTCGTAGTACAGTACAGTACCTGCCGTTCGCTGTGTAGTTGTTGATAATTTTTTAACTTTTGTTTAATTATTCATTATAATGAATTGTTATTATTACACGAGCCGCAGGCGAGTAACATAATTATTCCTATAAATAATTACTGTAATGAATGCAAATGTAATATAATAGGTAAGTACTTTATTTATTAATAATAAATTTATTTTTTTATGAAATCGTACAATAATGACTAACTTTAGGTCCGCTAAATCGTGGTAAAAAGTAAAACTTTAGTTCATAAATTATTATAAGTCATTAAACAAAAAATATGAAAAAAGCTAAAAAAAATTCAATTTTCTCTGGAAGAAAATCTTAAAATTTTGGTTTAACTAAGCCCTTCAAAAAAAAATTAAAATAATCTATCTTATAGAGAATTGCTTGCAGAATTTAATAAAAGAAACCGGATATCAAAATTTTAATTTGTTTAGAAGTTACAGGTCATTAAACACAAAAATTATGAAAAGAGTAAACAAATTTCAAGTTTCTCTCGAAGAAAATCTTAAAATTTTGGCTTAAGTAAGGCCTCCAAGAAAAAATTCATTCAACCTATCTTATAGAGAATTGTTTGCAGAATTTAATAAAAGAAACCGGATATCAAAATTTTAATTTGTTTAGAAGTTACAGGTCATTAAACACAAAAATTATGAAAAGAGTAAAAAAATTTCAAGTTTCTCTCTAAGAAAATCTTAAAATTTTGGCTTAACTAAGGCCCTCAAGAAAAATTTCATATAATCTACCTTATAGAGAATTGTTTGCAGAATTTAATAAAAGAAACCGGATATCAAAATTTTAATTTGTTTAGAAGTTACAGGTCATTAAACACAAAACTTATGAAAAAAGTAAAAAAAATTCAAGTTTCTCTCGAAGAAAATCTTAAAATTTTGGCTTAACTAAGGCCTTCAAGAAAAATTTCATACAATCTATCTTATAGAGAATTGTTTGAAAAATTTAATAAAAGAAATCGGATATCAAAATTATAATTTGTTTAGAAGTTACAGGTCATTAAACACAAAAATTATGAAAAAAGTAAAAAAAATTCAAGTTTCTCTCGAAGAAAATCTTACAATTTTGGCTTAACTAAGGGCTTCAAGAAAAATTTCATACAATCTGTCTCATAGAGAATTGTTTGCAGAATTTAATAAAAGAAACCGGATATCAAAATTTTAAAGTGTTTAGAAGTTATAGGTCATTAAACACAAAAATTATGAAAGAAGTAAAAAAATTCAAGTTTCTGTCGAAGAAAATCTTAAAATTTTGGTTTAACTGAGGCCTTCAAGAAAAATTTCATATAATCTATCTTAAAGAGAATTGTTTGCAGAATTTAATAAAAGAAACCGGATATCAAAATTTTAATTTGTTTAGAAGTTACAGGTCATTAAACACAAAACTTATGAAAAAAGTAAAAAAAATTCAAGTTTCTCTCGAAGAAAATCTTAAAATTTTGGCTTAACTAAGGCCTTCAAGAAAAATTTCATACAATCTATCTTATAGAGAATTGTTTGAAAAATTTAATAAAAGAAATCGGATATCAAAATTATAATTTGTTTAGAAGTTACAGGTCATTAAACACAAAAATTATGAAAGAAGTAAAAAAAATTCAAGTTTCTGTCGAAGAAAATCTTAAAATTTTGGTTTAACTGAGGCCTTCAAGAAAAATTTCATATAATCTATCTTATAGAGAATTGTTTGCAGAATTTAATAAAAGAAACCGGATATCAAAATTTTAATTTGTTTAGAAGTTACAGGTCATTAAATACAAAAATTATGAAAAAAGTTTAAAAAATTCAAGTTTCTCTCGAAGAAAATTTAATCTCAGAAACGGTTAATCGAAGAGAGCAGTTCAAAGTATCATTTTTTTGGAAATTTTATTCTCTACAAAAATGCACTGGACAATCTTAAATGTAGAACTACCCGTTTAGTAGTTATTGGCAAATAACCAAAAAAATCCATTTTCTTTTCGAATTTCCCGGAGTTGCCCAGGGGTGCCGCTCTGGCACCCGTAATATTATGATTCAGTATATCAAATAGTACTAGAATCAATCATAAAATATTTGTTGTACCCAACTTCCAGATCCAAGCCGATTTTCTCATTTGGCGACCGGACTATATCATTATGTTTTGAAATTTAAATATACTGGCGGGGAAAAAAATGAAACACTTTGAAATTCGTGAAATTTCGACCATTTTCAAACCGCTATAACTCGGCGTATTTTCAATTGATTTCGATGAATCTTTGTGGGCGAAAAACTTTGAAGTGTCTACTTTAAAGTCATGCCTGCGAATTTTAGCGCAACCCCCTCCAGCACCCCGGTGAAAAATTATAAATTTTAGTTTAAAAAATGTCCAACTTTGACGATGTGTATATAGAGTTTAAATTTTTTTTACTTGATCCATCAAAAGGGTACTCAAATTCACTCAATTCCCTGTGCAGGACTCAAGAACGAAGTTCCTACGATGATTTGGAACAAAGTTATGAATTTTTTTTTAAAAGGGCATTTTTTGGTTTTTTGCACATAACTCAGCGACCAAATTAGACGATTCTTTCGGGGAAAAACCAAATTGTGGGTGTACTTTAAGGGGATAATCTCAGATTAGGATGATCTCTTTTCGTACCCTTTAAAACCCGAACAAAAAAACACGTTTTTACTTCCTTGTACGGAGTAAGGAAGTATTGTAATCGCGAAAAATTTCGGTTTTCAGATTTTGATGGAAATATCCGTTTTGACCTTTTCTGAATCTATTATGACATGACTAGTTTCGTCGTGACGTTTGTACGTATGTACGTATGTACGTACGGACGTATGTATGTCGCATAACTCCAATACGGTTAGACGTAGAAAGTTGAAATTTTATATTTAGGGCTGTTATAGCATCTAGTTGTGCACCTCCTATTTTTGGTTTCAATCTATAAACCGGAAATAGTATTTTTGTCAAATATTTCGATAAATATTTAATTTGAGACAATTTTTTTAATAAAGATTATTTGATTATTACCTACAATCGGTATTTTATAAATATTTTTGTATCTGGTATCATTTAAGAATAATTAAAGTATATATTTATAATTTAGTATTTCGGTATCTTGTAGTCCATGATCGATTAACATTTGTTACTACGTAAAATTTAAATGATTATGACATGACAGTGACAATAGTAAAATATGCTTTATATCTTCTTCTGCAGTTTAAATAAAATTACTAAAATATATTTGTGAGTATAGTACTTAGCAGTAGTAGTAGTACTAGTACCTATAATAAGTTAAAAGAATTTTTTATATTATTCTACATTTTAGTTATTAAGAAAAGTATGAACACACAAGGCGTACAAGGAAGTCAATTTTGACCCGAGTTGTCGTTTCTACGCAGGAATTATGAGTAAATTAAAATTTTACCAATTAAATTTATGACTCGAATTATATTTGCTTGATTATTTCACGAACGATAATTATTATTTTATTTTGACGTTTGCAACATTAAAAACATTTAATAAACAAAATGTAACCATGGTTACCCTGTGGTTTTATCAAATTTTATCGCTGAAAAACTGCCCTCTTCGAAAAAGTTATGCATTCTTATTGGCCAGAAATGACGTGTGTAAAATAATCGCAAAAAAAGTACGTATAATATTATATTTATATTAAGTAAAAATAAGAGGGAGAAGAGTTGTGGCGAGAGGTCATGTGTTGGTCACATCAGATTTTTTCAATTTGTAACATAATATTCCTGTTATCAATTGCATCATACAGCATTATAATAGCTTTTTATGCACGGTGATATCAGAATTTGATAGTTATACACTAATTTCTTTGATATAAACGTTACTTTTATAGCCCACGGATCACTTTATAGCGCAGAAACGTCAAATTAATGCAAACAGTTTAGATCCTCAATTTCCCTCAAATAAGAAATAGAATACTAACGCATCCACATTAAAACCTAATTTGTCAAAAAAAATTTATTTCAAATTTATCGCAAAGTGCAACGGTGCAAGTTCTACATTTCATTCCGTTATTTTTTTGAAATTCGTATGATAGTACTTCACATACGTAATGAGGTCTTGCACTGATTTTTTTTTATTGCTTTAATAGAAAGAATAATAAAAAACATGAGACCCGTATTTCGTATTTTTAGCAAAATTTATCTCTATTATTGAAAAAATAAACTTTAAAAATCATTTTGTTCAAAATGCGGCTGAATTGCACCACTTCTCCCCTTGTCCAGTGACGTATGTTGGCCTGTTTTACTGCTACCCAATCAGAAAGTAGCAGACTTCGCAGCTGCGCAATAGAAACTGAAATGTCAAAACAACCATAGATCCTATTATGTATGGATTGATACCCAATGGTTAGAAAATTATAAAATTAAATTTTTAAATAAAAATAACAATTGAATAATAAAGATTTGATAAAATTGTATTAATTAACCGTACACTAGATTATCCAAGTGTATAATATAAACTTTATTCCATATTCAATTATTTCTGAAGTGATCTATCCATTAACATATAAGTTCTGTGAAATACCTACACTTTCTTGTTTTATGATTGGCTCTGCTTGGAACAGGCTTACGTACGTTACAATTTTGGCGACATTTCAAATGCATTCAACTTTGAAGCGTTTTTACTTCCTTGTACGGAGTAATAAGGAAGTATTGCAATCGCGAAAAATTTCGGTTTTCAGATTTTGATGGAAATATCCGTTTTGACCTTTTCTGAATCCATAATGACTAGTTTCGTCGTGACGTCTGTACGTATGTACGTACGTGCGTACGTACGTACGTACGGACGGATGGAAGTATGTGTGTCGCATAACTCAAATACGGTTAGACGTAGAAAGTTGAAATTTTGTATTTAGGACTGTTATAGCATCTAGTTGTGCACCTTCTATTTTTGGTTTCAATATAAAAACCGGAAGTAGTAATTTTAAAAAAAATTTCGATAAATATTTAATTTAAGACAAATTTTTTTATTTTAAATGAAAGATTATGTGATTATTACCTACAATCGGTATTTTATAAATATTTTTGTATCTGGTATCATTTAAGAATAATTAAAGTATATATTTATAATTTAGTATTTCGGTATCTTGTAGTCCATGATCGATTAACATTTGTTACTACGTAAAATTTAAATGATTATGACATGACAGTGACAGTAGCAGTGACAATAGTAAAATATCGTTTATATCTTCTTCTGCAGTTTAAATAAAATGACTAAAATATATTTGTGAGTATAGTAGCAGTAGTAGTAGTACTTATATATTAATATATTTGTATAATATAATTCTACGTTTTAGTTATTAAGAAAAGTATGAACAGTTTAATAGGCGTACAAGGAAGTCATGTGGTGTCCACGTCAGATTTTTTCTATACCCACAATGTTAAAAATATCATATTTAATTGTGAATATCTCTGGATAGAGACGGTCAAATCGCTTGAAATGTGTCGTTAAAAGTTTATTATTGTTAGTTTCAGTTCGCAAAATAATGTTTTAGGGGATTAGTCCTTTAAAATAACGTAACCTAGGCAATGAGCTGTTATTTACATTTTATTAGGACTATTTTCAGTGATTTTTATTGTTTCATCGCCTACGTTTTTCAACAGTTTATTTTTAAGTTAAATTTTAGAATAATTTTGAATAAGTATAGTTACTGAACAAATTTGGAGAGCATTATACTAAAAATTTTTTATTTATTTATCTCCGTAATAAAACAAACCAAGTTCCAATTGCT
Organism: Agonum fuliginosum; assembly: GCA_947534325.1. Lineage (NCBI taxonomy): Eukaryota > Metazoa > Arthropoda > Insecta > Coleoptera > Carabidae > Agonum > Agonum fuliginosum. The sequence goes on along the minus strand of OX384032.1, from coordinate 15,529,484 downwards.
AATAATAGTGTATAGTATACTCGTATACTATTTCTCACTAGATGTCACATAGACATAACTTGATAAATAAGTAGAGGTAGGGGAATCCCCAGCATATTTTTCGCCATAATGCGTAATGATGCATGTTTCAGAACTCCTTGCTGATTGAAACATTGTTTTTTTGTTTAAAACATTTTTTTAAATCAGTCAAATACACGTATTATACAGATAAAACAGTTTAAAAAAAAAAAAACTTTTTTAATTAAAATAAAAAAATCTGACGTGGACACCACATGACTTCCTTGTACGCCTTGTTTGTTCATACTTTTCTTAATGGTAACTAAAATGTAGAATAATATAAAAAATTATTTTAACTTATTATACTAGTATACTTACAAATATATTTTAGTCATTTTATTTAAACTGCAGAAGAAGATAAAAAGCATATTTTACTATTGTCACTGTCATGTCATAAACATTTAAATTTTACGTAGTAACAAATGTTAATCGATCATGCACTACAAGATATACCGAAATACTAAATTAAAAATATATACTTTAATTATTCTTAAATGATACCAGATACAAAAATATTTATAAAATACCGATTGTAGGTAATAATCACATAATCTTTCATTTAAAATTTAAAAATTTGTCTTAAATTAAATATTTATCGAAATTTTTTTAAAATTTACTACTTCCGGTTTGTAGATTGAAACCAAAAATAGGAGGTGCACAACTAGATGCTATAACAGTCCTAAATACAAAATTTCAACTTTCTACGTCTAACCGAATTTGAGTTATGCGATATACATACGTACAGACGTACGTACATACGTACGTACATACGTACGTACATACGTACGTACGTACATACGTACAGACGTCACGACGAAACTAGTCATAATGGATTCAGAAAAGGTCAAAACGGATATTTCCATCAAAATCTGAAAACCGAAATTTTTCGCGATTACAATACTTCCTTATTACTCCGTACAAGGAAGTAAAAACATGTTTTTCAGCCCCCTAATCCCTGTCAGCCAAAAATTTGCTAAAAAACGTGTTTTTTTCAGATTTGAATGGCCCATATAAATATTTTGGTCCGATGAATTCAAATTTCATGTCAAAAATAATAATTAGAGGGGTTAAACACCCCTAAATGAATCTTTTAATATAAATTAAAAAACAGACGTTGTTTTCTAATTTGAAGGGTTCATATATGTTTTTGCACGATCAGACTATTTTTTGAGGTTTACCGATAGGGTCTCCAGGGCAGTAGGTTTTGTTTACAATTACTGGGCGGTAAGTGAATTACTTACCGCCTCAGAGGCGGTAGGTAAATAAAGAATGAATGTATAATTTTATAGTTTTCAATTAAGCTGATTTATTAAAAATTAAACTAAAATTACAATTGGGACAATTATTTAATGTAATTGGGATGTTTGCTGCAATTATCTTCTCCGATACAATATTTTCCGTGTTGGATACTTCAGTTACAGTCGAAGTACTCGAAGTTATTGGGATGTTTGCTGCAATAATCTTCTCCGATGCTGCAGTCGAAGTACTCGGAGTATTTAATGTAATTGGGATGTTTGCTACAATTATCTTCTCCAATACAATATTTTTCGTGTTGGATACTTCAGTTACAGTCGAAGTACTCGAAGTTATTGGGATGTTTGCTGCAATAATCTTCTCCGATGCTGCAGTCCAAGTATTAGGAGTAGAATGTTTATCTCCATTTTCACTTAAATTTTTTTTTGAAAACTGAATTTTGTTTTGGAGAGAATCCTCCACATATCCCTCAGCGACAGAAGACGAGCGCCACCCACCATATCTTTTAAGGCCTAAAACATCAACACCTTTGTTCGCCAGAAAGGTAGCCGAACTTCTTCTGAACGCATGTCCGGTATAAGAAAGTGGATCTGACAAATTCAGGCATTTCGCTATCTTCGAGGGCCACCTTCCTATTGTATTCTTGCCCACTGCTTGATTAATGACTTTTCCATTACGCATTGCTAAGAAAAAGTTAGAAGATTTTGAATTTTCTGGTCGTAACTTCAAATATTTTCTATAAATATCCAAATAATTAATAGTTTCGCTTCCTTGAGTAGTAATTGTGAAAGTTCGCGGAATATTGGTTTTAGTATTAGGAATATTGACTATAATAAAGGACCCAATATCTTGAATATCTTCTAATTTTAAATTATATAATTCCTCCCTTCTGCACGCCCCTGCTATGCCAAATATCATACCTAGTTTCATATTTAAATAAACTTCATCGGGAAATTCCTTAAGAAACTTGAACATATCTTCTTTAGAAAAAACTTTTGATTTCTTATTCCGATATCCGGTATTTTTTCTCTTAAGAAAAGCAATTAAGGTTTTAAACTTCGAAATATCGGACGCATCATTTAAAAAAATTGTAGCCTTAAGCATAGAGTACTCAGCCCATAAACTCCCTGGAGATTTAAGTTTATCACTTCTTCGTACAAAATAGGCCAAGAGTACCTTTTCTGTGATGTTTTGACAATGTTTCTCACTGCACCATGCTTTGAAAAGTTTATAGGTATTTTCATACCGTTCTCTTGATTTTTCTGGAATAATTGAGGAACATCCTATGTTCCATGCATTTTCCAGATCAGAATCGTCACTGTCATCCATTTTTCACAATAAAATACTATTATTTTGCTTTATTTTACAAAGAACTGACAGAAAAAATCTCTTGATAAATAAATAATTATTGTTTTCGTACGTCCATGACAACATAACAACGAACAAAGCTTACTTTAAAAATAATGTGCAAAAAAAACAACTCTGACAACTAAAAATGTCAAAACAATTTTCAAATATTTCTTAAATTGTAATTTCGTTATTGCGCCGATCGTGCAAAAAACGTAATAAGCATTGCGGTCAGTAAGTGCCCTACCGGTATCGGATGTATTGGAGATCTCGACTTCGTCTCGATCTCCAAAATCATCCTCAACCGGTAGAAAGCACTTACTGACCTTGATACTTAAATAACTATTTTTGAACCGCTGAATTAAAATTTCATGTCCAAAAAGATGTTCGAGTGGATGTGGGTGGGTTAACCACCCTTATTTCCACCCTGTAAGAATAAGTATTTCTTTAAAATTGCTTTTTACCTTCCGCTTACCTGTAAAGTAAGGTATTGGAATCATGCAAAAAATCGGGTAGTGGGTTTTTAGTGGATGAGCACGAATTAGGGACCTTACAATTCATTTTTGATACTTTCACGATGATGTCTATGTGTATGTGTGTATGTGGTCAAGGCTGTTAGTCGCATAACTCAAATACGAATTACGCAAAAATTTTGATATTTGGTATTTCATATTTGTATATAAATTGGAAGAGCTCATTAGATTTTGGTACAATATCTTCATCGGAAGTGATCTTTTTTGAAGATTGAAAAGGTTAATTGTCAAAATTGTATATAAATTTGGATAAATATAGTATTTATTTGTAATAAGAATAAGAGGAAAAGTTAATTGCAACTTATGTTATAAGAAAATTGTCTTTATCTGGTAGCATTAAAGAACTGCAGTAAAATTTAAAAAATAAATTTATCAAATAAAACGTTGAAATCTTATAATCCATGTTCGGTTGATTTTTGTTTCTGCGTTGGCATACTAACGCCATATAAGTCATAAGTAAGATATTAAATGTAATAATAATTGAACCTAGGATGGTTTCAACACAGAAGAGTTTTCCTGTGAACGAATCTTTTGATTCAGGTGATGCAAATTTCTGTGATTGAATATTTTAGATTTTTATTTGTATATTTTAAAGGGACACCGGATTGTATACGTATACATTTATGTTTATAAGTCTAGATATGGCGGAAGGTTGTGTGCAGGCCACTTCAGATTTTTTCTAATTTGAAGAGATCATTTATGTATTTTGGGTTGAACACCACCGCCTAATTAACCCTTCTCACCTCTTAAGTATAAATTTAGAAAAAATGTTATTTTCTAATTTGAAGGATTCATATATGTTTTTTGCACTTCCGGGACTAAAACTCTTCTTTAGTCTTTATTTTTAGGGACTAAGGTTCTTAATTTGATCCCAAGGGATTATTTTTCATATTTAATCCCGTTGTCAAGAAATTGAATTAATTATTCCCGTTGTCAAGTAAATACGTGCTATTTGTTACAGAGTATCTATGGTAACAATATAAATATTTGTCATAAAATTTACTGTCAAAATTGCAAAATGTGTATTCTTTTAAATTATTTTTTTAATCCCTCAGGTGATTATTTCCCTCACCTTCGGCTCGTGAAATAAACTTCACCCTCAGGATTAAATCATGCACTTTAGTCCCTCAATATATAATATACTATTGGGCCACTGAATTAAAATTTAACATCAAAAATAATAATTAGAGAGGTTAAATACCCCTAAGCGTCCCGTCAATTAACCCTTTTCACCCTTTAAGTATACATTTAAAAGAAAACATTATTTTCTAATTTGAAGGGTTCGTGCATGTTTCTTGGGTCGCTATATGCAAATTTGATGTAAAAAATGATATTCAAGGGGTTGGATGGGGGTTAACCACCCTTATTTTCACCCTGTTACAATAAAAATTAATTAAAAATGACTTTTTTAAAACTCTTTCTTTTAACTTCGCCTGTCTGTCTGTCTGACTGCAAACCCATTTCCCCATATCCAATCGATCTGAAATTTGGTACATAGACTCGTTGTGACCAAACATTAACTTTGGCACAAGAAAAAATCTGATGTGGCCAGCACAAGACTTCCCGCCATACAGCAACTCTTTCTTGAAACACACTATCTAAGAAAGAGTTATAATAAAAACTTGGTTTTTATGGGTTCAATTTTTGCGGTATGGCGGGAAATCTTGTGCTGGCCACATCAGATTTTTTTCTAAGTTTTTGGCTGACAGGGATTAGGGAGCTGAAAACTGGGCGAAAAGTTAGTTCACATGTTACTGAAGACAATTCAATCGCGTTTAAATGAATCAAACTGCTTTCATAATTATGAAAAGGTTGAGGCATTTTTTAAACATAATTTACCGGACTATATAATGCTCGGGCTCAAAATCATGTCTCATGCCATAAAAGTTTCTTTGTACCCTTAATACATAAATAACTAATATGTTACAGTAGATTTATTCATGGTTTATTCAACAAAAACGCAAAAAGCAGGCAACCACCTCTCTGGGTGCGCGCCTGAATGATTTTATTTTTAAACAATTTTTCGTTTATTCAAATTGCCGTCAGGTTACAAGCTTGAAATGTCAAACAGAAATTTATTCGGAAAATATAAAATGCTCGAGTGTAATTCAACGAGATAACTTACCTACTTTTTTTGTTCTTCTTCACAAATATTCCCCAAATCTAACCACTTCGGTGATAAATGTAAGAAATATGACGTAAAACATTTTAGTATGTTTAGAAAAGGTAAGCTAAGTGTACACTTTTGACAAAATCGTGAGACTAGGTCTCGACAGTTGTCTCAGGGTGTTGTCCATTTGAGAGTAGTCACGGTCTCAGACAACTCTCGGAGATTCTTAAAATTTAATGTCTCAGAGAATAATCTCAGGCCCGTATTCACTTGAGAGTCTAATAGAGAGTGAACCCCGCACACTTATGATTTAAAAAATAGTGGCGTTTAAGGTTGTTGTGTACCGAAACGCGAAACTAGCGACATCGGACGGTAGACTTCATGAAGCTTATTTTGGAGAGAGTAAAAACAGTAAACAAATTTGACATTACCGTATAATAAATTTTACGTTGGAAATGCCTGGTAAATAGAAATATCGTTGATACTTCATAACCTCAAATCTTCGATAAATTGACTTTAAAATTGAAAATTTAATACAATCTTCTTCTATATTTAATTAATATTGTGTTAGTTTTTCATTAAAATCTGTCGTCTGATTTGGTACACTAATTTAATAACGCAAGATTTCAAGTCACCTTCCTATGCGTGCAATGTAAAAGGGGGCAACTTTACAGCGTCATGGTTACCAAACGAAACTGACGGTTGTCCTAATAATTTATTTTAAATTTATTATTATCAGATAAATGTCCTATACAAATTTTTATTTATTTCTGTCATCATCGATTTTGGTAGGCAACAACCTTAAGATTTTGCAAAAACGAAAAAAGATAAAAAAAAGAGGCAGTGTTGGGTCAGACAGGTGGAATGTCGAAATCAATTTTCGTAAGTTATGAATCTTGCGCTGGATCTCTTCAGACTTACATTTAAAAACTGTTTCGAATTCAGTAAATTTATTTATTTTTTCTCCCGATTTTTATATAAAGGTGTTTTTCGTTGCACATTTGCACATATATTCATTTTTCTCGTATAGAGAAATTAAATTGAAAATCGCATGACACAAATAACAGCCAATGGATGAATTGATTACAATAATAGTAACCATGGTTATATAAAAATTTTCATATATAATACCATTAGTGACTATGATTTTGCCGGCAATTTTTGCCGTGTGTTCACGACTGCTTTTGCGTCGAAAATAAACACGAGTGCGTAGCACGAGTGATTATTTTCTAAAGCAACAAGCAGGAGTGACTAGACGGCAAAAATTACTAAAAAATCATAGTCACGTATGGTATTCGGCTTGACAATTTCTCGAATTATTTTATTTACTCCAAAAAAAGGAATGTATTTTTAAAACAATCATCAACTGACATAATATCTAAGCAACGCTTCGCGGCAATTTTCACTAGTGAATTATTATTGTCACTGTAGTTCGTCCGTGATTGGTACAATTCAGCAAAATACTGTGTTTTGATTGGATGAAAAATTATGAGTGGAATTGTCTCGGAAATTTTTTACTAGTAGCTTGAGTAACTTAACTGAAATTAATAAGCGGAAATTTTACCGGCCTCTGTCACTGACATTAAAGAAGAAATTGGTTAAATTGTTATTTTAAGTATAAATAAGCAATTAATAAGGTAAATAATACATATTTATTAATGTTAACTACAAATTTAGTAAATGTTTCAAGTTTCTATTGTAAAAAGAATTCAAAAATAGAGCGGCGGTGTCATTGCGATTTTCTTACCGAATATGCACTCGTGCATTAATTCATGTCCAGGAAATTTTTTATCGTGCATTCCAACAACGTAATTAGCTCTCGTGTACCACTCGAGCTAATTAAGACGTGGTTAGAAAGCACACAAAAAATTTTCCGGAAAGAATTAATGCACATGTGATATTATAAGTGAAAATTTCTTCGTCTCTTAACTCCCTAGCCATTTTGCTTCTCGAGACTGGTCTCTGCTCTTCCAAACCGGCTAGATCTGTGGAGATTAGATCTCGAGAGCAGAAATGAATTTGTTCACTTGAGACCCGTACCTGTGACAACTTATCTCGGATAGTGCTCTCCTCTCAGACGTTTGTCCACTGGTGAGTTGAGTCTCAATCTCGAGATCATTTTTTATGCCTGTGGCACACCGGTCGAGGAGCATCGAGGACCATCGAGTAACTCCTCGATGAAACGAAAGAACGCACCCGTCCGCGATGGATTTCTATTTAATCGGCCACAAATACATCAAAGTTTTGCGCGAAATCAAATCCAAAGATACGTCTGAAATGAGATACATTCGTTTCATCGAGGAACAACTCGATGAAAATAGCGGCGCCCCTATTTTTCGTCGAGGACGGGGTGCGTTCTATCGTTTCATCGAGGAGTTACTCGATGGTCCTCGATGCTCCTCGGCCGGTGTGCCACAGGCATTAGTCTCAAATGTACGCACGGCCCTCGCTATTTATCAGGCCGGAGTCTTCACACTGGTAACAGCGCACCGAGCAGCGCTAGTGGTCCTATGAGCGCTATACGTTCTATGGGAAATTTGCAAAATATGCAGTAAAAACCTGTATTTTATAGAATTTTTAAGTATATAATTGGACAAATGTATAAAATAAATAATTCTCCACAATATAATAACGCTTGCAATATTTATGAATTACAACAATACTTTGAAGTCGATAAGAACTTCAAAACTAAACTAACTCTGTATAATTAAAAGAAACAATTCAAAATTAATTGTAAATAATAGTGAAATAAACATACATCAAATTTATAATTATACATAATATTAATTAAAATTTCATAGAATTATTTATTTAAAATGTTATGAACAATCAACTTACTTTCATTTTAGCTTTGTTGAACATTTTTGGTTGTGTTTGTGTTATCAAAAATAATATTTCGATAATAGGAATAGTAATAAGTTATACTAATTATTCTTACCTTAAATTTGAAATATTATTTAGTTTATTACTAAATTATAAACTCAAAACACGGCTTCCGGACACAGTAGTCTTGCGCGCTTTGAATTAATTTTAGTTTCTAAGTTAAATATCTCACGATACAATCAAGATATCGTTATGATTCTTTTAACAAAATAAAATTTGAATCTTTCTCAACAATTCGTACGCATATACTATATGTCTATTTTAACAAATACAAAAGTTAGCAGCATACTACTTTTTTACATCATTTATGAACATAGCATCTTTCATATAATTGTTACAATTTTATTATAAACAATTTACAATTGAAAATTCATTTTTGTTAAGTACATTTGTTATTAAAATAACTGGTAAAAATTTCATTACGATATCTACAGTAGTTTCTGAGTTATTACGAAATAAATTGAAAAAGTACAATGTTCATTTTCATTCGTTTTGTGAAAATCAGACCACTAGCCTTATTGTCATAGTGCACACTCCGACCTGATAAATAGAGACGGCCGTGACTTACCGGTGAGTTTAACACGGAAAATACTGAAAATTTTAATTAATTTATTTTGTATTGTACAATTTGTTGTAAATTATTTTTAGACGTACCATAAACACTATGTGTATGATATAGTAAATAAATAAATAAAAAATCTGCTGTGGCCAGTACAAGACCTCCCGCCATATTTACTTTTTTCTTTTATAGTAGTCGCAAAATAAGATGGAACCGGATATGCGCGAACTGTAGCTGATCTATATTACGCGACCTGAAAATATTGACTTGTATTGTCAGAGTCAAAAACATTAGTACGATATACTGCGCAACAGTTTTATAAGTTGCAAATTATAAATTATTATTAAGTAATATAAATGATAATATAACACAGGAAAACTGTTAAGACACTTTACACCAAAAATGACAGAATATGTGATCACAGCAGAAATCCCCTTTTGACACGATCATAATACACCCCTAATGTATACGAATTGACTCGTCCAAACCAAAACACGTCTTTCGCGCAGGTCACGTGGGGTTTCATCTTATTTTGCGACTACTATAACTTATTACACAAATATATTAAAATATAAGGAATACATACTAGTACTCACAAATATATTTTAGTCATTTTATTTAAACTGCAGAAGAAGATATAAACGATATTTTGCTATTGTCACTGCCATGTCATAATCATTTAAATTTTACGTAGTAATAAAAATAAATGTTAAACGATCATGGACTACAAGATACCAAAATACTACATTATAAGTGGTACCTATATACTTTAATTATTATTCTTAAATGATACCAGATACAAACATATTTATAAAATACCTATCGATTGTAGTTAATAATCACATAAGTAATCTTTCATTTTAAAAAAAAAATTGTCTTAAATTATTTATCGAAATATTTAAAAAATTACTACTTCCGGTTTGTAGATTGAAACCAAAATTTAATTATCACTAGAAAGAAAAAAAACTTCTTTTCCAGGATTCTGAATCTCCGTAGAATCTTCAAAGATCCCCGTGCGAACAGGGTTTAAGGCGGGAATGTAGCTGTATGAGAAAGAGGTAAAACAGTGCTCTACGGTTGAATTTTTTTACGACAATATTTCATATTCATTCTACAGTGCGGCGCATCGATTTTTCCAAATTTTTTCACAGTATTGTTTTAAAAAAATGCCGAATAAAGAGAAAAATACTACTTTTACATGTTTAATTTAGGGCATTTAAATGCATGCGTCGCACTGTAGGTAACATGTTATACAGTATATAAATAACGCGTTTGATTATTTCTTTTGTCTTATAAATACAATATCATACAAATACGATGCCACTTTTAGAGCGCGTTCGCTATTGCTGCCTTTGTTCGACACACTAAATCTGTATATATCTCTCCTTTTTCTCGACGAAATCGTGGACAGCTACATTCCGGCCTTAAGGAAGAATAATATCAGTGACGATTTCGTCAACACCAATTGATTTTCTTAAACATTTAATTACTTTATTGGCAGTAGTTGAATTTAAATGTCAAACGTCTACCAATTTAGTATAACTATCGACTAATATTAATAATGGTTGACAAAAAATGTTCGGGAATCAGTCTTATAATTTTATTTATTACTCAATTGCCGACGTTTCGACTATACAATAGTCTTCTTCAGGGCTATGAGACGGTTACATACACATAAAAATTAACAATTCTACAGTTTTATATAAAAGTGTTTTAAAAATTGAATGTTGAAGTTACCCGTCTTTTAATTGTGCTTTTAACGTATTACTTTATTTATTTTTTTAATGTTAACTTTTTTAAATTTGTATTTAATGATGTCTTGCAAATATATAAGTGTAGAATTGTTATTTTTATGTATGTAACCGTCTCATAGCCCTGAAGAAGACTATTGTATAGTCGAAACGTCGGCAATGAGTAATAAATAAAATTATAAGACTGATTCCCGAACATTTTTTGTCAACCATTCCTAAACAACAGTTGATCATCGTTTCATCAATATTAATAATGTTTTGCCATTTTTCATTGCAAAATCTAAATGTAATCTTTGCCATTTCGTTATGGCCAAGTCCAAGAGGACAGTGGAGCTGTTGTAGCATTACTTAAATTACACTGACAACAAATACAGTTTTTAATACAATTTTCAATATCTTTGTATATTTTTTCCAAAACACACCAACCGCTTACCTACTTAATTACAATAACTAATATCATAACATTGAGGTTATATTTTGTCAACTACATATTACTGACTCAAGAAACGACGTTCAGTTTCTTGGCAAAGAAGCACAGTTGTAATTAAATTCACAGGGAATCTTAACAGATAATGTTAAAATTTCAAGTTTTAAAGGGAATGTTCGCACGGCGATCTTTGGAGATACAGAATCCTGGAAAAGAAGAAGTTTTCTTTCTTTCTAGTGAGAATTATCTGTTAAATTGCGGTGTCGCTATATTGAATCTTCAATGAGTCTTGGAAAATAAGAATTTATAATTTATCGATTGCTTCAAAACCACGTAATTTTCACTTGAAAGAAAAAAACTTCTTTTCCAGAATTCTGAATCTCCAAAGATCGCCGTGCGAACAGGGCTTTAATATTGAAGATACAGAATACCTCTAACACTGTTAATTAATAACACTCATGTTATATTTATTTTAAAACCATGTTTAAATACCATATATTTTTTACAGAATAGACCCTAATTAATCATAAACTTGACTTATATAAATAAAAACATATCGAACTTGAATGTCAAATGGATCATATTTCATTATTTGATTCGAAATTGTCTACTTGAACTCGATTTAAAATTTAAATCTCGTTGGTGCAACTGGCCATTACATTTTTACAAATGAATAAAATTATTATATAGTCTGTACTATACGGAACAAATTAATCTAATCGTTTACAATGCAGGGCGCCTATTTTAACCATTTTATCCCTGGATATATCTTTGAGAACTGATGTTGCCGTATATTGTCATCACCAGTTGTTGGATAGATGAAACTTTTCTGCCACCTGAACATATTGTTATGAATATAAATTATTATGTAGAACAACAAAAATCACTTACCTTGAGATTTTAAGTAAAAAGTAACACTGTACTGTGTAGAACAAATTAATCTAATCGTTTATATCTCTGGGCGCATATTTTAGCATTTTCATCCCTGGTTACATCTATGTGTACTGATTTTGGTATCTTACTGTGATGAATGTAATTTGTTGGTTACATGAAGCTTGATGAAACTATTCTGTGACATATTGTTATAAATATAAATTAATGTAAAACAACTATAATCACTTACCTTGAGATTTTAAGTAAAAAATTGTTATTATTTTCTATTAAATACTATTAAAAATGTGTACAGATAGTTGACCTTTCTCAATGACAACATGAACATATCGGAATTCGGAAGATGACAGTGGCAGATCTTCCTCGAGTGACAGTGACTCCTGGTTACCGACTGGGCTGTAACCGTGTAGACTGCGCCATCTCGTGACAGGTGCGACAACTAACGCAAGGAAATAATAAAATTAAACAAAATATGAAACAACACAATATTTATTTATTATTGATTGATACATTTCGATAATAGTATATTATATATTGAGGGATTAAAGGTACTTTAGTCCTGTGGTATATACGCTATTTTTTGAACTTCATCCTCAAACGAATGCAAAATAGTTTAAAACTACCGTCAGGTCCCGCTACGCGGGCCTTCGGCTAGGTCGCGCTGCCGCGCGACAAGGGTGATTCGCCCGCTCCGCGGGCTCAAGTTCCACGCACCCTGAATGTGAGACAATTCGGCACTTCGTGCCTCAATTATAACGATTTTAACATTCAGACTCTACCGCTGGGCGCGACAAAGGAAATTCGCCCGCTTCGCGGGCTTAAGCTCCGCGGACCCTGAATGTGGGACAATTTGGCACTTCGTGCCTCAATTATAACGATTTTAACATTCAGACTCTACCGCTGCGCGCGACAAAGGAAATTCGCCCGGTTCGCGGGCTTAAGCTCCGCGGATCCTGAATGTGGGACAATTTGGCACTTCGTGCCTCAATTATAACAATTTTAACATTCAGACTCTACCGCTGCGCGCGACAAGGAGGACTCGCCCGCTTCGCGGGCTTAAGCTCCGCGGACCCTGAATGTGGGACAATTTGGCACTTCGTGCCTCAATTATAACGATTTTAACATTCAGACTCTACCACTGCGCGCGACAAGGGGGATTCGCCCGCTCCGCGGGCTTAAGCTCCGCGGTTCCTGAATATGGGACAATTTGGCACGTCGTGCCTCAATTATAACGATTTTAACATTCAGACTCTACCGCTGCGCGCGACAAGGAGGATTCGCCCGCTTCGCGGGTTTAAGCTCCGCGGACCCTGAATATGGGACAATTTGGCACTTCGTGCCTCAATTATAAAGATTTTAACATTCAGACTCTACCGCTGCGCTCGACAAGGGGGATTCGCCCGCTTCGCGGGCTTAAGCTCCGCGGACCCTGAATGTGGGACAATTTGGCACTTCGTGCCTCAATTATAACGATTTTAACATTTAGACTCTACCGCTGCGCGCGGTAATAAATTATTTTATTAATTAGCCCTTATTTAGAAATTTAATTTGAGGTATGAAATTCGATATGACACTATAATTTTTTTGAAAAAAATGTTGATGTTCGATCCCCATTTTTAACAATTTTATAAAATAGTTATCATCTAGCACTTTAGTTTAAAAAAATATATAAAACTCGACGGATTTTTGATAAATTCCGAGGAAACTATAAAACCGGAAAATTCTAATATAAAATGTTTATAATTTTCACTGTAATATAAGTACTAAATTTTCTGACGTCTTTTGATGTGATTATTGAAATATACCAAGTAGGTACCTAGTCATTAGTGTTTTAAAAAGAAAATAACAAAATTTTGTGAAAACTAAAAAAATGCTTTTTGTCCGACTAAAAACAAAAGCCAAATTGTTGAAAGTCATTTTAATGCATTTTTTGACCTTTAATTTGATATCAATCGCGATATAATTTAAAACATATTCAGAAAAAACAAATGCCGCTCACCGAGTGCAATTTATACTTACTAAACAGCCATAATTTTGGGCAACATTAGACGATATGTTTGATACCAATCATGATTATATTAAATTTTTATTGAAAAACAAATGCCGATCATAGAAGCCATATTTTGTACCCCTTGGTGCTAATTATAATACCATACATACTTTTGTAAAAATAGATTTGATACTTGATACAAGTGCAATAACAATCTAGATCATGTCTAGTCCGCGTCGTGTCTCGTGCTTGTCCAGTTGTTAGTTAGTGTGCGTATTTATTCAGGATAAAGATCCCAGTAGGGCGACTTGGGCAGGACAAACTCAAATTCAACCCAAACTCAAGTACAATAGATAAAAATCCCGATTATCGGACGCCATTTTTAGCACGTTTGTTAAATTTGTATATTAATTTGACATTTATAACTTATAGCAAATTACTGAGAAATAGTATTATCCACGGATATTGGATATAGATACCTAATTTTAATTGAACATTTACACTTGGGTCAAAATATATTACTATAAATACTACAGTAATAAATAACAATATGATTCAACTTCACAGTGCATTGTAAAATTGAATAAAAATTTTCAAAAAATATATTACAAATTTCTACAAAAGCATGTAAACATAATACGTGCTCCATCTTTAAATACTCAATAAAATTTTCAAAATACTTCTACCTTATCAAATATAAAAGATAAATCCAAATAAAATTTCAAATTGGAAACGTCAAATCTGACAGTAAACAAAAAAATCATTTTTGTCAAAAAGAAAACAAAACATCCATGGCATGCTCCCATTTGCGTTCCGTGCATTTTTCAGTTTTTTCTTAATAACTTTCTTAATATACCCAATATTGGGTTGAAACATGCATAGAAATATAGTCAAATTCATCCTCTACCTATATGTCAAATGAAAAAAACAATCGAATAACGTATAATGCCCGTATCCAAGGAGTCAAAAAAATCACTGTTTTTCAACTCCCCTGCGACTACCACGCCATCTACAATATTCATATACCCAAAAGGCACTACTTCACATGAACCTCTATGAAATAAAAAAAAGATCATAAAAATCGGTTCACCCGTTTAGGCAGTAGGCGAGTCTAAAAACGGTTGCTAAGCTGCTGAAAATGATCTCAAGCCTTTTAGTATATAAGAAGAATAATAATACACATTTTGTAATTTTGACAGTAAATTTTATGACAAATATTTATATTGTTACCATAGATACTCTGTAACAAATAGCACGTATTTACGGGATTAATTAATTCAATTCCTTGACACGGGATTACAGATGAGAAATAATCCCTTGGGATCAAATTAAGAACCTTAGTCCCTAAAAATAAAGACTAAAGAACAGTTTTAGTCCCGGAAGTGCAAAAATGATTTTTTGTGGCTAAGTTCTTGAAATCTATGGTGGGATTCTGTGCAAATCTATAACTTTTACTAATTTATAAATCTTTAAATATGGAACAAAATCACATCAATGTGTGTTGAGAAATATAAAATTTTTGAAATGATTATAAATTTCATTGCGATTTTGTTGAATATTTACAATTTTATAATCTGTAGCACCTACCCAAGTAACATTTATCGACCTTCGACGTCGCTTTTGCGTCGCTTTATAAGACGGCTAGTACATTTTTACGTCATTAACACTTATTATTTGATAGTTTGTAAGTTTGAGTATATTTATAATATTTAATATTTATATACATGTATATTTCTTTCAGACAAGAAATACCACCAAATGTGGTGCAAACAAATACCTCATGTAATTATCCACCATCTATTATAATTTTATAAGACTTATTTAATTAGTAGTTTTTTTCTTAGCACTTTTTTAAATATACTCGTATATATAGAATTTTGGGTTTTTAATAAACTAATATAATTTCATATTTTATTTGTATTTACTTTATATATGTCGGTTATCGACGTTTACTACTTGACGTTTAAACTACGTGTATGGTTGACGTCAAGTTCACGTCTATGCATGATGTCTAAATGACGTCGATGAACGACGTCGATTCGATCCACACATAGTGGTCGAAAACATGTTATTTTGCTGCTTGGGTTATTACTTGCAGATTATCATAAATGCCATATTACTAAACATTTATTTTAGAAATAGCGAAATAATATAATATAAGAGCTTTGTTCAATAAGTCAGAAACATTAAAAATAATTTTGTATTTCAATACTGGAACTTACTTAATTCTTTATCAAGCTTAAGCGTAAGATCAATATTTATTTTTTTATAAATACATGTTTTACAATAATTATATTTAAGAACAAAGAAAGTAAGAAAAGTGTTAAAATTATATGAATATTATAATAAACTAGAAAAAAATACAGTACATGATGTTCTGATCAGATGGCAGCACATTACGGAGTTTTGTTGTGTCAATTTGGATCAGTGAATCGTCATTCGTCAGTTCGCCATTCCACGCCATTCGATCTTCGTGTTTCGTGTGTTGGTGACGTTGGTCCAGCGGCTTTGTGTATGACATGAAAATGTCACTCACAAGCTGTCAGTTTCATGTTCAAACATAATTTAGTAAATATATAAGTAGTAAAATAATTAAACTTGTCGATCTAGGTATAACGCGATCAGTTAATGTACTTCATGTTCTAGCTAATAATATAATTTATTAAAAAAGTCAGTTTATTTCGATAGTGATAATTTGTGAAATCAATTATTTTTATGATAAAGTTAATAAGTGAATAGTCAAAAACATGACAACCATTGAGTTATATACAAAGGTAAGAGCATAAACAAAAGATATTCGCCTTGGATTTCAAAACACGTATCATTTTTACGTAAACCTAAAAATATATTGACATTATTATTTTGTAATTCGAAAAAGAAATATTGTGCGTATGTTGCACTTATTTACTAAATTTGTATTATTTTTTTTCTAAAATATAAATATTTTACTCTAAATATTTTTCATATTTTGTAATTTGTAGTATTAATTTGTGAAAATGTTTATTGTATTACCTTCAATTTTATTCTTATCAACATGTACAGCTTACTCATTCTCTGCTCTATCTACAAAGATAAATTAAAGGCGTTTAATTACCATGTATGAAAAATGATAACATGTAAAATGTTGATATAGTTATTACACAAATTAATAAGATAATTACAAAATATAACTGGAAAGTACATTTAAGTTAAATGTTGTTAATTGTAATAGGGTGCTCGAGTGTGGATTCCACATCCGGAGAAAGTATGGCAGGGTGCAGAATTACTAGAGGACTACAGTCCAACGCGAACAACTTTGGAAATCAAAGCAGAGTCACAGGGTCGTCAAACATTAACAATACGTTCAGAGATAGATCTACCTCCACTACGCAATCCATCTATTCTCATCGGCGAAAACGATCTTACTTCATTGTCTTATTTACACGAGCCGGCTGTGCTGCACAACTTACGTGTACGTTTTTGTCAGCAGAAAGCTATCTACACGTATTGTGGCATTGTATTGGTAGCAATCAATCCATATGATGATTTGTCAATCTACGGCGGCGACACTATTCAGGCATATCGCGGCCAGGCAATGGGTGACTTGGATCCACACATATTCGCCGTAGCTGAAGAAGCTTATACTAAACTGGAACGTGAACAACGTGATCAGAGCATAATTGTATCTGGTGAATCAGGAGCTGGGAAAACAGTGTCAGCTAAATATGCTATGCGTTATTTCGCTACGGTGGGCGGCAGTGCTACAGAAACACAAGTCGAAAAGAAAGTATTAGCATCAAGCCCTATCATGGAAGCAATTGGTAACGCTAAAACTACACGTAATGATAATAGTTCACGTTTTGGCAAGTATATTGAGATTCAGTTCAATAAACACTTTCACATAACGGGCGCATCTATGCGTACGTATCTATTAGAGAAGTCTCGTGTTGTATTCCAAGCACCTGATGAGCGCAATTACCACATCTTTTATCAGTTATGTGCAGCAAGAAATGCTTTATCACATTTACAATTAGAACATCAAGATTCGTTTAATTATTTAAATCAAGGCACTAGTCCCAATATCGAAGGTGTAGATGACTTGGCTGCTTATGTAGAAACAACGAATGCATTAACAGTTCTCGGTTTTTCCGAACGAGAACAAAGTGACATGTTTAAGGTGCTGGCTGCTGTACTACACTTAGGCAATATTGAGTTTCTAGAGGCTGTAATTGAAACTGAAAACGAACAGAATCAGGAGGGTGTTGCCATCAACACTCAAAATAAATATTTAGCAGCTGTGACTGATCTTTTGGCGGTGGATGGTAATTCATTACGGCAGTGGCTGTGTACTCGTCGAATTGTATCTATGCGTGAGACGTTTTTGAAACCCATGTCGGTAGACCAGGCTATCATGTCACGTGACGCACTTGCAAAACATATTTATGCCGAACTATTTCAGTGGATAGTGCAAGTTGTCAACAAATCATTAGAATGTAGTGGGACACGCCACAATTTTATTGGCGTTCTTGATATCTACGGATTTGAAACATTTGAAATAAATTCATTTGAGCAATTTTGCATTAATTATGCAAATGAAAAGTTACAGCAGCAATTTAATCAACACGTCTTTAAACTAGAACAGGAAGAATATATTAAAGAAGAAATAGAATGGAAAATGATTGATTTTTATGACAATCAGCCGTGTATAGATCTCATAGAGTCTAAATTAGGTATTTTAGATTTATTAGATGAAGAGTGCAAGGTATGTTGTATGTAAATATGCATTATATTGATAAAATTAACTTAATTTTTCTTACAGATGCCCAAAGGTACAGATATATCATGGACTGAAAAATTGTATTCCAAATGTACAAAATACAAACATTTTGCAAAGGCCCGCTTTGGAACCACTGCTTTCTTAATACACCATTTTGCTGATAACGTACAGTATGAATCAAATGGATTTTTAGAAAAAAATCGTGATACAGTCGTAGAGGAACAAATTGAAGTATTGCGAAGTAGTCGTAACAAACTGGTATCCAAACTGTTTGACGAACGTGCAGATAAATTAGCAGTGCCGAGTTCCGGTGTAAAGCTTAAAGTAGTAGCAGCTAAACAAGCAGTACCAGCGCAACGAGCACACAAAAAGAGTGTGGGGTCTCAATTCCGAGATTCATTGTCGCGCCTCATGTCTACTCTAAACGCTACAACACCACATTATGTTCGATGTATTAAGCCCAATGATTCAAAGGAACCATTCGAATACAATCCTGTACGCGCCGTACAACAGCTGCGTGCATGTGGTGTTTTAGAGACTATCCGCATCTCAGCTGCGGGCTTTCCCAGTCGTTGGACTTATTTCGAATTCTTTCAACGATATCGTGTCTTATGTCGTTTTTCAGATATTGTACGTTCTGATATGCCCGGTACATGCCAACGTATATTGCAAAATTGCATTAAATCTCCAGACCGGTATCAATTTGGCAAATCAAAAATTTTCTTCAGGGCTGGCCAAGTAGCGTACCTTGAAAAGTTACGAGCAGATAAATTACGTCGTTGTTGCATTATAGTTCAAAGTCAAATAAGAATGTTTGTATGGAGAAAAAAATACATCAAATTAAAGAAATCTGTTCTTGCTCTTCAAAGATATGGTAGAGGACTTTTAGCACGAAGGTACAGTAAAGGCAATATTTATACTATTAACATTATTTAAGTAAAATATATTTTTTTAGACTTGCAAATGATATTCGTCGAGACAAAGCCGCTGTTAAAATTCAGAAATATGTCAGGGGCTGGTTACAAAGGATACAGTATCAAAGAATCAAAAGAAGTATTTTGGGTCTTCAAACTCATGCAAGAGGTTTTCTAGCAAGAAAACGATTCATGCAATTGAAATATAACGCAAAGGTAATAGCAATAATATTTTTTGATAGCTTGATATTATATACATTATTTTCAGGCAATTATCATACAACGACATGTACGTGGTTGGTTAACTAGACGATACTATCAACGAACCCAAAAGCATATAATACTTTGCCAGTCTATCATACGGCGATTTTTGGCACGTCGTCAATTTAAACGACTTCGGGTAGAAGCTCGTTCCATTGAACATGTTAAAAAGCTTAATAAAGGGTTGGAAAACAAAATTATTAGTTTACAACAGAAAATTCAAGAACTCAATAAAGATAATCTATTGCTTAAAGTTACTCAACAAGAAGTTGCAGAACTAAGGTACGTTTTAAAATATTTAGTCTATAATTATTCCAATAACATAAACTTAATCTTTTTAGAACTAAACTTGAAAGCTTCCGAGCTTTAGAAATTGAAATTAAAAAAATTAACATATTACTAGTAGATAAAAATAATCAAATATCTACATTAGAAGAAAAATTCAAAGTTGAAAGAGATGAAAAAATGGATTTAGTAGAGGAACAAGAGAAGTATAGACAAGAAGCTGAAAATGAGCGACGATACTGGGCTGAAGAGACTGGTAAATTACGGAAAGAACTTGATAATATGAACGAAATAGTTAAAACAAGTCAACAAGGAGCAGAAGAAAATCTTAAGACAAGATTAGAACAAGAAAAATTACTTTTAATCAATGAGCAAGATCAAGACAGAAATGCTTACCAAAAATTATTACAAGAATATCACTGCTTGGAACAGCACTGTGAGAGTTTGGAGAAACAGATGAACAAACAAAGTCGACATAGTCCAGGGCACGCACGTAACTTGAGCGATGTAAGTAGTATCAGTACTGTAGATGAGAGTATTACATCAGCTGAGTTAGGGGATGACGGTGGTTACGGCTCTGTGCGTTCAGTGGCAAGTACGGTATCTAGTGTTCCTGGGGAATCTGATGTAGATGTTGCTTTAGTTCTTAAACTTCAGCATAAGTTAAGCGAAGCCGAACGTGAACGTAATCGATTACAAGCGCGACTAGATGAATTAGATACATCACCTACTAGCGAACGAGGTGCAGATTCATTCCGCGCATCTGAACTTGAAGTGGAGAATGCTGCTCTCAAAGCTCAGCTTCGCGATTTACGCCGCAGTATTGGCGACGGCTCAGAAACGCGTGCTTTGCTGGATCAGTTTACCACACAGCAAGCCGAATTAGATAGACGTCGCGAGGAACTTGTGCAACTACGTTCTGTACTAGCTGCACAAGCTAGTATTGGGCCCGTTAATAACGAGGATGGTGAATTAGCATTAGCTTATGATACACAGAAAAAAATCAACAAACAATTGGAACTAGAGCTTCACGATGAAAAGAGCCGGTATCGGGCTCATGAACTCGAATATAAGTTAGAGATAGAACGACTTCGTGAAGACAATGAACGTCAACAAAAATTACTAGCTGTCAATTTGACCAAATCACCTGCATCACAAACTGAAGCTTACATGCAACATGAAATTACTCGTCTTACTTCTGAAAACCTAGACTTACAGGAGAAAGTGGATGCTGCTTCAGAAAACTGTCGCAAGTACAAGAAGCAAGCCAAATTTTTGGCCAAGAAACTGAAAGATGCTGGATTATTAGATGGTAATTTCGATACTGAAACTACAAAAACGGAACAACTCAGTACAGAACAACAAAATTATTTACCTGTCGTTCGAAAAAAGGATGGTGGCTTTTTAGGTATGTTTGAATATTTAAAAGGAGATGAAAACATTATTATACGCAATTTAATTACTGATTTAAAACCTCGCACAGCAGTTACTTTATTACCAGGTTTGCCCGCGTATATTGTATTTATGTGCATTAGACACACTGATTATATTAACGATGAAAATAAGGTACGTTCTTTATTGACAGCCTATATAAATGCGATAAAGAAAGTAATCAAAAAGCGACACGAAGATTTTGAGACTACTGTTCTTTGGCTTGCTAATACTCTTCGCATATTACACAATCTTAAACAGTACAGTGGTGACAAAGCGTTTCAAAATGCAAACACACCACGTCAAAATGAACAATGTTTACGTAACTTTGATCTTTCGGAATATCGTCAGGTATTATCAGATATCGCTGTCTGGATTTATCAAGGTATAATACGTAGTTTAGAAGACAAGATTCAGCCATTAGTCATTCCTGCAATTTTGGAGCATGAGGCTATTTCGGGATTCGGAGGTAATAAACCGGCTGGCATGAGAGGTCGTGCATCTTCAGTATGTCGTGACTTAGATAGCCCCGTGTCCGTTCAACGTGCACCTCATACACTATTACAAGAACTTACAAATTCATATAAGATACTAGGCTTTTATGGAGTAGATCCAGAAGTGGTGGCACAAGTTGTCAAACAATTATTCTACTTCGTTTGTGCCAGCAGTCTAAATAATCTTCTTTTGCGTAAAGATTTGTGCCACTGGTCTAAGGGGACACAGATTCGTTATAATTTGTCGCACTTAGAAATGTGGACTCGAGAACGACGTTTAGATGAACAGCCTGTTTTGGATACGCTAAAACCAATTATCCAAGCTGCACATTTACTTCAAGCACGTAAGACAGATGAAGATGTAGACAGTGTGTGCGAAATGTGTGGTAGTTTAAGTGCACAACAAATTTGTAAAATTCTCACATTATATACACCAGCAGATGAGTTTGAACCACGTGTGGCAACATCATTCATTAGGAAGGTGCAAGCTAAACTAGCTGAACGTCAAGAATCACACGATCAGAAACCCTTGCTTATGGATATCAAATATAATTTCCCCGTGCGCTTCCCTTTTAATCCTTCCACTATTTGTCTTGAGGATATCGAAATACCTGAAGTTCTCAACCTACCGATGCTAAAGAAACTTTAATTTAACTAAAAAAAAATCATTTTAGTTAATATTTGATATTTATTTTATATTATTTGTATAAAATTAATGTCATGCGGACCACGAAGCTATTCGTTGCATCTAGAAATAACTAAGTAACATGGTGCCATTTACAGCAGCACGTAGATTTTGCAATATTATTTGTGCAGCATGTAGTTAGTCTTTAAAACACTTTACATTCCATTTTCCTAGTATTATTTTTTAATGTGAATTTTTGTTTTGTTTTTAATGTATTTAAATAAAGTTTATACAAGTTATTCCATAATACTAAAAGTATTACACAATTGCAATTCATTAAATTCTATAATAGCAAATAATATTTATTACTAGAAAGTCAAAGAATTTAATGAATTTTATTAGGTAAATTTTATAGTACTTAAATATTTTATTTTAAATCTTTTTATGTAAATATGTATACATATTTCATAGTGCATACGAATATATTGTAGAATATTTTGTCATTTTCCGTACAATATCAATGTAAAGATTAAATAAACACATTCAATCATAACATTACGAAATATATATTGCATTGAGCTTGATTTTGGCCTAATTTAGTACTTGTGCTCGCTCCGTATTGCAACTATAGTGTCTTAGTTTATAATATTAAAGTACTTAATTTGAGTAATAAATTAGGCCACTAGTTATATATTCACGTAATAATAATTGCGTGTTTATTTTAAATTAGAATCTTACATGTTAAATACAATTTCTTGTTGATGCATATGTATGAAGGTTATGTACTATAAACTATATGATATTGTTAAATCTGTCAGATTTTTAAACACAGACAAGATATGGAAAATTGTTTAGAAAATGAAGCAAATAAATAAAAATGAAAAATATTTTTACTTGATTTAACACAATACATTAAATTGAAAAAAAAAATTATTTGCAATATAAAATTTGTTTAAAAAAACCAATCTAAATTCTAAATTTACGGTACTAATTATTTATGTATTAAGGGCATTGCGAAGATCAAAACTACACAGATACTTTTATACTGGTCAATCGTTTAATCATTGTAATGACTAATAACTATCTTATAAGTAAATGAAAAAACCTCGGAAAAAACAAACTATATTTCTATTAAATAATACAAAATATATTATACAAAAAATACATTCGAAAATATCTACATTGTTCATCTTTTATGAAATTATGGACGGAATATGAAATTAATAAAAAATTACCTTAAATAAAAATATAAACCACATTAAGACCACTGGGCATCTGAAGCCTTAACACCACGATTCGTCTAGAAGACATTTTCCAATAAACCAACGATATAATAATTGATTTTCAGATGAATACATTTCTAAATTTATTGAACTATTAACGGATTTTTTATTCTAAAACACATAAATTTTTAACTGACATTTAATAATTATTTCGTTTATTAATTTAATTACCAATGGCGGCGGAAATATTCTTTTACAATCTTGGCGATTTATATGCTCTTGATACGCCTGAATTAAGTACGATTTTGTAACAGATGACAAACATGGTTTGCATATTTGGCAAATTGGTGACATACAACTTTCTTTACACATTGAACTACTGCATTCAGTTGGAAATACAACTATATTTTTATCAGCCGTTAACATGAGTTGCTCTTCTAAACTACTAAGAATAAATATAAAATTATTAAATAATTACTTAGCAATTTATACATTTTTACTTAGTATTTCGATGCCGTACACGTTTTGCCAAACCTATGAGACTAAAAAGATTATATAATACTTGCTCATATAATAATCTATTTGGAGGATAATGTGCTGAAGATAAATTAGGGCTCATATTTGCTTCCATTAAATAAACTTCCAGATCTTCGTCTATCACAAAGTCAAAACGCATCATTTCAAAAAAATTTCTTTTTGATTTAAATCTAGTAGAAAGAAAAATAAGCTGTTAAATAATTTCTCTAATATTTTCGCCAACTTATACAAGATATATTTATTAAACAGCTAAATTCAATGAAATCGCCAAGATTCAGTGTGACTTGAACTGTAAATAATTTTTCGGATTATAATACACTATTGTTTCCTATAGAGATGTCTTATAAAAAATCACTTTTAACTTATTTATGTGGGATCTTGAAAATTTGTATTTAAGCTGCAAAAATAAAACAAATTTCTTAAAAAGAAACAGTTTTTTGAAAATAAATATTTCGTAACTAGTGTAAACATGTATAACTTGGGACAATCTTGTGTTAACGATAATAATAATCATAGAATGAAAACATTTTCAGAACTTATAATTTAAAATAAACTATTTTTATGAAATCCTACAATAATGAGTTACAAATTTAGCTTCGCATTTTTGACTAATTACAGCGCTACATCTGCACTCGATCGTTGACTAATAGGGCTGGATTAATTTTTATGATAATATCGATAACTCGTTTTATCGATATTTAAATTCTGTTGATCATTCGATATATCGGCAATTAAATGTATTAAAAATTGGATAATTTAATATACGTATGTACCTATTGGTAATTCGGTATACAGGCTGTTTCAGGACTAGTGTAACAAACTTTTAACATATTATTCTTAAACCATTAAAAGTCATTAAACGTAGAGGTCCTATTACTTCTGATTTACAAAACACGAGAGGTTGAAGTTTTATAAATAACATTTGTTTTTGTATCTAGATATTTTTGAAAAACAAATAGATTTATAGAATAATAATTAATAATTTACTTTGGCAGCTGTTATGTATTGTTGTGTACAATTCGATATTACAAATGCATTTCTTATTTATTATAAGTTATATAAATAATACTTGGTATGTATTTGTTTATGTCACGGATACGAGGTACGTTATACAAATACTACATTATGCACTAGGGCATTAAGAAATTACCGTGGTAATATCGACACATCACAATCACAAATCTGTTTCTTCTGAAATTCATATATTTCCTGTCCGTTGCTAGGATACCAAAATATATTAATAAAATTTGAAGCGTCAAAACAAAATATGACGCACGGAATATTTTAAATAAAATAGTGAGACATAAATAGTTATTTATGATATAAGTGTTAAAAGTGACATTTTATTTTGTGAGACGGGGAAGTTTAGGACACGACGCGAAGCGGAGTGGCGTAACCCTTCGAACAAAATAAAAGCACTTTTGACACGTATATCATACACTATTTTTTCTACAAACATCGTTTTATATTTTAATATAAGAAATAATTTATTTAATTATTTTTGACAGTTCAGTAACAAAAGATATTTATATAGTAATATAATGAAACACGTAGTCTATGAATTCAATAAAAATTGAGAGTTGTTTATTAAGAGATGAAATTTACTTTTAACGTGCGTTAAAAGTGATTGGCAGTTTACTTTTAACGCACGTTAAAAGTGATTGACAGTTCACTTTTAACACGGCGTCTTATAATATTGCATTTTTAACAGCAGTAGGCCGTGCTAAAAGTTTAATTTTTAATAGTGTTTGTAGAAAAAATATTGTATGCACCACGGCACGGGCATCATTGATGTTTATAACCCTCGGTCCAAAGGCCCTTGGACATGCAAATATATGTCGCCTTCGGATGAGCATAAACATCATCATGATGCCCTTGATACGTAAATAACTATTAAGTACTGCTCTTATTATTTGTATAACTTATAAAAAATGCATTTCTAATCTCGAATTGTAAATGTCACTAAATAACAGTTGTCAAACTATAAGGAATTCATTTTTCTATAAAACGATTTGCTTTTCAAAAGTGTCTTGATTAAAAAAAAATTAAAAAATTCGTGTTACTTATAATGCCCAGTGCACACTTTTGCCAAGATTCTTTAAAAAGTTTTCGGAAAAAGAAGTTTCCACAAAAGTTAACGGAAACTTTGTGAAGTGCAACAAACTTCTTATTTGTCAAATCGTCATGTGATCATAAACATATTTAAAGTTTCTCAAAAAATTCTTATTTTCTTCAGGAAACTTGGTGAAAAATTTCTCTGTGTGCATTGGGCATAAAACTCCGTAACGTGAAATCATCGATATAATATTACTACGTAATACATGCATCCTATCGTTCAAAAAATGATGCCAGCATGTAATCAACTGATGTAGAGGGAAAATTAACAAATTCGGTGTCTTTGATCTTGTTAATAATGCATCTATGTATTTTATTAGGTAAAAAATGATTAGAATTTATTTTAAACAAAATAAAAACTTATATTGATATACAGTGAGTTCATTTTAACGTGAAACATGGGATTTTATCATATCCATGGCTCATAGTTACGAATTTGACAGCAATGTATTAGATCCTCAGAGAACTTACTAGACGGAATAAGTACCTATATATCGTTGTTATGAAAATAGCGTCCTTGTTAGGATTAAGAGAGAAGGCTATATATTTTATAATGGGTAGAAAATACTCTGGACTGCAGTCAAGTTGTTATTTATTTATTCAAAAGCCGACGTTTCGCCAACACTATTGGCTTTTTCAGGGCGATGACTGAAAGTATAGTTAGTAATGATTTGTAAATACATAAATATTATTAAACATAACAAAATTTGTTCGTGTCAGAGTCACAATAAAATGAAACGCACATTACAAAATAACACATCTATGTTCGGAAAAAGTCTATAACAATATCTAGAGTATCTAAATAGACTAAAGCCTGATTTATAGATTGACGCTCCGTTTACGCAACGCAAACGTTTCCGTTCTGTTCACGTTAGATATTTTTATATCAATTTATAAATTTACGTTAGGATCGCACGTTGACGTGCGTTTTAGAGGTTATGTTATATTATTTGACGTACAGGTTTGACATTTTTGGCGCGATGTGTTCTGTGTTACATTCGTTACATATCTCATTTAAATTATCCATCTAGGATATTATAATATTTTATTCATTAATTTGCTTACTACGCGACATGGTTAAAATTATTGTCACTCTCACTTGCCTGTCACAATATTTTGTTTTGTGTTTTGCATTTGATTGGCTGCCGTTCAGCCCGCAAACGCAAAACATGAATCATGATCATCTTTTGCGTTAACGGGTGCGTTAGCGGTACGCGAACGGAATACTATAAATGATGCCATCTGATATAATTAGCTCATGTTTTGCGTTAGCGGGAACGTTTGCGTTGCGTAAACGGAGCGTCAATCTATAAATCAGGCTTAAGAGTACAGACAAGGAGTCCAAAATGGTTTAGCTTTTGTTTTCAGTTGTAACTGTATTTCTGATGTATACAAATATACAGCACTGTCAAGATGACATAAAAAATTAAAAATTAATTCCTAAGACGGTTTAAACTTTAAAATATTGATAGAAAATATATCTACATAGTTCTAAATAATTAATTATGATTACCAGAGTGCTATTATTTAGTTCCACAAGTAAAATATTATGCAGTCATTTTTGACAACGTCAATCACTTAAATAATTTATAAAATAGTAACCAAAGAGCAACATTGGAAAACAATATGTAACTAAATATTGACATAAAAATATTAAATTCTGAGAGTTAAGTAAGCTGAAAAACAAGTGCAAACACAATTTGGACTACCAATAGAAAATAACCAGTGGCTTGTCCGTACTCTTAGGGCCGGTATTTCAGTTTTGTCTTAATCCAAAGTTTACGTAACTAAAGATTAAATTTTAAGCGACGTTTAAATATATACGCGTATTTCAATAAAAATTAAACTCGAGATTTATTAAACTGCAGTCTTGTTTAAGTTGGTACTGCGCCGCCAAATAATAGCTGTCTTCGTATACGTTTATGCCTATGTTTTTTGAAATGTTTGTATTAAATTTGAGGCTTTTCTGACATAAACTGGCATTTGACATTTGATAAATATAAAGTATATTGACAAAATAAATTATAAAATTGTGTATCAACTAGGTTTATTTTAAAATTTGAATTATAAATGATTTTATGTATGTATGTATAAACAATAATTTACTTTGGTACAATATTTATGAAAAAAATTCAAGGCGAACAACTAAAAAGTTCACTGTTAACTACATATTTGTGCTGCGCTGTTCTGTTATGGTCTGTTTGTTGCGCATTGCGCATATTCTGCTCAGTGCTGGTGCTGGAACTGCTTACTATTGTTGCGCTTACGTTTGCGAGCAATGCTCGAGCAACTGATCAGCTGATGCTGATCACTCTTTAGTAAATCCAGTTTTTCAGTTCCAGCCAAGGTAATCAGATGACAATACAAATGATAAACATTTTTGCTGCTCGTGTATTTTGCGAGAACCCATCCATAACATTTATTGACGTCTGAAAGGTATATCTATTTGTAGAAAATGTTGAACTTTTTGTACATAGTATGGATATAACATAACCACGATCTTTCTTGAGTTGCAGACTTGAAAATGTTGTAGGTACAACATTTACAAATGTGCGGATATTAGGCACATGTAGATTCGAAATATGCTCCATGTAAATTATTGGGCTTGAACAGCGTTCCCTAGAGCTTCACTATCGGTATTAGTTAACACACTAATGTCTATATTCGTTATTCGTAAAGATAGGCATTTTGAATGTACCAGATTGAATATTAAAATTAAAGCAAAGTGAATTCATGTGACAATTTGTTTGACAGTTACAAGATAATCGACGTTTATCTCAGTAAACGGTACCCAGTCCGTGGATTAACTTAAACCATAGTTTAACTGTTAAACTGATGTTGAAATACACTTTATTTTTCTTAAACGGAGTTTAACGATAAGCTACAGCTTAAACTGTATCTGAAATACCGGCCCTTAGTCTATTTAGGTACTCTAACAATATCAAGGAAACAAGCAATGCCTTGCTGTCATCAGCAATCAAAAATGTTATCGTTAATGTTGTCATGGATATTATAGCCATCACTCTCGATCCTACGTAGGAAAAAGTTCTTTACTCTGAGATTAGAGCGTTCTTTTTAAAATGAAATATAGGAAATCCATTTGAATTTGTTAACCTGGAAATACGATTTATACTTTGAACAATTAAAAATTTATGTTGAAAGCGTCCCTTGGAACTATTAATTGCAGCTGCCCAAATATCTTATATTGTTCAAGAATAATACAGTTAAATTGATTTCATTTTAAAAAGAACGCTCTAATACATTGCTGTCAAAGTCATTACTATGGATGTGAAAAAACCAAAGTTTCACGTTAAAATAAACTCATGGTCGAATTCAGCACTCTTCTTTAAGCTAATGAAGCGTCACTAAAAATAACAAACAAAGACACACACATGTTTCTATCTATTAATAAAAAAGAGATAAAAGATGTTTCCATGGTAATTAGAGAGCTTCATTAGCTTAAAGAAGAGTGCTGAATTCGGCCCGTGCTTCGGAACTCTTCTCTAAGTTAAAGTAGCTTATCTAAAAATAACAAATACAAAGAAACGCATGTTTCCATCTGTAAATGAAAGAGAGATAATAGATGTTTCTATGGTAATTAGAGAAGCATCATTAGCTTAAAGAAGAGTGCTGAATTTAGCCCACTATTATTTCAGAAATATGATTCTGTCTAGCACTGCCCACTGCGTATCAGTATAGTATACAGCCTAAAATTATAAAATTGTCTGTACCTATTTAATTGAATTTATGAGTTAAAATGTACCTAAATAATTTTTGCAAGGATATATTTTTTTAACATAAATTTAAATAAATTATTATAAATATTGTGAAAATGTCAAGAAAACGTATAGGTATTCCACATTCGTAATAAAAATATTTCTTTACAGTCTAGATCTAGACATATAAATAACTATTATTTGGGCATACTTCTGTATAATTTTATATTTACCTTTGCATAACATTTGCAATAGACTCTTCTTTATTTATTATTACATGCCTTATTGCGTCTTCAATTTTATTCCACAGTAATAAAGGATCTTGCCCTTTGCTGGTAACATAAGCATTGAAGCTGTCTCTCATTGAAAACCCAAGTTCATTGTAATAATATTTTAAAGATGGAATTTCCCATGTTGGTAAATAATCATCACCAACTACGTATTTATCTAAATTTTCTGGATCAAATGGATAGTATTTTACTGGGCAGTATCTATTAGAAAAGTTTTTAAAAAAACATTGCAAATTAAAAGTCAAATTAGTTACCTGAATAAAACATCCCCGTTATATATGTATATACGTAAAGGATCTATTGAAGTTATTATTGTATATACGCCAATGTCAAATTTATATCCATCTACAAGATATGGTCTATTTATATATTCCTGCAGAAATATACCTGGTTGGTTTAAATCAATTTCTTCTGCTGTTTGAATTTTTATTCCACGATGTTCATTGCTTTTTGTAATAAATATTTTATCCGAATTTGCTTCAGAATAAGAAAGAAATTTATCCTTTTGATCAGGTAATTTAAATGACACTGGAATATATTTCAAACCACTTGTTGATAAATCAACTTTATTTGTAAGATATCCGCAACCTGGGAAATGATTAATTTTTTGATGCGGTTTTAAGTGAATTAACTGCTTATACAACTTCTGAAAAGGGTAATCATGAGACCATAATAAATCCCATTCTGAAGCATTTGGCTCATTTTTATAACCTAATCT
The DNA here is from genome assembly GCA_947534325.1 of Agonum fuliginosum. Lineage (NCBI taxonomy): Eukaryota > Metazoa > Arthropoda > Insecta > Coleoptera > Carabidae > Agonum > Agonum fuliginosum. Next base: position 15,498,317 of record OX384032.1, on the reverse strand, counting down.
ATCTAAAACAGCAAAAACATGTTTTAAATATCCACTTTCTATATTTTTTCCATATGCCCAATAGATCAAATTTTCATTTGCCTTAATTTCTCTTGTACACTCTGTAAAACTATATGAACGTAAATTAAATCGGTTTAAAAGTATGTTAAATGATGAAAATGTTGCAATAAATAAAATAAATCCAGATATAGCAGTCTTTATTTCTATATTTAAAATATATTGCAAGACATCTTTTATGGTAAAGTTATGGTTTTTCTGTACCTAAAATAATTATAAACTACTGTTATTAATTATTCAACTTGCGTTATATATTAAATTACAAACCAGTTGCATTTTTCTTTATTTTACCAACTGTTTCACTTTCTTTGTAAACTACTAATGTTGGGCTGATGGGCTACTAAACTAACGACTAACTAAATACAGTTAACATAACCTGTACTCCTATAACAGTATCTCCTACGTACAGACGATATAGAGCAGAGTATAGACTGAAGACTGGTGACTGGTATAGTGGTATAGACCCGTTACCCGTTTAGTGATTACGTCACACTGGTTTGACGTTTGGCGTTTGACAATAATTGCGACTTTAAATTTATTTTTAGATTTAATTGTTTTAAAGTGGTTTAAAAACACGTAATAAAGTTTAGTTCCGTAGTAAATTATTTTATAAATGATTTTTGAGTATCAAACAAAACTGTTTTATCGACTAGCATAGCAGCAACTACCTTAGCAACGAGTGGCCATTTTCTTGTTTGGAACCAGGGAGTGACGTCACACATATTTATAATAAGAAATACTCTTCGACCATAGATACCTTAGACCCAGCACGCAGTCATTTGTTGTGAAGCCGACACTTCTGTCAGTTAGCCCATAAAGTAAGAAGGTAATATAGAGTACCAAGTACCGTGGAAACTGATGGAAACAAGCTCGACACTAGCACTGCGGTGTCCTGTGGCAGAACTAACCAAGGCTAACATGATTATGATGCCCAATTTTGTATATTTAAATATTTTTAAATAAAATTATAAAATAAAATAAGGTATTTGAAAATATATACTTATATTTCAAAATATTATTTTACAAACACATACGTACATAGCAATAAAAGAGCAACAAACTATTGAGATTAAATTACCCAAATATTTGTTTCAATATAATACATGTTATAAAACGATTTAACTTACTTAAAGGTATTCTTAAACTGTGGTTCTTAAAACTAGACGAATTATAAACAATTATAATTATTCAAATATTAATTATAAAGATATCTCTATTCAAGAATTATTATTATTTCAAAGTTATACAGAAAATAGAAACTAACAAGATACCTCATAATAATATTAAGACCGGATTTATTACCAAAAGAAATCATCTTTATAATTTGTATTTTTTCTATGAATGGGATTAAACGATTTAAGTTAAATTCGGTTATTAAATTTCATTATCAAAAGTGTGTAATAATAATAAATAAAAATGTAAATAATTATGTATTCATAATTTCCTCCCGAGCTATCATTATTGCTTGTAATTCGCTTGATGTCATCTATGCAATAATCGACATTTCACACAGGACAGTGTAGTTTCCAATAAAGAATAGCATGTCTTTACCATTTCATTATTTTCTAAAAATAAAAATAACAGTAAAATTATGGAAACATTTAAATATCAATGAATTACCGGGATTTACAAAAAAGGCAACGAAAATCTTGAAGAAATAAAAAATCAACAATATTATAAACTCTTCTTAAATCTCGTTATCTCGTTTATGTTTTTCTGCAGATCTTTCTATCGTTTAATTATGAAGCGTTTCTTTAATACCGTTTATCCATAATCTCTTCACTTTTCAGCTGTCGTTCATGTTTTTCTGCAGATTTTTCTATCGTTTAATTATTAAAGGCATGAATGTGGTCTTTCAAAGTGAAAATTTATCGAATAAAATGTGTTCAATATTGAGGTCATCTATGCAATAATCGACATTTCACACAGGGCAGTGTAGTTACCAATAAAAAGTACCATGTCTGTACCATTTCATTAACTTTATAAAAATAAAAATAACAGTAAAATTATGGTAAATTTAAATATTAATATATTACCTGACTTTATAAAAAGGCTAACGAAAATCTTAAAGAAATAGAATATCAACAATATTATAAACTCTTCGTACTTCTTAAATCTCGTTATCTTACTCAGCTGTCGCTTATGAATCTAATCTTTCAATCAAGTTTTATGTAAAACATGTAATTAACTATAAACAAATATTTGCAATAACTGAACAAGATATATAATAATAACTTTATGAGATAAATGACACAAATTTCTTTCACCTTGCTTGTTCAAAAGGTAGAAACAATATCTGTCAAAAATATTTATTTTCGTGAGTAACTTAAATATTTTATTACTTTCAATTTTATTTTGAAATGTAATATTGAATTTCCTTCATATTTAATTTGAAATGCAATATAATAGTGTACACTAGCACTGCGGTGTTCTGTGGCAGAACTATTTTCATGACGTCACGTGCTGTACGTTTTCCTGGGCAACCTGTGACTCTATATTACCTTCTTACTTTATGAGTTAGCCCACAGTTGGTGTAATGCGGGTTGCATTTTCACCAAAGTTGATTAATGCGGGTTGCATTTTTGATTTGACAAGTGGCAGTTCGTGATTCACATCATTGTTAGTATTCAATAAAACACAATCAAAATGCACAAGATAACTTCTAAATATATAAAATTGTGACAGATGACAACAAGAATGAAAGAATCCAAGAATTAGCAATAAATGTCACTTTAAAAGTGTAAAGTATGCAACTTGCACTGCAGCACCTTTGGGATCTCTATCTCACTTTACACAGCCCCGCTGACATTAGTGCTCAGGGCCTCTATTCTAATTCATATAACAACTTTATAAACCAAGATGATCTTGTTATCCCTCTAGCGGATTTTGTTTGGAAGTATCATATAAAGCATGCTATAGACAATTTATATTTCGCTACCAAGTTGTTATGTTTTATTTTCTGGGACAATAGAGTCCATTAGTAAGGTTATGTGTTATACTTGGCGGGCAATCCACTTTCAAATTCTTTTGTATACAATTCATATGTACCTTCAACTTTAAACTTGAAAATTTTGAAAATAGCTAATTTCTTAACAATAAAATGGTATATTTTAACTTCCTGACATTATTTAACAATAACCTGTTCAGGTAGAATTTAAATTATGCTTCATATTTACAATTTAATAGCAAATTAAAAATATTCACTTATGCTTTAAACACGTATGTCGTAGCGTAGTCGTCTTTCACATGCGGTGGCGTTCGCTGCACTGCCTGCGCTTGCGCTGTACATCCAGCTCTCAAAGCTACGACAACCGTGCACGTATTTGTGCAAAACATTTTAAAATTTCGTTTATTTAAAAAGATAATGAAAAATAATGAATGTTTTGAACATCATCATAAAATAGAGAAATTAAATGTAACTCTTTTTATTGAATTATTACTAAGAAATTATGTTTAATGCTTGAAAAATTCATGCAAATGTGAAGGTCATATTTCTCCATAAGAAATGCATGGGACCAAATGCAAGCAATTTAAACATTGGATTGCGTTTTAAATTTGGCGCCATTATATTTCGGTTACACTAAAGGCTAGTACCGAGCTCTCCGTTCGACGGATCCGTTTGTCCGGTGACGGAACAGTTCTCCGTCTTGCGGTTTCGAGCTCTACGTTCAAACGGACGATTTTTTTCTAAACGTAACTAACTTCATATTGAACATTTTGACATATAACATATAACTATGTTCAGAATACTTATATTAAAATTTATTGTATTATTGTCATGTCAAAAAAATTAATAATAATTATTCAAGAGACGTGTACAATTGTACATCAACTTCTGTCACGGTTCCGTGACTTCTGTCAACTGATTGCAAATGCAAACGATGATCCTAACCAAAGAATACAACAAAGACAACGATATGGAGAAAGACAGAGAAAGAGAAACGTCCGCTCGCCGGACAAAAGTTGAGCACGATCCGACTTTTTTGCGGCACCGGACTGCTTTGAATGTTACAAAGCATTTGATTGGCTAGACGGATCCGTCGAACGGAGAGCTCGGTACTAGCCTTTATGGACTCTATTTGAAATATGAACATAATTCGCGTTTCCACATTGTAAATTTTTTTATTAATTAAATAAAATATTTTTTATAAGCGCATTTATAAATGCTTTTATTAATAATATAATATTCGTCTAATACGGGCTTACATCAGAACTTATATCAAGACTAGTCAACAGATAGCGACCCGACATGTCGCTATGAATTAGAAATAATATATTTATTATAAAACAAAACGAATTTACTCGTTTTGTTCCCTTCATTCTTCACATAAAATGTAAATAATATATAATAAAAAACAAAACGGATTTATTCGTATCAACCTTAAATTTATACACATTTAAATTGTAGTTTTCTGGCTTTTATGCAAGTTAAAAAAATTCGTAGAACAATATACATAAATTTCCAAATACACATTCCAAATTGTTGTTAAATTATTTTGTAAGGCCCCCTGCACCATGCCTAGATCCGGCCCTGTTAGTGCTGGCTTCAAAACCTACTGTACATTAAAATAGGCGTTACGAGTCTAGAACATTATATGGTCTAAGGAAATACCCATCTTCTGTGGCCACGGTGGTCACTACCGTACTTACCCGACCATAAATTTAACGTAGGCGGTACAGGTAGGCGGTGTCTGACAAACGTGAATGTCAAAGTGATAGCATTCGTTGCGTGTCAATAACAATATGAAGACAAAACTGTAAATAATTGCTTTTACTGTTTTATGCCTAGTGCACACGGGGAAACTTTTCACAAAGTTTCCTGAAAATGGAGATTTTCTTTGAAAAACTATAAATATGTTTATGATCACATGTCACATTTGACTATTTGACAAATAAGAAGTTAGTTGCACTTCACAATGTTTCCTGAAAACGCCTCATTTTTATAGGCGCCGTTAAAACTTCGAAGTTTCCGGAAACTTTTTCCAGGAAACATGTCAAAAAGTTTCTCCGTGTGCACTAGGCATTAGAGAGGCGTGAAATTATTTCGTAAATGAAACTTATTGTAAATTTCCCAATATTTTGATAGGTATCTAAACTTTATTTTATAGAAACGACAAATTTATGTCATGGAATGACATTTTTCTGAAATATTTTGGATCGTAACGTAACACAAATTATACGACGTAGGTATAGTCCAAGCAAAGCGTGCTAAAAAAGGAGGTAACCGTGCATTTTGGGTAGGCAGCGATTTTATTTTTTTGTATCGTAGGGGGCTCAGCCGTGATTGTAAAACCGAGTTTTCGGGACGGGAGGTGTTGTCATTCGGCCGCCATCTTAAAATTAAGGGTGTAATTTTAACCGTGAAGGCCCATTCACAACAACAAAATTATTGGCAACGGTAGAATAAGTGGCAATGGTTGTGGTAACAAAATTATAAAATTAAACTCGCCGTTCAGAATAGAAAAAATTAGTGTATGGTAATTGTCATGTGTTTATTTAATAAAACACAGTATTCTTTTTTAATGATTTATTTAACAAAGTCTTTTATGATTACTACACAAGTTAGGTCACATGTACTTTCGCGCTCTCTGCTCCACTGCTTCTTCTTCATCATCACATGCAATATTATGACATCTCCTTTTTTTTCTTTTTTTAACTAACTAGAATAGTCTAACAAATATTTCGGCTGTCTGACCACTCTACCGGACCTAGTTACTCTGGCAGGACTTGTTACATTATTTGAAGTAATAGGAACATCAGTATCAAATACATTATTATTGTTATCTTGTCTAGCATTAACATTTGTATGTATTAGATTATTATCGTGTCTTGTATTAACATTTGGATTTATGATATTATTATCTACAGCGTTATTATTATTTGATTCATTAAACACATCATGACTTTTATTGAATGGTTCTTCTGGTGGAGCTTTATAAATGTTGAATCTATTTCTTTCAGACGTATGACCATTAGGAAATACAATTTTATAAGCTCTAGGTCTATTAGATGAATCAATAATTTTAGCTGGCGTCATTTGATTACATTGATCTTTAATAAACACTATTTCATTTTTTTCAAACTGTTTAGGATTTGCATGATATTTACGATCATGATACTTTTTATATAGTTCTTGTTTCATAGTTAAGTGTTCTTGAATCTCTTTTTTCTGACAATTATTTGTATTAAACGTTTCAGCTGTAGGTAACAATACATTTACATTACGTACAAACATTAACTGACTCGGGCTTTTGTTTAAAATAGCATCTAAGGGTGTATTACGATATTCCAGAAGTGCCAAGTACGGATCTCTATTTGAGTATTCTGTTTTCTTTAACAACTGTTTACAAGTCTGAACATAACGTTCCACAAAACCATTTGAACGAGCATAATAAGGACTCGATGTTATGTGATTAAATTTCCACTGATTGGCAAATTCTTTAAATTTATAATTATTGAATTGTGGACCATTATCCGTATAAATTTTGTCAGGAATTCCATATCTGGCACAATTGGATTTGATAGCACTTATAATATGTTCAGTTGTTTGCGAATATAATTTCTTAAATTCTATAAATTTACTATAGTAATCTACTAGTAGCAAATATGGTTTCTGTCTATAATAAAATATATCTATTCCTATCTCTTTCCATGGACCATCCGGTACATCTCTTAACATTAATGGTTCATAAGAATTTGTTTTTTTGAAATTTAAGACAAGTTTTACAAGATCTGACATAGTCTTCTACCTCTTTGTTCATATTAGGCCAAAAAAGAATTTGTCTTGCTCTAATTTTGCATTTCTCTATACCAAAATGATTGTAATGAATTAATTCTAACATTTTACTTCTTATACTTGATGGTACAATAATTTGTTGATTCTTAAACAGTAAATTATCTATTACAAAAAGTTCATGTTTTATAGCGAAATAAAATCCTAATTCAGGTGACAAATTTTGTTTCAGTGGCCAATTGGATTGTACATATTTAATTACTGTTTGTAAAATAGTATCTTTAGATGTTTCATTTCTAAATAACTCTAATTTTGACTTAGTGCATGCAATATTTTCTAATATAAAACATACATGTAAATCTATGTCTTTATCTACATCATTTAGTGAATTTTGATCATTTAAATATTTTCTGGATAAAGCATCCGCTAATAATAAATCTTTGCCAGGTTTGTACTGTACTTGTATGTCATAAGCCTGTAATTTTAGTCTTAACCTTTGTAATCTCAATGGTGTTTCACTTAATGGTTTTTTAAAAATACTTTCAAGTGGCTTATGGTCTGATTCAACAATGACTGTTTTTCCAAAAATGAATTGATGATATTTTTCATATCCAAAACATATGGCTAAAAGCTCTTTTTCGATTTGAGCCCATGATCGTTGGCAATCAGTCAGCGATTTAGACGCATAGGCAACAGGCAAATTATCCTGCAACATAACTGCGCCCAATCCTGTGCTACTACTGTCTACCGATAATAATAGATTTATTAGGGTTGTAATATTTAAGAACTGGTGTCTTTGTTAGCATATCTTTCAAAATTTTAAATTCAGTATCATGAATACTCGACCATACAAAATCTACATTTTGTTTTAATAAATTTCTAAGATTATTAGTTTTATCAGACAAATGTGGCAAAAATTTACTAATATAAGTTACCATACCTAATAACGTATGTAATTCCTTTTTGTTCTTTGGAGTTTCCATTTCTACAATCGCCTTCACTTTGTCTTTATCTGGTTTGATGCCTTCACTACTGAAAATATGTCCAACATATTTTACTTCTGTCACTCCAAATTTACATTTCTTCTTGTTGAATTTCACTTTAGCCTTTTCTGCACACTTGAGTACATTTTCTAATCTTTGTTGATGTGTTTCTTCATCTGGACCTGAAATAATTATGTCATCAATATAAAGTTGCACGCCCGGAAGATCACCAAATATTTCTTGGAATGTGCGATGGAATACTTCCGGTGCTGAGCACAACCCGAAAGGAACTCTTTGATAACAATATCGTCCAAATCTTCCCGCACTAAAAGTAGTTAAAAGTTGACTTTCTTGTGACAACTTTATTTGATAAAATCCTTTATCTGCGTCCAAAGTTGAGAACACTTTGGCTCCGCACATTCTTCCAGCAATTTCTTCAAATGTCGGAATTTTGTATCTTTCTCTAACTATTGCTATGTTCAGATTCTGTGGATCCAAACATATCCGTAGCGACTTATCTGGTTTCTTGACTACAACCATGGAACTAACCCATTCCGTTGGCTCCGTAATTTTTCTTATAATACCAGCCTCTTCCATTCTATCAAGTTCTTTCTTGACGTCTTCCTCGATGCTTAATGGTATTTTTCTTGGTGGTTCCACAACAGGATAACTTTCTGTCTTCAGTTTGATTTTATACTCCCTAGACAATTCTCCTAATCCATTGAATAGTTGATCGTACTTCTTCAAAGTGTTTTTAAGTTTGTCTGTTTCCACCGTGTCAATTCTCTTGAGTAAGTTTAATTTTTTGATAGCCGGTATTCCTAGTATGTGTGGTGCATCAAAATTAACAACTTCAAAATTTAATGTGTATTTTTGATTGCTTACAGCGCAGGTTAAGGTTGTTCTTCCACAAACCTGTATAGGTGCTCCGCTGTAATTTTTTAATTTAATTTTTGAATCTATTATTTCAGCACCAACATCAGTTGCTATTTTCTTATTTATTATATTCACCTCGGCCCCTGTGTCTATTTTAAACGTTATCTTCTTACCGTTTATTTCTAGATCGGTTACCCATTCTGTTACGCTGCCTATCAATGCTTCATTCTCTTTATTTATTACTTCTACAAAGAAATCTTCGGTCTTCTCCCCAGCACCTGTCTGATCTTCTTCAGCGTAATGCACGTTCTTCGAAAAACACATTTTCGCAAAATGGTTGTATTTTCTACATATATTACATCTTCTTCCATATGCAGGGCATTTTTTTGGTTCATGTGTTGTACCACATGACTGGCATACTTTCGAAAACTTCATCTTGCTGTTGTTGTTTTGGTTTATACACATTTTCTTCATTTCATCTTTCGGAGGATTTTTGTTTCTACCTTTGTAGTGTTCTGCTTTTGCTTGATAGCTTTTATTGACTAGTTGAATATTTTTCTCGTCCATTAACTGTTTTGATTGCGTTTCACATAGTTCAGCAGCTTTACAAATTCTTACACAACCAGCTAGATCTAGTTTATGTTCCCTTAACAGTCTGTCTCTTACTGTTTTATCATTTATTCCGCAAACTATTCGATCTCTGACGAGACTGTCTCTTAAAGTGCCAAAATTGCAATTTTTACTAAGCGACTTTAAATCAGTTACAAAAGAGTCAATACTCTCACCTTCTCGTTGATTTCGAGTGTTGAAAATATGTCTGTTTACTGTCTCATTGGATTGTGGTACGAAATGATCTTCTAATTTATTTAGGACAAGTTCCCAGTCTTTTTTATCACTATCAGATAGCTCAAGGGTATCATAGACTTCTAAAGCTTCAGGACCAATCGTATGCAGCAAAACAGCCACTTTTCTTTCTCCAGACATCGTGGTGCAATCTTTTGTACCAGATGCATTCATAAAGATTATAAATCTTTGTTTCCATTTTTTAAAATTTGTTGCAATATCTCCCTCAAATGATAGTTCTTCTATTTGCTTTAGATTTGTATTTACTCCGCTGTTTTCACTCATTTTGTACTTTTTCTTCTATTCACAAAAGTTAGGTTATATTCAACTTTTTGTATTACTTTTTCTGTAATTTCTTAACCACACACAGGTTATTTTTATTGCCGCAGCGCCATGTCATGTGTTTATTTAATAAAACACAGTATTCTTTTTTAATGATTTATTTAACAAAGTCTTTTATGATTACTACACAAGTTATGTCACATGTACTTTGTACTTTCGCGCTCTCTGCTCCACTGCTTCTTCTTCATCATCACATGCAATATTATGACAGTAATAAACAGGGATATTTCATTCAATCTGGTGTGAAATTCTAAAGTTGCCTATACTAGCTGTCATTCTGAACTGTTCTTGTCAGTGTATGGTAACTCTAATAGGACCCGGCCTGACACTGGCTGTAGTGCTGTTGCAGATCAAGAGATGTCACCCCCAGTTCATGTTACTTCAAATAAAGAGTATAGATAATTAGCTAGTCATTTTCTATTGGTCCTTACGTCCTTACCAAAATGGCCAAAGGCTTGTATGGCCACTACTATAGCCAGTACTCTTTGTATATAGCTACTCTAATCTAAGCAAACAAAAAGTGACAGCAAAGAGCAAAGCCAGTTTGTGCATGTGAAGAAGTTAATTAATAATGTTATAATTGAATGTAATATTATTTACATGTTTTGAAAATAGCATTATACATGCATACAAGTAAGTGGGGAACCGTTAGAGTTATTTTACCTGAGTATAATAACTTCTAACCTTATACCGTACTTCTAACCAACCCTTGTTATTTCCAATTTATAACATGTGAAGAACATAAAGAGATTGTTAAAGACATAATTATTAACAAAACAATAATGTTAATTATCCATTATTATGTAAAAGAAAAAATTATATGTTTGGAAAAAAATTGTAAATAACGATAGGATATTTCAGTAGTTAAGTCAAAATAAATATTTTTTTAATGGTAACCAACCTACAGAATTAACTTCCAATTACAGGATGGTAGATGTTATTATAGTGGAATCCAACCACTCGGACCCAGTGGTGTTATTGTCGGTTGTGCTGGGAATCGAACTGGGGACCGCTAGCATGCTAGGCGGACCCTCTACCGCTGAGCTAACCACTGGCCAAATATGTACCATTAAATAAATATTATTTTGTTTAATTTTTTTGTTTTATTTGTATTTTTTCATTAATTTTTAAATATCACTTAAATATTTACCGGGCTGCAAAAGCCTGAACTTGCGTTAGTACCGTTGCAGATCAAGAGATGGCGCCACCAACAATGTCAGGTCTGTTAACATGGGACTGGGTTATCTATAGACTCTTATATGGTTTGTGGTTCTTGTATACGATCGACGATTATAGACAAAGATATACTTTCTAATTTCAATAAAAATTTATATATTGCATATGCAGTCAAACATAACATAAAAATCTTTCGGTTTCTGTCACTCATGGTAGAATTAGTGGCGAAGCAGTGGTAAAAGTTTGCAGCCTGCAAACTTGTACCAATACCACTACGTTACCGATACCGCTACTTCACCACTAATTTTTAGAATTTTTAATATGAATGGTTCCTATTACAAACACAGTGTCAAACTTTTACCTCTGCCACTACCGTTACTACTAATTCTACCACTGCCACTAATTTCTGATTGTGAATGCTACTTTAGGCTGACAAAAATTTTGTAGATAGCATTTTTGTAGCTAATACTTTTATCTATAACTTTTGTTAATAACTTTTTCGCATAAGATTAATGATTAAAAAATCTGCTGTGTCCACCTCAGTACTTCCCCGACTATAAGTTTAAAGGTATACTCAAACCAACGCGGGATTGCGGGAACGGACCGATCACGGGACACAGTTGTACAGCGGGATATGCAACAATGCATACCAATGCGACAGTTCGCAAGCGGTAATGCGGTCCGTCTGCGAAATTATTTGAGTTCGCAGCGTGCACTGTTTTTCCCGCGTTCGCTTAGTTCCCGCGTAATATCTTGTAGTGACTTCAATAGTAAAATGTCTGACTTGATAGATAAATTAATTGATACTGTTAAAAAGTATCCTATTTTATATGATCTTTCTCATCCTGAGTACAAAAATATAAAAAAAGATAAGGTATGGAACGACATTGGATTGGACTTAAGAGAAAATGGTAAATACAAATTTTTACATTTTATTTTGCTAATAGCAGCATCGACCATCGCAATACCCGTCGTGTGTCTTCAATACACTCGATCCCGTCTCTTATCACTTTGACGCATCAGTGTAAATGCAAACGATTGTCCCGCATCTGCACCATACCGCACCGTGTCCGCTTCCGCTCCCGCTCCCGCAATCCCGCGTTGGTTTGAGTATACCTTAAAGGTATTTTCGCAACGCCTTTAATTTTATGCTATATTCAGCAAAATTTAAATAAATTTATCTTTTTTTCCCAAACTATAAGTTGATACCAACTTCGACATAATTTAAATAACATTTTTGGAAAAAATCTGAAGTGGTCAGCACAAGACCTCCCGCCATACTCTATCCACTCTTTTTAGTTTTTAATATTACTATGAGTACTCACGAATATATGTTTTTCATTTTATGCCCATGTCACACCGGCATAGCACGAAGCACGGTGCTCTATGGGAACAAATGAATAACGTAAAATTTTATCGCCGCTATTCCGTCGAGCATTTTGACATATGGAAATTTGTTGCTGATTTCGCAGTGAGTCCTCAATATAATTTTTGACATCATTTGGTGAATAATTGATGTCAAAATAGTAACAGTAAGTAATTTGATAATAAGAATATAACCCTTTCAGCTTTTGTCAATATATGAACTAATTATTGATTTAATTAACACAAAAAATTGATGAATTTTAATTCTCAGCTGTCAAAAATAATTTTCAAAACCCTTCAAAGTACGAAGTGAACATAGCAATATACAAATTTTCGTATGGCATTTTGCTATACCGGTGTGACACCCTTTTGACAGCTTTGAACGAAGCAAAATGCCACATCGAGCACCGTGCTTCATGCCACGTCGGTGTGACATGGGCATTATGTAAACTGTAGAAGAAGATATAAACGAAGTGTGATATAAACGACTGTCAGTATCATAATCAATTTAAATTTACGTAGGAACAAAAAAATACACTTGAAACAATTTGAATAATTTTTTGAGAAACAATAGACTAAGCAAGTGGCGATCGCGGCTCCACCGTGCGAACTAAAGTAGAAGCAGCGTCGGTGTTGGCTGTCAGTTAATCCATGGCCGTCTCTATTTATCAGGCCGGAGTCTTCACACTGGCAACAGCGCACCGAGTACCGGTAGTGGTCCTACGCGCGCTATACGTTGTATGGAAATTTCAAAAATATGCAGTAAAAACATGTTTAATTATAGAATTTTCAAGTGTATAATTGAACAATGTATAAAATAAATAAGTTTTCACAACATAATAACTTTTCATCTTTTGGAAATTTGAAAGTTGTTACGTAACCATCCTTAATTTTGGAATCGTAATTACTTTTGCACCCTGGCGCAGAGCAACGACGTGGCACCTGATATATACAAAAATTACAAATTAAATACTTAGTACAATATTCATTAACTTACTTTAAAATTTAGTTTTGTTTTCTTTGTGTTCACAAAAATGAAAAATAATTACGAAAATAGAACTAATAATAAGTTTTTATTAATATTTCTTACCTTCAATGGGGGTTTTCACGATTTTTTGGTTTTTTTATATGTTAATCTATACATTAAAATATAAGACCCGTATTTTTTCTTTTCGCTTAAAAGTTGCTAATAAGCCAGAAAAAAATTCATAAAGTTTAAAAAAATAAGTGCCGCGAAAATCGATGCCGCGTGTAACAGTGTGACGTCACCAACATCTAGAACATACGTTCAACGCGCTGACAAGGACCGATACGTAGGTCTTACCTTACACAGTCAACATCTTGTCAACTTGAACAGAAAAACATAACCAAACTGTTTCATGCCGTTTCATTTCGATTAAAACCAACACAAAAATTCTTCAATAAACTGTAAGTAATCGTGTTTGAACCTAACCAAACTCGACAACGTGAACCCGTGAACGTTGGTGAACGTGTCAAAAATCGAAAAATCAACTGGTGGTCCGTCGTCCAAACGACAAAAAACGAACTTGCACGAACCAATTCCTGGTTTGCTAGCGATGTTGGCTACGTCACACATGGCGCATTTCAATAAACGATTCAAAAGACTTACATTTTCATTTCGATAAAGAGGTAATAATTCTATCAAAATTAACAATTATTATCACTTTGCTATAACTTATACATGCTGAAAATTGATATCCAATAAGTATTTCTTTAAAAGCCGTAGGCTTGAAAACCCCCATTTTAAATATGATTTAGTATTTTACTAAATTATAAACAAGAAGTGACGACGAACGCTGAATGTAGCTGGGGTCCTATTCTATTTCACTTATCAACGTTGATAAGTTGGGTTGACTTGATAACCCCCCACCATGTGTGACGTAGTAGCCAAGCGACTGTAGCTACGACTTATCAACCCTCGCTACGGTAGACTTGCGCGTTGCGTTGATTTTTGTTCGTTGTGAGGTTAAAATATTTATTTTATAAATATAAAATACCAATAAATTATGGGTTCATTATATGTATTTACTATTTTTGATTAGTTTATTAAATAATTCAACTTACAAATTGTAGAAATAAGAAATTGACATTTTTCTTGAAAAAATAATTTACTTTGAAAATCAAAAAATTGCTTATTTTAAAACAAATAATACGTTTATGATAAGTGATAGGTAAAATAGTGGTTTAGCAGTTTTTCTTGCCAAATTTCACAGTAAAATGTAAAATCTATATCAGTCGTTATCAACTGGAAGCCAAATATCCCTAACCCTTGATATAGTTACAAACGGAATGACGTCACGAAGTTATCAACTGAACTTCGCTAGCGACTGTCGCTATGAATTAGAATAGGTACCCTGAACCTAAACACGGCTACCGGGAACTCAGAAACAGTAACAGCGGTCTTGCGCGCTTATAATAATGGAGCGTGAACGCATTAGTTTCTAAGTTAAATATCTCACGATACAATTAAGATATCGTTATAATTCTTTTAACAGAATAAAATTTGAACATTTCTCAACACTTCGTACGCTTATACTATATGTCTATTTTAACAAATACAAAAGTTAGCAGCATACTACTTTTTTACATTATTTATGAACATAGCATCTTTTAAATAATTATTACAATTTTATTATAAACAATTTCCAATTAAAAATTTATATTTGTTAAGAACATTGTTATGAAAATAACTGGTAAAAATTTCATTACGATATCTGCAGTAGTTTCTGAGTAATTTAAAAATAAGTTGAAAAAGTAATGTATTCATTTTCGTTCGTTTTGTGAAAATAGGACCGCTAGTCTTGTTGCCATAATGTGCACACTCCGGCCTGATAAATAGAGACGGCCGTGGTTAATCATACGGGAAACACAACATGAACATGAATTTTGAGTCGAAGCGTCCAAAAAATAATCAGTGTTGTTGTGTTGTCGGCTGCAAAAGTAAATACCAGAGTGATGGTTCGATTAAATTTTATTCGTTTTCATACAAGCCGTGGGAAAGGGATCGAAAAGATAGATGGATTGCCGCTGTACGCCGAATCGAGTACATTTTTAATTCGTCAAAATTAACATTTTGGGAGAAGTCGTCAATGACAAATTAATTATGAAATGACTACAAGTAAGCAATTCTTGTTAATCATCGTCAGTGAATCGCCGCAAATGTTTTAAATGTCATCATGAAAATTAAGGTTAGGTGTCATATGCAGAAATAAAAAATCTGACGTGGCCATCACACAACCTTCCGCCATATCTATACTTTAAACAGAAATGTATACGTATAAACCGGTGCCCATTTAAAATATACAAATAAAAATCTAAAATATTCAAACACAGAAATTAGTATCACCTGAATCAAAAGATTCATTCACACGAAAACTCTTCTGTGTTGAAGCCATCCTCCGTTCAATTACTACATTTAATATCTCACTTATGACTTATATGGCGCTAATATGTCAACTTGTCACCCGTCTCACCTGTCAATATTTTTTACGCAGAAACAAAAGTCAACCGAACATGGATTACAAGATTTCAACGTTTTATCTGATAAATTTATTTTTTAAATTTTATTGCAGTTCTTTAATGCTACCAGATAAAGACAATTTTTTTATAACGTGAGTTGCAAATAACTTTGCTTCTTATTCTTATTACAAATAAATACTATATTTATCAAAATTTATATAAATTTTTGACAATTTTCTTTTTCAATCTTCAAAAAATATCACTTCCGGTGAAGATATTTGTACCAAAATCTAATGAGCTCTTCCTATTCGTATACAATTGCAAAATACCAAATATCAAAATTTTTGGGTAATTCGTATTTGAGTTATGCGACATCCGGCATCGGCCCGGACCACACACATACACACACACGCACACACACACACACACACACACATACATACAGACATCATCGAGAAACTATCAAAAATGAGTTGTAAGGACCCTAATTCGTGCTCATCCACTTAAAACTCACAACCCGATTTTTTGCATGATTCCAATACCTTCCTTTACAGGTAAGCGGAAGGTAAAAATGATAAAACTAATTGCTTGACTGTGATATTTAAGAGAAATACGTGCTTGTCTAAAATTCAATTCGATTGTATTTTACTTAAATTGTATGCAATTGTTATTGTGTAATTTTACTACACCCCGGAGTATATTCAACTTGTTTGCTATTCATTAAAAAATTGTTAAATCTTTTGTGAACCATGTTTTTTCATTCAATGCTCCGGGAGTTTCTCTTAAAACAATCCCGCGCAATAGATTGTTGCCGTCGCTTCTTATTTCTTCGGAAACGTCATTCACATGCGAACTTTCGCAAAGCTTCCTACCTTTCGACAGGCTTTTCCGTCGAAAAACGGTTGTGTCAACAGTTTCAAAACCGCAGCTGATTAACACTTGCATATTTACATCGGTTTCGTGCAAACAAATACTACGTACAACATTAAATTAACACGATAAATGCCAAAAAACCGACATGCACCATGCAATTTATGGGCAACCGGCACCGACACTGCTTAGACAGAAATCCGCTAGATGGCTCTCGCGGCGACACGAACAGCTGTTTGCTTAGTCTATAGACCTTTTTCATTGCTGTAAGAGAGAGAGGTCGGATTTTCTCATGAAGTTATTTGCAACTTTCAAGTAGTGAATCATGTGTTCACGCGGCTTACTTCATAGTAGTTTATGACAGCTGCCAAAATTAGTACTGTCAAAATCGTGTCCTGCAATTTGTTTTTTGCAATTTTATTTACTTACCGGTTTCCTTTTTCCATTTTTTAAACATTTTAGCGCACACCAACAACAGCCTGACAGCTGATTGACAGTGACAGTATGTTTTGTTTACAAACATGTAGGCTAGGGCGGCTAGGGGTCGCTTTAGAGGGAATACAATTTAAAGTTTCATAAATGTGCAATAGATGTCAATGGGCCGGTGCAAATGGTCTATTGAAATGTCATTTTTTACATTTTTACTAAACTTATCTCCCCGAAAGATTTTAATTGATACCAAACTCGGTATAATTTGAACAATGTATAATAAATAAATTGACGATCGGTTAAATGATATTTTATTTTCCGAGTACTTTAATTTGATACCACCACGGTACAAAAAGAGTAGGTGAGTAGTAGGTGCCGGATTAACTTTGAAAGCGCCCCTAGGCAAAAATTTCCTTCCGCCCCCTCCCTCCTCTCCAGCATAACCATAAAAAATATTTCATATGCAAACTACACTCGAGGAAAAAATTAGGGGAAAAATTTTTGTTGACGAAAAATGTCAAATTTTCAAACCTTGATAACTCGGTTGCATTTGACCCAAAATCAATAATCCTTTGGGTTTTTTAAAGTCTCCTCTTTCGAATGCTCATAACTTTGAATCAAATCATCGTAGAAACTTGTTCTTTTTTGAATTTTAAAGGAAATTGTGTAAACTTTAGTGTCCTTGCCTTGAATATGGTCTACAATTTTTTTGTACTCCGTGAAAGTTGTTAAAGTTGGACATTTTTTTCAGTAAAAAACATTTTTACTTCCTTGTACGGAGTAATAAGGAAGTATTGTAATCGCGAAAAATTTCGGTTTTCAGATTTTGATGGAAATATCCGTTTTGACCTTTTCTGAATCCATTATGACTAGTTTCGTCGTGACGTCTGTACGTACGTGCGTGCGTACGTACGTACGTACGGACGTATGTGTGTCGCATAACTCAAATACGGTTAGACGTAGAAAGTTGAAATTTTGTATTTAGGACTGTTATAGCATCTAGTTGTGCACCTCCTATTTTTGGTTTCAATCTATAAACCGGAAGTAGTACTTTTTAAAAATATTTCGATAAATATTTAATTTAACACAAATTTTTTTATTTTAAATGAAAGATTATGTGATTATTACCTAAAATCGGTATTTTATAAATATTTTTGTATCTGGTATCATTTAGGAATAATTAAAGTATATATTTTTAATTTAGTATTTCTTTATCTTGTAGTCCATGATCGATTAACATTTGTTACTACGTAAAATTTAAATGATTATGACATGACAGTGACAATAGTAAAATATGCTTTATATCTTCTTCTGCAGTTTAAATAAAATGACTAAAATATATTTGTGAGTATACTAGTATAATAGTTTAAAAGAATTTTTTATATTATTCTACATTTTAGTTATTAAGAAAAGTATGAACACACAAGGCGTACAAGGAAGTCATGTGGTGCCCACGTCAGATTTTTTTTCTATGGTAGTTTACGGGACATGGCGTGTATCGAATGTGGCTTTCAGGTACACCATTCGAAAGAGGAGACTTTGATCTTTGTAAAACCTAAAAGATTATTGATTTTGGGTCAAATGCAACCGAGTTATCAAGGTTTGAAAATTTGACATTTTTCGTCAAAAAAATTTTCCCCTAATTTTTTCCTCGAGTGTACTTTAAACAACTATACTTCATTTCAGCTAAGAAAATAGCAGATTTTATTAGTTCAAAATTTGACGCGATCTTAAATAAGTTATGTTTTGTGAATAAAGCTGTCATCTATAGAATAATGTAGTACTTCGATGTAACTATGAAATTCAAAATAAGAAGGTATAAGTAATGTTAACGGAAATGAAAATGTTTGCTAGTGTAAATCTACCTCTCATCTCAACCAATCAGATTCAAGAATATCATTGCCCTATCTAACCCAACGCTGAAATGAAGTATAGAATCATAAATAGCGTGAAATAAGGAAGATAGAGTAAAATTCAAATAGCTAGGACCCTGGGCTGCGCGAGAAGGCAGAGCTTGTCATGTACTGTCCGTTTTACAAAAGCGGAGTAGCGAGTAGCGAGTATATGCTGCGCTGCACTTCACTTAATTTTCAAACAAAACTAAAATATAACTCAATCACAATCAATTACAAAATTCACAGGGTTACACGAAGCAAAACACTACGAATGTCAACATGAGAATAACAGATATTGAAGCTGATGTTCAGTAGAACAGACAGTAGCGTAGTTTCCTCTTATTTATCATCTATGCTTCTCTCTCTAAGACGAGAATTCGTACTTCGCGCAGGGTTCTAGCTATTTGAATTTTACTCTATCACAAAAAATTTGAATGATTTCCTGTAATATTATCAAAATAAATTATTATTTCTAACGGATTTTTACAATTTTATAAATGCGCGTTCTCCTTCGTCAAAATCCATTATAAACTATATAATTTACACTTGCAAGTCATAAAGTGTAACAGTTAAAATAACCTATAATAATGCAGTCGGATCGTAAACGTCAAATTGAAACTTACAGCTGTGGAAATGGTACGTGTTCAAAACGTACTATAGGTTGTTTGAAGTAAAGAGTCGGTTCAGCTGCGCGAAACGGGCGAAGCAATAATTTTTGTGTAGGTACTACACATATTATACAATTTGACCTATAGTCCAAGCAACAGGGAGTTTATAACAGGCTTATCTGGAAATAATTCAAGAAGTTTTGAAAATTGGCAGTTCATATCGCAAATAATATACTAAATTTGCGACCTCCACCATATTGGAAAAAAGGCGCATAAAATTTTTTGACAATATCACCTTTCTAGTCTTTCCTAGATAAAAAATAGTTAATGTGTTAATTGTAGAGAATTAAATTCTCTACAACTTTTGTATTAAAACTTTTTTTGTAGAGTTAATAGTTTGAGCGTTATCTCTATGTAAATGAGAGCGTATTTCTTGAGATTGCATAAATGTTCTCTTTTCAGCCGGAATTTTATTTGTTGACGACTAGTTATTAGTTAATTATTTGTCTTATACTTTGATAGAAGTTTTCAGAAATCATAATGATAAATACATTATTTATTTGGGTATAGTTCTATGTTTCTATGTATTAATACAATGTTTCGGGAAACTTTACGTTGTCTTCGTCCAGGTAATAAATGAATGTGTCAATTATTTTATGTCTTCCTAGCAGGGTTGTTATGTTTAAAACAATTTGTTTTAAACAAACTGTTTTAAACATGTTTTAAACACGGCCTAATGTTTTAATGCATGTTTTAAACTGTGTTTTAAATCAGGTGTTTAAAAATGATATCGAAATCCATTCACGACGCATAACACAAATAAAACAAATTCAACTACCGACCATCGGTGACTCCTAGCTACGCAGCTAGAGCGATGTAAATCCCCGTCCTCGCACAAAAAGTAGCATTGGCGACATATTTCGATGGAAATAATATTTATTTAAAACAGATATCCTGTTTAAAACATGTTTTAAACATGCTTTTTTGTTGTTTAAAACATGTTTTTTTGTGCAGAGTTAAAAACATGTTTTAAACCAAAAAAACAGTTTTAAACAGTAAAAAACAAATGTTTTTTTTAAATTGAAAAAAACATGTTTTTTTCAACCCTGCTTCCTAGTATGTAATTGTTTGTTTATGTCATAGATTTGAGGTATATAATGTACTACTTTATGCCCTAGGGCCGTACAGTAATTACCATTGTTACATTGACAACAAATTGAAATTCACGCTTTAAGCAAGGCAAGATAATTGGAAAAATTAATAACTGTGTCAAAATCAGCAAAAGTTAAGTGGAATTTATAATGAAGTAACGTAAGAAGTAACGCGGTGATACAGACGCAGACGTAAAGCAAGAAATCTTTGTATGATTTGTAATAAAGTGTCGTAGTCGCTTGCAGCCAATCATATAGTAGGTACTATTGAAATGAAAAGTCGGTTGCGCGAACTACTAATGTTAATCTTAGAGAAAGATGTATAGATGAAAGAAAGAGAAAACTTCTCTACTCTCTATCTCATAAACATCAGTCAGGAATTTTGTCATACTGATGCTTGCATCCCTAGTGAATAATTTGTTTTACTGTCACATCTATAATAATCATCAATTATTTATGTGTGAACGTAAAAAACTTGAAGGAAATATACCTAACAATAAATATTAGGAAGATAGATTACATTTATTTATTTGGTACAACGAACAACTAGCCAAAGCCCAATAACAGGACTAAAAATACAAAACATTAAATGACATGTAGTTACAATAAAATTAGAATAAGAGAAAAAATACGTAATCACAACATAATACGATTAAAAAGGCCTAAATATGAAAAACATCAATATTATGAAAACCTTCTGTAATAATGTTAAAAGTTAAACACGTATGATGGATGGGTGAGAATGAAAATATTAGCAGATAGTACCGTGAATTCTGACATTTTAGATAATTAACTTCGTTAGGTACGTAAAAGTTTGGACAGGTAATAAACTGCATTAACCTCTGTGTGGTCAAATAGACTTTAAGTTACTGGATTATAGTAGGTCTATAGGTATATGAAATATTTATATGGGGATAAATATGAGTTTAGAAATATTTCTTCTGGGTACTTTTTATGCGATTCTCATGGATTTCATAAATTGAACTCCAAACAAAGGAACAGCATTTAAGCTTGGATGATACAGTGTAATGATACAAATATTTAGGAAATAACGCGAATTACGTTTTATGAAGCATAATTTAACATCTGGAAGTATGGTTACAAATTTTTGAGGATATGCTCAGTGAAAAATAATTTACTATTAAAAGTTTCTCGAAGGTTCCAAAGTGGATGATTTGTGTACTAAAAGTTGTACAGACAGATGTCTGTTAGAGAGGTTTTAATTTAAGAAGGAAAGAGCGGGTAGAGAAAAATATGAAAGCTTTAGCAAAGTCTATAAATACAGTCCATTTGACCTCTATTATCAGGGACTGATGAAACCATATGGATAAAACATTATGTAAGATTAAGGATATGTGAAAAAATTGTGTTCTTGGCGTCTTTAATCCTATTTAAGTATTTAAGAAAGCTTGTCTGACCTTAAACTCTAAAAACTATATAATTATAAATCGGCACAAACATAATATATTTACAATTTTTACATGCATATACATACGTTTTAAATGAAATAGACAATTATTTTACATAAATGTATTTTTTGTATTTAAATTTGACGATACAGAATCTACAGTTGAAGTTGAAGGGACGGAACTAACAGGATCTACGCTGGTGATATTAGCGGAATTCGAAAGAAGAATTTCGTAGGAAAGAAGAAGGTTTTCGCCATCATCTTCACAAATGTTGCCAATGCCAAACTTAACAGTATTGTTTAAACTAGCTATTTTGTAGGCCTCGATAAATTGTGAAGCTGATGGTCTACTATGGCCACACAATTCTCTCACAACACTGAACAAGTTCTTCAAAGGATCTTGATTAAAAGATCTCAAAGTGAGATACTCAAAACCACTATGTTGAAGAGACTTCCATAGATAATGCACGCTGCGAATAGTCGCAATGAACAACCTAACAACAAAAGGGTTCTCCACCTCCACACACTTATCTTGGTTGACAAATTGAATTCGTTCTAATGAGCGCAAAGCTTTATTCCAAAATCTAAAATGGCAACTATCATTAGTAAGCTTACTTTGTAGTGGTTTTTCAGAGCTAATCACAGAATTTAACGAATCAAACAAATCATTCATGAATTTTACAAAGAATGCTGTTCCCTCGGCCTCGGCGTTCATTTGGTTACATTTCGAGATAATTTGTAGACAGCATGCACTGGACTTGCTAAAAACTTGCGCCGCTAACTTTACCTTCATCTTCTCCCGATTTGTAGGGTTCACGTGCACATTTGTTAGCTTGGTATATTTTAATGACTCGTCACTACAACTATCAATCTCGTACAGTTTTTGAAGATCACTCCACTTTGCTACCTTCCCGTTAAATTTAATATCAATGGTAATCAAATGATCCCTCATACTTATCAGCAAATGAGGAGCATCGAACAGATGAGTAATTTTATTCTTATCAATCTTGTAAATAAAGTTTGGTTGATGACCGGATTCTGACGAAAGGTAACGTAATGTCGCTACGTTCAAAGAGCTAGAATCGCAAACTGATGCGACTATTTTAAATTTTGTTCTTTTATGAATAGCCCGAATAATTTCCTTGATATATGAACTTAGTACAAAATGATTCGCGTCATTGTGTGTGAAATAGAAAGCAATTGGTTGCTTCCATTTCTTAGCAATGCCACGAATCATAAACACCAAAACATTATCTGCAAAAATGTGATCTCTTTCTGTCGTCTCTCCGAAATTCTTAAAAAGTTCTATTTCACCAAATATAAGTGTGCACTTAAGGTCCATGGGCGACATACTTTCGGAAATACTCTTTAGACATTCAAATAATTTATTACTTATACCTGTGTGTAATTGAAAGCTATCAACAGATCTACGTAATGTTTCGATAGACGGAAAAGATAAAAGTTTTTCCAAGAAATGGTAACAAGAAGGACTATGCTTTGAAATGGAGAGCAAAAGAGACTTATCTTCAAGCGTGAAACGTCGGGATTTTCTAGTTTTTTGAAAACTGCGTAAAAGGGATAATACAAAAATTCGTAGGACTCGCGGTAAACTGTAAATATTTTCAAGGTTATCAAGGATAGAATTGGATAGGATATCAACTTTTCTTTGCTTACATTTTTCGATTAGACGTCTGCCTTGCCGCCGACTAAGATTTAGAAGTCGCTTCGTCGCCTGCAACTTTGAATACAATTCTTTGTTCTTCTGTATTAACTGCGCCATTTTATTGACGTTAGGTTTTTGCAATAGGACGTACTCTGTAGAATCTAAAAATAAAAATAAAAATATTATTTTCGAAAAATGGCATAAAAATTAAGATTTTCATGCCAACTATCAACACACGAAATTACAGTTTTTACTTCCTTGTGCGGAGTAAAAAGAAAGTATTGTAATCGCCAAAAATTTCGGTTCTCAGATTTTGACGGAAATATCCGTTTTGACCTTTTCTAAATCCATTATGACTAGTATCATCGTGACGTCTGTACGTACGGACGGACGTATGTGTGTCGCATAACCCAAATACGATTAGACGTAGAAAGTTGAAATTTTGTATTTAGGACTGATATATCATCTATACCTTTACAACTTCAAATTGGGACTAAACAATTTCAAATTGGGACTAAACAATTTCAAATTGGGGATAAACAATTTCAAATTGGGACTAAACAATTTCAAATTGGGACTAAACAATTTCAAATTGGGACTAAACAATTTCAAATTGGGACTAAACAATTTCAATGGAAATAAACAATTTCAAATTAAGAACAAGTTAAAATGAATAGGCCGGCACAAATTAAACAGTGTAGTCCAGTCAAATTAGATTTTTTAGTGGAAAAAATTAGTAGAAAGCTGGATTTTGGTATACACCTTCCCAGTAACTTTATCAACAACATACTAAAAGTCTCAATCGATTGGACTGGAGCTTCCTCCGTTATTTAAAAAAAAAATGGCTGCCGGCTATTGTTTTTAATTGTTATCTCGTAAATTATTAATATTACGAAAAAGCAGTTAATAAAAAATTATAGAACACAAAATTTGTTACAAAATGGTATAAATATTTTTTATGAAAGTGGTACAGTTTTCGAGAAAATCGTGAAAATGTATTTTGAAAAAAATACGATAAGTAATTTATGTCTCATCATACGAAAACGGCTGTAATTTTTTTATGAATTAAAATATGAATTTCCAGTTTGCAGAATCCAATTTCCTGAATACTTTTCTATGAGTAAAATTATATTCAAATTTTCTGACGCACAGGTTTAGTCATAATTTAAGGATATTCTTACAAAAAAAAACAATAGACGACGGCCATTTTTTCAAAATGGCGGACGAAGCTCCAGGCCAAACGATTGAGACTTTTAGTATGTTGTTGGTAAAGGTACTGGGAAGGTGTATACCTAAAACCAGCTTTCTACTAATTTTTTCCACTAAAAAATCTAATTTAACTGTATTACTGTATAACTGTATTATTTGTGCCGGCCTATTCATTTTAACTTGTTCTTAATTTTAAATTGTTTATTTTCATTGAAATTGTTTATTCCCAATTTGAAATTGTTTAGTCCCAATTTGAAATTGTTTATTCCCAATTTGAATTTGTTTAGTCCCAATTTGAAATTGATTATTCCCAATTTGAATTTGTTTAGTCCCAATTTGAAGTTGTAAAGGTATAGTTGTGCACTACAGGATGTTCATTTTAAGTGGCGCACCATTGTTAACTCGAGAACTATAAGAGCTACGAAGTTGGTTAAATTCAATATAGTATAAAAGAATCTTGGGATAAATTAGCATACAATTTCTATTTTATATGACTACTTTAATAAACGAAACGAATTTTTTTTTAGACCAGTAGTTCTCAAACTACGGGGTGCAACTTTCTTATTTCAAATGGGGACCTATTTTTACTTCCTTGTACGGAGTAATATGGAAGTATTGTAATCGCGAAAAATTTCGGTTTTCAGATTTTGATGGAAATATCCGTTTTGACCTTTTCTGAATCCATTATGACTAGTTTCGTCGTGACGTCTGTATGTACGGACGTATGTGTGTCGCATAACTCAAATACGGTTAGACATAGAAAGTTGAAATTTTGTATTTAGGACTGTTATAGCATCTAGTTGTGCACCTGCTATTCTTGGTTTCAATCTGTTACGATACGTAAAACATACTATATTTCAGTTGGTAATACTGCTACACTAGACACTGTTACATCTTTCCTTTTGAATACAAAACTAAATATATACAATACGATAATTATTATAAATAACTTATTTTTATTTACATTACAAATTTAGTTTAAATGGGGTTCTAATTTTTCTTCCATATCGTGTCTCATGCATCTGGTTTGGCTTCTCGGTGTTGGCGGATGGATACCTCGGGTCCTGTTTTGGGCTGCTTGTATCTTGTGCTCTCGGGCTGCTTGTATTTGGTGGACTTTGGATGGTTTCTTCATTATTCTCTTCTCTTGATTCTTGAGTATTGTTCTCTTTAGTTGGTCGAATAAAGCTTGTATTTCTTCTATAAATGTTACCATCTGTTGTCTTAACTATTAGTGATCTTGGGCTATTTTCTTTTGCTATGACTTCTCCTTCATCGCAATTTCGGTGACCTCTTCTTAGTCTAACTTTTCCTACTTCTGGTGTAATTAACTCTTTTGAATGTTGATCTGTGAACTTCTTTTGTGCTGTTCTTTCTTGTTTTAGTTTTTTATGTACATCATCAATTATTTCCGGCATTAATTTTGATGTCGCTGTTGGTAACAGAGTTTTGGTTCTACGATTAAATAGTCTTTGATTTGGTGAACCTAATTCTGCATGTCTTGGAGTATTGCGAAAGTTTAGTAACGCAATTCTATAGTCTGTTCCATCATCTTTACATTTTTGTAATAAATTTTTTGCAATTTGGACATTTTTTTCTGCTAGTCCGTTGGACTTTGGGTAGTATGGACTGGATGTTTCAGTTTTTATGTTCCAATTATTGCAAAAAGTTTTAAATTCCGATGAAAAATAGGGTGGTCCATTATCTGAACATATTACATCTGGAATTCCGTGAACTGAAAACCAGTCTTTGAAATGGTTGATTACTTCCCTTGCGTTGGTTTCTTTAAGTTTTTAAAAATCAATCCATCCTGAGTATCTATCTACGATCAATAAATATTCATTCTTAGCAAAATGAAATAGATCTGTAGCTATAATTTCCCAAGTTCGTTCTGGAACTTGTCTAATTATCAGGGGTTCTGATTGTTTGTCTCTTTGTCTTCTTTGGCAGATTGAGCATTTTGTTATCATGTCAACTATATCGTTATTCATATTTACCCAGTATACTGATTCGCGTGCTCTTCTTAAGCAACTTTGTGTTCCTAAATGTCCTTCATGGATTGAAACCAAGATCTTTTGTCTCATTTTTTTAAAATAATAATTCGATCTCCTTTAAATAAAATGTCGTCATATTCGGAAATTTCGTCTCTATAGTTCCAATATTTTTTTATATTGTCTTGAAGTTGTTCTATTTTTTCGGGCCATCCGTTTTTAACTATTTTCCTCAAGTCTGTTAATTCTTGATCTTTATTTGTCTTATCTTTTAGTTCGCTGTTCGCATTTTCTGACATTGGAACGATAATTTGAACTTCTAATTCTTCTGTGTCTTCTGATATTTTATTGTTGCAATCTCTGCTAAGAGTATCTGCTATATGGAGAATTATTCCTTTTATGTATACAACCTTAGGTGCATACTGTTTGATTTCAAATAGGATTCTTTTAAGTCTTGGTGGAGCTGCTGAAATTGACTTGCTAAAAATTATTTCTAGCGGCTTATGATCTGTTTCAATTGTTACTCTTTTACCATAGATATAATCATGAAATTTTCGACAAGCAAATAATATAGCTGTTGCCTCTTTCTCTATCTGAGGATAATTGATTTGTCTTTTTGATAATGCTTTTGTAGCATAAGCTACTGGCCTGTCTTCTTGTAATAAAACGGCTCCAAGTGCTGTTGAACTTGCATCTACTGATAATTTAACGTCTTTATTAACGTCAAAAATTTTTAAAACCGGTGGGTTTCTTAGTTTCTCTTTGATTTGCTTTACTGCTTCATCACATTCATTTGTCCATACCCATTCATTTTCTTTTACTAACAGATTTCTCAACGGTTGAGTTATGCTGGATAAATTGGGTATGAATTTAGCAAGGTATGTTGCCATGCCCAATAATCTTTGAACTTCTTTAGGATTATTTGGTGTTTTCAATTTATTGATAGCTTGTTACGGTTCACCAAGACTTCATTCTTTTGTATCCTAAAATTTATATTAAATATAGTAGCTGCTTAACATATTTCATAATTCATACCTTAATATTACATAATTGTTCTATTGTTGCTTTATTTCACCGTAGGATCACTGTAAAATATTGTGTTGTTGTTTCTAGCGCTTGACAGTTCGTAATTGACACATTCTTGTTGTAGTTCCAAGAGTTCCCGCTTAGTTTAAATTCAATTTGTAACTTTATTTAAAAATACTACAGCAATTAGCTTCACTTCTAAATATCACTTATATTCATATTCCCTTATTGTATAATTAATTTATATTTATTCTGAAGGCTGGTAACCGCGCAATCAAACGTAGGTGACGTATTGTTGAATTACTGTTGGTTAGACAACCAAAAGAACTCGGACGCAGCCCCGGTCGACGGCGAAGCACCCCGATGCAATATTAATTAGTTTATAATATTAATTGTTCTTAACCTTGGCGGGTTAAAACGACTTAAGTCAGTTAGTAAGTGACCGTTGGTGTGAAAGAATTGTTCAGCGATAGTTAGTATTTTGCCATTGGATTTGTATTGGAATTATGGGAGTTTTGGGAAAGATTTAACTACTCACATTTGAGGATTTACGCTGGCATTTCATTGGGAATTTATTCCACGGGACATTACCCGGATTTTTGACGCACCAGTCACGCATTTTTACTATTACTTCGAAGCCGCTCATCAACCTAGGTAATTGATTAATTAACTAATTTTGGCTCATACAGTATTTAGCCTCGCCAATGGTTACGTTCTGAATAGTGAACTAATTAATGCATTGCTAATTGGAAGTGCAGTTGCTTGGTAGACTTGCGGTTTGCTAACGATGTTTCTTTTTCAGGCTTCCAATTCTTATTCTTATTTTATTCGTATATTTTCTATTATTTGGATTTCCGTATATTTTATTATCGGAATATTTGTCGTTGGAAAATCCGTTGTGGAATTTTCGTGGTTGCTGGAAGTTTTCTTGAGTTGTACGAGAGTTGGATGTTGGAGAGGGTTGAGTTCGAGACGCGTGCAGTGGTAGTCCAGTGCCGCCATTTTCCTTCCGCCATCTGGAACCAGGCTCGAGCGTACCGCCATTTTCCCCACTCCCACGCCACTGTCCGTCATCAGGAAACACAGATAAGCCACCTATTGTTTTATAATTTGATTATATTGTCGCTAAATAACTTATCACTAATTATTTTGTTAAATCGTACTTACCTCAGAATATTGAGTATTCGCTTTATGATAGTAACAGCCGATCTTATGTAAAGTCTGATCAATCGAATTTCACTGTAGTTTATTTTATGCGTACATTTGACGCAAGCTTATCCGTAGTTTGTGTTACGACGGCCATAGCTGTTAGGGCACTCGTAGTCATCTAAGTTAACGCAGTACGTCATAGGAACGCCTTAGTCGACTAACGGTATCCCCCCGTGACTTCGTTGTGCGCACGTAATTATTGCACAAGTTAGCGACGCCCTGGTTAGCTTACCTGTACACTCACTACGCGATTTAGTTACTTTTATTGATTGCTAGTCATCGTTTGATCTGATCCCGATCGTAGCTATTTGTCATTATTTTGTGGTATATATTTGAACATTACATATCTGGTTATATCCCTTTATTTTGTAATTATATTTATGCAATTCTGAATTCACTTAATCCATACATTACTGTACATAATATTATACTCACCGTCACACTCTGTTTAAATTTTCAATATATGTTTCACGTTAATTGTCAACTCACTGGTACATCATTCTTACGTTACCTGATTTCCCTCCGGTTTGTTGATCAACCCTTAAGGTTGAACCATTTTCAGGCAGATCAACTGGCGTCCAGAATTTACCATCAAGACTCACCCCTTTCTTCACTGAGTTTAGTCCGTGGTTCGGCCGGCTTTTGGAATTTGACACCGGTACCGTAGCATAGTTATTCGGCGCTCTTAAGGCAGAGTTAGCAAGTTTGACGCCCTTAGAGTTGCACGTAGCAAGTTTGGCGCCCAACGTGGGGCCCTTTATTGTCAGGCACTTGTATAATAAGATTGGCACCCAACACTAGTTGACACCACCCTGTACGTGGGCTCATTTTTGTAGGGTTGACCTTTTCGTGAATCTGCATTGATTTAGCTGTTATAGTTGTGGTTGAGCGGTAGTTTAGCTGCTTTATCTTGGTAGATAAGATAGTTTAGCACTAGTTATAATAGTAGTTTAGCTTAGTTTAGATTCGCATTCTCCCAAGTAGATAGGTACTATTCCGTATTCAATATATTTCGTAGTTTAGTTAGTTACACGTAACATAAAAACATGGAGCCTAGAATGGATCCACATCGCTTAACCTCCGACGAACTTTCGTATGAGCTTTTTATTCGCGGGATGTCTTCAGACGGTAAGGCAGACGATAAGAGAGCGAGATTGCGTAAGCGTCTCAAATCGGAACAAGGTAGTGACCCTGATGTAGGAGCGGATATACCTTTAGATCCGAAATCGGAAATTAAGATTTGTACAGCAAAAATCGCCGACTTAGAAACCCTAGTACCTCAGTTAGACGTTGATAACTACAAGAAGCAGTATGCGAAATTGTACACTCGATTGATCCACGTTCACAAGCGATTGAACCGCATCACAGACTCGGATCACCTAGACAAAAAGAACGAATTAATTAAGAAATGTGACAAATGTATTGTTTTATTGAAAACCAAATTTGCTACCTTCGCTTCAGCCTTTCTTGTGACGGAACATGAGACATCGATAAATCAAGTCAAGGAAGCCACAGCTAGTGAGACCGATGGGGATGACGTCGTTGATGATGATGCACAAGTAGAAACGAGTACAGCCGACACACGTTTAGCCCAAGCCTTGGAGATGATCTCCAACAATATGGCATCAACATCTAAGCCCTCATCAGAAAAAGCACAGCACGCTATTCACAAGTGGAATGTAAAATATGATGGTCGATCTTGTTTGTCAAATTTCTTAGAGCGCATAGACGAGCTTCGCACCGCACGTGGAGTGACGAAAGCACAGTTGCTTGCCTCAGCAGTAGACCTATTCACTGGTGACGCATTAGTTTGGTTTCGCGCAAAACGATCACGCTTGTTGTCATGGGATGGATTGGTAGCGGCATTGCGTCGTTCATTCTTGCCAATGGACTACGATTTCGATCTGAAACGAGAGATAACTGAAAGAACACAAGGTCGTGAGGAGAAAGCATCAGTGTATATTGCTAGTATGGAATGTTTATTTAATAGATTGAGCAACAAGCCATGTGAAACAGAACGCATGATTGCTATCCGCCGAAATTTACAGCCTTATTTACAGGATCGGTTACGGTTAGAAGCATATGACACAATAGAGGAATTGGATGATGTGTGCACGCAGTTAGAGGAGCTTCGTATACGTAATTCGCGTTTTAAAGAACCTCCACCCGCTAGTCAATGTTTAGAGCCCGATTTAGCGTATCAACGACCCAGATCGCGTATGATTCCTGTTGCGACAATTACCGGCACTAGAAATTGCTTCAACTGTGGGAAGCCCGGTCACCTAGTTGCTAATTGTAGAGCACCATTTAAACGTCATTGCTATAAATGCGGAAAAGTAGATGTAACTGTTAAAACATGCCCCAATTGTAATTCGGGAAACGGACGATAGATGCAGGCGATGACCGTGCACGGCATCTTTGGGGACAAGAAGCGGTCAGTAGCGAGAATAATATCCTTTTAGATTTTATATTAGCTCACGTACGAGATGATGAACGCCCGTATTTAGAGATTTCTATTTTTGGGAAATCGTTTCTCGGTTTGTTAGATTCTGGTGCGTCTTGCACTATTGTAGGGAAACAAGGTTGGGATATTCTTAAGAGTTTTAATCTTCCGTTGGAGAAGTGGGATAGTATTTGCACTGTGGCAAATGGGAATGAATGTAAAAGTATTGGAATGGTAACGGTTCCAGTTAGATTAAAGGATAGGGTTAGGTTAGTAGAGTTAGTTGTGGTCCCGGAATTACCACATTTATTGATTTTAGGCGCAAATTTTTGGCGCATAATGGGAATTGTCCCAGATTTGAGGTCTGGAGCATGGTCGTTCTCAGCTTCACCAAGTCTTGAATGTAACGCGATTCAATCACGGAGTCATTTAACGTCAGAACAAGAAAGCAGATTGTCAGAATTGTTGGCTAGAACGTTTGGTGATGTAGATAGTCAGTTGTTGGGTTGTACTGATAGAGTACAGCATGTAATTAAGACAAATAGTGCCCCAATTAAACAGCGGTATTACCCGATCTCTCCCGCTATGCAAGAACATGTAAACAAGGAGCTAGATGTTATGCTCGAGCAGGGTATAGTCGAGAAATCGAATAGTCCGTGGTCATCCCCTATATTGATGGTTCCTAAGAAGGATTCAACGTATCGCTTTTGTATTGATTATCGGAAGTTGAACGCGGTGACTGAACGTGACGCATACCCTCTCCCCTATGTCTCCAGTACGCTTGACAAGCTTCGCGACGCGAAATTCTTAAGCTCGCTCGACATAAAATCGGCTTACTGGCAAATACCGATGGCGGAGGAGGCGAAACAATATACTGCGTTCACTGTTCCTAACCGGGGGTTGTTTCAATTCCGCAGGATGCCTTTTGGATTACATAATTCCCCGGCAACATGGCAACGTTTTATCGACCAGGTCATTGGAGTCGATCTAGAACCTCATGTATTTGTGTATCTCGACGATATTGTCATCGTTACTCAAACATTTGACAAACACATGGAGATTCTCGAGATTGTACTAAAGCGACTGCAAGAGGCTGGCTTAACTTTGAGCAAGAGCAAGTGTGAGTTGTGTAGAGAGGAGCTTAAATATCTAGGATATGTTGTCAATAGTCGTGGACTGCATGTAGACCCAGACAAGGTACGCGCAATCTTGGAGATTGGTACCCCAACATGCGTGTCAGAAGTTCGAAGGCTAGTAGGCATGGCTTCGTGGTATCGAAGATTTGTGCCACATTTTTCTACGGTCCTCGCGCCGTTGACGGCGTTATTGAAGAAAAATGCACGTTTTGTGTGGGACAAGACTTGTGAGGAAGCTTGGTTTAGGATTAAGGATAGTTTAGTTTCAGCACCTATTTTAACGTGCCCTGACTTCACGCGCGAATTCGTGTTGCAAACCGATGCATCAAACTACGGGTTAGGCGGGGTTTTGACGCAACAATATCCGGACGGTGAGCGAGTAATTTGTTATTTGTCTAGGTCGCTTACTCGCCCCGAACGTAACTACTCGACCACCGAGAAGGAACTTTTGGCTTTGTTGTGGTCGGTTGAGAAACTTAGGCCGTATTTGGAAGGTACGAAATTTACTGCGGTCACGGACCATTATTCTTTGCTGTGGTTACAGAGTTTACAAAACCCTTCAGGTCGCTTGGCACGCTGGGCTGTGAGGCTTCAGCAATATAATTTCCACATAGTTCATCGGAAGGGAAAAGAGCATGTTGTCCCGGATGCACTCTCGCGCGCAGTACCTGTTGTAGACGTAGTAAATGTAGACACAACCGTAGAATCGAACGATAAGTGGTATACGCGACTCTTGAACGCGGTGGAAAAGGATCCCCTTCACTACCCCGCATTCCGTATCACGGACGGTCAATTGTATAAATACGTGAAGTCAGATGTTTTTGGACTTGTGGATGAAGAAGAAAATTGGAAGGAAGTTGTACCGAAGTCTCGACGTAGGGAATTGCTTTCTACTCACCATGATGTGCCGACTTGTGGGCATCTAGGGGTGTTTAAGACGCTGAACCGGTTGTCTCAGAAATACACTTGGCCTAAAATGAGAACCGATGTAGCGAAGTATATCAAACGCTGTCATATCTGTATTAGAAGCAAACCTGAACAGAAAGCTCCCACCGGTACCATGGGTGGGCATTCAAAAATTTCTAAACCCTGGGAAATGGTTTGCACGGACATTGTGGGTCCTTTGCCTCGTTCATCTCGAGGGTATTCTTATGTGTTGGTAGTTTCGGATTGCTTTAGCAAGTTTTCTTTATTTTTCCCGCTCCGAAAAGCTACGGCAACCAACATTATTAAACACTTGGAGGAAGATGTATTTTTGTTGTTTGGTGTACCACGCATCATGATCTCCGATAATGGTGTGCAGTTCCGCTCGAAGGAATATACTCAATTGATGGCTAGATATCGAGTTAAAACTGCATACACTTCGTTTTACCACCCACAAGCAAACCCAGCAGAAAGAGTAAATCGAGTGCTGAAAACGATGCTCGTGTCATTTATTTCAGATAACCATAAAGATTGGGACAAGTACTTACCGAAGTTAGCATGCGCTGTACGCACCGCGCGTCATGAAGTCACCAATCTTACTCCGTATTTTATTAATTTCGGACGCGAGATGTGTTTGTTAGGCCACTCCGATAGGGTTGATAACCCTGGTGTAGAGAAAATTAGGGATGTAGAGTTAGTGAGAGACGAAGCAAAGTTGGTAGGTCGTTCCTGCAACTTTCAAAAGTTGTACGATGATGTGGGTAAACGCCTCCAAAAATCGTACTTGAAATCAAAAGCTCGTTATGATCTCCGTCGACGTGAAGTAAATTTCCACCCTGAACAACTGGTGTGGCGAAAGAATTTCGTTTTATCCGACGCATCGAAAAACTTCTCGGCAAAATTAGCTGAAAAATTCATCGGACCGTTTAGAATATATAAACGCATATCTTCAAATACATACCAGTTGAAGAATCTCGATGGTAGCATTTTGAACGGCACATGGCATAGTCAGCATTTGAAGCCGCATCCGGAAGATGATGTCGAGATTAACGACTAGTTTGATTTCCGCTGTAGTTTACCATCATAGTTTATTTCTTCTTAGTATTCTCGTGTAGTTTAATTTTAGGTTAGTTTGATTACGTCATTATTTTCTTCGGAAATTTTCCGGGAAAAATTTCCTTGACAGGTGAGGGGGGGATTGTTACGGTTCACCAAGACTTCATTCTTTTGTATCCTAAAATTTATATTAAATATAGTAGCTGCTTAACATATTTCATAATTCATACCTTAATATTACATAATTGTTCTATTGTTGCTTTATTTCACCGTAGGATCACTGTAAAATATTGTGTTGTTGTTTCTAGCGCTTGACAGTTCGTAATTGACACATTCTTGTTGTAGTTCCAAGAGTTCCCGCTTAGTTTAAATTCAATTTGTAACTTTATTTAAAAATACTACAGCAATTAGCTTCACTTCTAAATATCACTTATATTCATATTCCCTTATTGTATAATTAATTTATATTTATTCTGAAGGCTGGTAACCGCGCAATCAAACGTAGGTGACGTATTGTTGAATTACTGTTGGTTAGACAACCAAAAGAACTCGGACGCAGCCCCGGTCGACGGCGAAGCACCCCGATGCAATATTAATTAGTTTATAATATTAATTGTTCTTAACCTTGGCGGGTTAAAACGACTTAAGTCAGTTAGTAAGTGACCGTTGGTGTGAAAGAATTGTTCAGCGATAGTTAGTATTTTGCCATAGGATTTGTATTGGAATTATGGGAGTTTTGGGAAAGATTTAACTACTCACATTTGAGGATTTACGCTGGCATTTCATTGGGAATTTATTCCACGGGACATTACCCGGATTTTTGACGCACCAGTCACGCATTTTTACTATTACTTCGAAGCCGCTCATCAACCTAGGTAATTGATTAATTAACTAATTTTGGCTCATACAGTATTTAGCCTCGCCAATGGTTACGTTCTGAATAGTGAACTAATTAATGCATTGCTAATTGGAAGTGCAGTTGCTTGGTAGACTTGCGGTTTGCTAACGATGTTTCTTTTTCAGGCTTCCAATTCTTATTCTTATTTTATTCGTATATTTTCTATTATTTGGATTTCCGTATATTTTATTATCGGAATATTTGTCGTTGGAAAATCCGTTGTGGAATTTTCGTGGTTGCTGGAAGTTTTCTTGAGTTGTACGAGAGTTGGATGTTGGAGAGGGTTGAGTTCGAGACGCGTGCAGTGGTAGTCCAGTGCCGCCATTTTCCTTCCGCCATCTGGAACCAGGCTCGAGCGTACCGCCATTTTCCCCACTCCCACGCCACTGTCCGTCATCAGGAAACACAGATAAGCCACCTATTGTTTTATAATTTGATTATATTGTCGCTAAATAACTTATCACTAATTATTTTGTTAAATCGTACTTACCTCAGAATATTGAGTATTCGCTTTATGATAGTAACAGCCGATCTTATGTAAAGTCTGATCAATCGAATTTCACTGTAGTTTATTTTATGCGTACATTTGACGCAAGCTTATCCGTAGTTTGTGTTACGACGGCCATAGCTGTTAGGGCACTCGTAGTCATCTAAGTTAACGCAGTACGTCATAGGAACGCCTTAGTCGACTAACGGTATCCCCCCGTGACTTCGTTGTGCGCACGTAATTATTGCACAAGTTAGCGACGCCCTGGTTAGCTTACCTGTACACTCACTACGCGATTTAGTTACTTTTATTGATTGCTAGTCATCGTTTGATCTGATCCCGATCGTAGCTATTTGTCATTATTTTGTGGTATATATTTGAACATTACATATCTGGTTATATCCCTTTATTTTGTAATTATATTTATGCAATTCTGAATTCACTTAATCCATACATTACTGTACATAATATTATACTCACCGTCACACTCTGTTTAAATTTTCAATATATGTTTCACGTTAATTGTCAACTCACTGGTACATCATTCTTACGTTACCTGATTTCCCTCCGGTTTGTTGATCAACCCTTAAGGTTGAACCATTTTCAGGCAGATCAACTGGCGTCCAGAATTTACCATCAAGACTCACCCCTTTCTTCACTGAGTTTAGTCCGTGGTTCGGCCGGCTTTTGGAATTTGACACCGGTACCGTAGCATAGTTATTCGGCGCTCTTAAGGCAGAGTTAGCAAGTTTGACGCCCTTCTCTGGATCTGGACTCAATCCCTCTTGATTTAGTATGTGTCCAAGAAATTTTATCTCCTTTTTTTCGAACATACATTTCTCCGGGTTTAATTTTAATCCTGCTATCTTTAATCGTTTAATTACCTCACTTGTAGTTTCTCTTATTATCTCTTTTGTTTCAGCGTATATTAATATATCATCCATTGAACACTCTACATTTTTTATTTCTCCGATTAGCTTTTGCATTATTTCTTGAAAGATTTCTGGCGCTGATGCTACTCCAAATGGTAGTCTTAGAAATGAATATCTTCCCCACGGAGTTGAAAATGTAAGGTATTTTTGAGTACGTTCACTGAGTTTAATTTGCCAGTATCCTTTTATCCTTTACAGCAATCTAATTTGGTCTAGTATTTTGCTCCTTTCATGTTGGACGCAATTTCTTCTAACGTTTTTAACGGATAGTGACGTCTCATTATATTATTATTAACATCTCTGGGATCAATGCAGATTCTGATTTTGTTATTTTTTCTAACTACCACCATTGTGCTTACTGCAGGTGTTGGCTCGTTGATTGATTTAATAACTTGTAGACGTACCATCTTGTCTAGTTCTTTCTTGACTTCTTGTTTTATCGCATGTGGTATTTTTCTTGCTGGTTCAATTTTGAATTGTGCCTCTGCTTTTAGGTCTATATCATATTCCTAATTTTTTAGGCATCCTAGTCCCTCAAATATATCTTTATCGTACTTTAACTGGACTTCTTGAACTCTTTTTATTAATTGCAACTCTGCACACGTTCTACATCCTAATACTGGCGCTATTTTTGAGTCAACTACTAGAAATTTAATTTCTGCATTCCTTTCCGCAATGGGCTACTTGCATGCATTTTTTTAAATTAAATATATTTGAAGAAGAGATCAAAACTTGGGACCCGTATTTTTTATTTTGACAAAAATTTTATTTACAAGCCCCAAAAAAAATATTTAAATTTAAATATTCAATATGTGACGTAAAAACTAACCCAACCAATGAATGGCGGTTAAGCCATAGTAACGACTGTACTAGTGAACGCCCCTAACTACGGCTTGCGCGGGAACGAGTTTGTCAAACTGACAGATCAGATGTGTTTGACATTTTTGTACTTCGTACATGTTTTGATGCTATAAATATAAGTAAGTATTTGTGTTTTCATAAACTAAATAGTCTACATTTATAAAATAATGTATTGTTACTAAATTTTATGTGTATTTTTGACAAGCAAATGTCAAATTCAAACATTTGTTGACTGACTCGCACGCTACCTACAGGTTACATTATTAACTATGCTTCCCTACCTTCTGTTCACACAAATGACGTCACAGAAAATTTAATCTCAATTTACTAAAAAACATAATTTTTTTTAAATAAAATTTGTATTTTTACCTATATTTTAGACCTAACATTATGTGTAGGTATAGTGTTAAAAATCTAATTTTCAGTACCATGCAAGTACCCCATTGTACAATCAATTGATATTTAGCCTAGAACATCAGACTTGTTTTGTAAGTATGAAACTATTTTTCTTACCTTTGTTGGTTTCATTTCAGTGTTTAATTTATCTACTAATGTTTTCGGTAGAACATTGCACTGCGCTCCGGTGTCGAGCTTTACTTTAAATCTGAAATTTTTGTATTTAATTTCTTCAGTCCAATCTTCTGTTTCGTTTTTAGATTTCTCTTGTTGCACTGAATCAACGTAGAGCTCGATTTCTTCTTCGCCTTCATATACGTCTGCTGCGTCGACTTTCTTTTCTTTCTTAGTTCTGTTTGTTTTATCATTCGTAGTTTGGGTTCTACATACTTTTTGGAAGTGTCCTTTCTTGCCGCATTTCCCACATTGTTTGTTGAATGCTGGGCAATTTTTCTTTTTATGCTTTGTATCGCATCGTTTGCAATGAAAAGTTAATTTTTCGTGTTGTTGTATTCTTTCTACGGCTTTTGTTTCGTCCCTTTTCATGTCTTGCAATTATTGTTTAGTTGTTTGCTCATTGGCTTGACATATTTGAATTGTCGTCTTTAGCGTTAACTGGTCTTCACTAAGAAGTCGCTCGCGTACTTTGTCATTTTTTTGATATGCCAATTATGATTTTGTCCATTAACAGGCTATCTTCCAGCTTCCCAAATTCACAATACTTGATTTGCGCCTTTAAACTTGTTAGAAATTCGTCAAAACTTTCTTCTTCTCGTTGTAACATCCTATTAAACTTGTATCGTTCAAATGTTACATTGCTTTTTGGAAGGAAGTGGTCTGCGAACTTTTGTTTAATGGTTCCTAATTCTGTTTGTTGTATCGCAGTTAAACCAAATGTGTCATATATACTAGCTGCTTCTGGCCCTATGACAGCCATGAAAGTCGCTGCCTGTATTTCTTTGGGTTTTTTATTTAATTGGGTAGCCACTGCATACCATTCGAACTGTTGAATCCATGCACGCCACGTTTTATCCATATTTGTGTTTGTTATGGTTAAAGCTTTTGGTGGTCTTATTGATACATGTTCGTTTTCACCCATGATTTTATGGCACTTTTTCTTGGTTTTTTGTTTATTATTGCTCATCTAATAACGTATTTTGTTATTTTTTATGATTTACAATCTCACTTCTGACACCATGTTACGATACGTAAAACATACTATATTTCTACAAACCGGAAGTAGTACTTTTTTCAAATATTTCGATAAATATTTAATTTAAGACAAATTTTTTTATTTTAAATGAAAGATTATGTGATTATTACCTACAATCGGTATTTTATAAATATTTTTGTATCTGCTATCATTTAAGAATAATTAAAGTATATATTTATAATTTAGTATTTCGGTATCTGTAGTCCATGATCGATTAACATTTGTTACTACGTAAAATTTGAATGATTATGACATGACAGTGACAGTGGCAGTGACAATAGACTTGTTTAGTGGTTACGTCACACTGGTTCCAAACAAGAAAATGGCCGTTCGTTGCTAAGACCGTTGCTATGCAAGTCGGTAAAACAGGCTGGTTTGACGTTTGCCGTTTGACAATAACTGCGTCTTTAAATTTATTTTGAGATTTAATTGTTTTAAAGTGGCTTAAAAACACGTAATAAAGTTTAGTTCGATAATAAATTATTTTATAAATGATTTTTGATTGTCAAACCAAACTGTTTTATCGACTAGCATAGCAACTACCTTAGCAACGAGTGGCCATTTTCTTGTTTGGAACCAGAAAGTGACGTCACACTAAACAAGTCTATAGTAAAATATCGTTTATATCTTCTTCTGGGGTGCGTTCCAAAACCATACTCCAGAGTATAGAGTATGCTCAAAGTCGTTCCAAAAGGTTTGAGTATATCTCCAGTCATCGCTCCAGTGGAAACTCTGGAGTGTTCCGAAACTGTTCGAGTTTACTCGAAGAGCATACTCTTGGTACCCTGTAAAATAGGAGGGTACAAACGTACTCTGGTGACTTTGGCACCAAATAGTGCTAAAATTATTACTCTATGTTGAAGTAAAAATGTTTTATTCGACTGATGGATAGTATGGAATAGATAATAGTCAGGAATGTAGTCTAAATCATTTTATTATTCTGAATCACCGACGTTTCGGCACACTCTAGTGCCTATGGCACACTGGTCGAAGAGCGTCGCAGAGCATCGAAGAAATATGTGATGAAACTATAGAACGCACCCGTCTTCGATGAAATTAGGGGCGCCGCTATTTTCATCGCAGAATTCTGCGACGAAACGAACGTATCTCATTTCAGACGTATCTTGTCTTGTGTGTCGCATTTCACTGCGGTATAATATCTGCCATCCGTTGATTGTAGACTACCATATCCAGCTTCCCTTCTTTTTAGCCACTTTTGTTGCCATATTTTGATATTTTCCTACGTTTTTTACTTTCTTCTTTACTAGAACTCAACTTGGAATATCCTTGATCGGAATTAAAATATCTGATGTGGACACCACATGACTTCCTTGTACGTCTATTAAATTGTTCATACTTTTCTTAATAATTAAAATGTAGAATAATAATTTTCAAGTTATGTTATACAAAATACCGTAAATAGCTATGTTTATTTTTTATTTGTTCAAACTTATACATTTGTATTATTGTTATAAAATAATGTATTAAGGAGGTACACTCGACATTTGAAATAATGAGAGAGTTTAATGAAACTTTGCAAAATTAATCAAACCATTGTAAAAATGTTACCTGAATTTTTTCATAATTTTTCACCACGTAGATTATCCAAAAATAAATATTAAAAAACTACATTTTACATGGCCTCTTATGGGACTACTTTTAAATCAACGTAAAAAGCATTTAAGGAAATGACAGAAAATTCCAATTGCTTTTTTAAAACGTACATTATTATCTCATAGATCGGATAAAAGTAATACAAGCATCATTTACCACGTAATTAACAAGAATTCTTAATCGAAAGACTGACGTTTATGCCTACTGGAGAATATTGGCGAGAACATAATATAGACGCGGCAACATTGAAAAGCCCGAAATTTGAATTTAACCTGAAAAAAAAAACATTATCTATCTATAATCACAAGTTACTCAGAAGAATGAAAGGTAATATGCACAAATAATAATAAATAATTCATACCCAACGATTTAAATGAAATTTCAAGTGCAGAATTCTCTTCACCTTCCATTTTTACTATCTGTCAGATTGACATCAGAACGTGAAAAATGACATGTACAGCACAGCGTTGCCGTAGTTTACATTGGTATTTAGCCGAATGAAATCTTATAAAATAAACAATTTTTAAATAACAAAAATTAATAATATTCTTAATTAATTAATTTAAAACTCATTTTATTAGAAAAAATTCAAATAGACTGCGTTTACATACAAAAAAAAATGTTTATTTTTATTTTTTATAAGTTGGAACCCTGATATGAAATACATTGCGAGTATAGGAGATGCCCCTAACCCCCCACCACTCGAGTGTACCTCCTTAATCACCCCCTCTTCGTCGATTTTCCATTTGTACCAAATTTAATTTAAAATTTTTAAAATTTATTATTACTTATTGCATTCTA
Source organism: Agonum fuliginosum (assembly GCA_947534325.1). Lineage (NCBI taxonomy): Eukaryota > Metazoa > Arthropoda > Insecta > Coleoptera > Carabidae > Agonum > Agonum fuliginosum. The sequence continues at coordinate 15,456,242 of OX384032.1, read as the reverse complement.
ATTTTTTTTCCTGGATGTTTCTAAATTTGTTATTAAAAATTTGCAGGTTGTGACGTTCAGTGTTACCTTTACCGTTAATATAAGTTTAATTAATAATCCGGTTCGAACGACGAAAATATATATTTTATTTTCGTAATACATTGACAAGGTTCAAATTTAAAATTAACAATGTATTAATTTTTATAAACAACAAACTGGCTTCTATGTTAATTACAAAAAAAAAATAAACGAATTATATTAACATGTCAACTGGCAATATGTCAAATGTCAGAGTCAATGTCAAAATGATAATGTCAGTTTTCTGGATGTAACATCAGCTAGAAGTAACATCAAATCAACTGTTTTTCATCGCAGAAAAATTCGATAGATTTGTCATCGATGATATACAAAACCATCGCAGACGGGTGCATTTCTATAGTTTCATCACATATTTCTTCGATGCTCTGCGACGCTCTTCGACCAGTGTGCCACAGGCATAGTGCATGTTTTATATTGATATTTTAAGTTGGCTTAAAATTTTAAATTGTGACTCTGTATAATGCGGAATAACGTTGTGCACGTATAATTGTATTCGCACAGCTTTTTCATCTCGTTTAAATTTAATTACCAAAAATGCAATTACCAGGACTACATTTATAAATTGGCGCGAATATATGAATATTCGCAGTTAGAACACTGAACACCCTTCTACTATCCATGATAATAGGCGTACAAGGAAGTCATGTGGTGTCCACGTTAGATTTTTTTATTTGGTTCTCCTTGATTTGGTTATTCGATTCAGTATTTTTTCTGAATTCAACGAGATATTGTTTCTCAAAAAATTATTCAAAACTTTTTATTCAACCAGTGGTACCAACTTTAAAAACATAACTTATTTTATTTTTTATTAAAATACTATCTAAAATTATTCAATTTTTACCTCTCGCCTCATATTCTATAAGAGAGGTATTGTAATGGGTCAAAATTTTCGAGTATGAGTTTTTGGTGGATAAGCACGTTTCAGGGTCTCTACAATACGAATTTACTATTTTCACGATGATGTCTGTGTGTGTGTGTGTGTGTGTGTATGTGTGTGTGTGTGCGTGTGTGTGTTTGTATGAATGTATGGACTGACGATTTTTCGTCCACGATAACTGAAAAACTATCAAACCTTTAATAACCAAATTTCATATTTAAGGTTTTAATAAGTATCTTAACACCGGATAACATTTTGGAAGAAATCCGCAAACCGCAAGTAGTACTTTTTCAAGCTTGATTAAGTTTTCTTTAAATATATTGGTACATTATTTATTTATGACAATTTCTGCAATTAAAAATAAAAGAAAATATAATTATCTATGGGTACAGTTAATTATAAATACAATTTGCTGAATCTGGTAGTATTTAAAAATAAAATAAAGTACAATTAATATTCTATCTTGTTGTCCATGATATGAAATTTGTTTCTACATAAAATTTGAATTATTCTGACAGTGACAGTACAGTGTACAGTTGACATCTTTTGCTTGCATCTTGGTTTACATTATCGTTTACATCTTACATGAACATAAAACTATTAAAATGTAAGTAAAACTATTTATTAGATTAGTCTCGAGATTAGTAGAATAAGCAGAATTAGGCGAGAGGTCGTGTACTGGCCACAGCAGATTTTTTTCAAGTGTATTATCAAAATTAAAGTTCTCTGGGAAAAAAATTAGTCGAAGAATCAGTAACAATATTTAAACAATGGTCAGTTGTTTTTACCTCCCGCATTATATTCTATAAGGGGAGGTATTGTGACGGGTTAATTTTCGAGTGTGAGTTTTTAGTGAATAAGTACAATTTTACGATCCATAGAATACAAATAAAGTGTTTTCGAGATGATGTCTGTGCGCGTATGTGTGTCTATGTGTGTGTGTGTTTAACAATCAAATTTTACATTTAAGGTTTTAATACAAATCTTAAGAACCCAGTTATTTTTTGTAGCAATACCCCAACCGGCCGTAATACTTTGCTTAAATATTTCGATAAATAATTAATTTATCACAATATTTTCATTTCAAATGAAAGATTATATTTTTGTCATCTACAATTCGTATTTTTTTTTCTGTACATGATACTATTTAGGCAATAAATTATTGTTAATAATTTAGAGTATGAAACTTCAGTATTCAGTATTGAGAAGCCGCGAGATCAAACTGCACTAATTCTTGTAAAATATAATCTCTCCGTATAAAATTGTTAGCGTACGGCCTTGATTGATATTTTTCTTTAAAATATTTACACAATAATTTTGATTATAAAATGTGACGTTATATGGCTATAAAAATCCAAAAAAATATTTAACTCAAAATATATATGAAACCGGACCCCCAGTATTTAAAAAAAATTTATGTCATACAGTTACTATTCCCGAACGTATGGATATAAAGCTTTTAAAAAATAATCCTCAGGGTCACATATAAAAATATAAAAAACACCAAAAATAATTTTTTTCAAATTTGGCATTTGTGTTGAGTGCATTAGTTTATATGAGAACATTGTAGTTTAACAATGTTTTTTTTTATTCTGAACTTTAAAATAGTTTAGAACATTTTTTTACAAAACCGGACCCCCAATTTCATTCTAAATTTTATAAATGTTGTGTAATACTATTGCACTTAAAACACTCCAAAATTTTATCAAAAGTAATCCTAACTAATTTTTGAAATACTTTGAATTCAGGCAAGTGCAACGGATTACGCTAATTATGATTTGACTGACAATTTTTAATTTTTTCGAGCTGACGATATGGTTTATTTTGCATTATTTATATTTAATTATACTTTTAAAGTACAAGTGTAACGGATTTCGTAAATTATGTTTTGATTGAAATCCTTCGAATTCAAACAAGTGTAATAAAAAGAGTACCCCATATTCTGAACATTTCCAGCGTAGTTTCAATAAAATGTGTAAAACTTTATTATCTATTATTTATATTTTTCTTTTAAATATTTATACAATAATTGTTATGATTGTTAAAACGCATTTTACAATAAAATGTGACGTAATATGGCACTAAAAATCCAATAAAAATATTTAACTCAAAATATCGTATCTCTGAAACCAAACCCCCAATAATTTTCAAAGTTTTATATGTCATACAGTTACTATTCCCGAACGTATGGTTGTAAAGCTTTAAAAAAATAATCCTCAGCATCACAAAAAATTTGTAGCATTTGTGTTGAGTGCATTAGTTTATATGAGAACATTGTAGTTTAACAATGTTTTATTGTTTTTTATTCTGAACTTTAAAATAGTTAGAAATTTTTTTTTACAAAACCAGACCTCCAATTTCATTCTAATTTGTATAAATGTTGTGTAATACTATTGCACTTGAAACACTCCAAAGTTTTATCAAAAGTAATCCTAACTAATTTTTGAAATACTTACTTTGAATTCAAGCAAGTGCAACGGATTACGTAAATTATGTTTTGACTAACAATTTTTAATTTTTAGAGCTGACGATATGGTTTATTTTGCATTATTTGTATTTGATTATACTTTTAAAGTACAAGAGTAACGGATTTCGTAAATTATGTTTTGACTGAAATACTTCGAATTCAAACAAGTGTAATAAAAAGAGTACCCCATATTCTGAACATTTTCAGAGTAGTTCAAATAAACTTGTAGTAATATTGTTTATCTATTTATATCTTTCTTTCAAATATTTACACAATAATTTTTATTATTGTAAAAACGTATTTTACAACAAAATGTGCCGTAATATGGCAATAAAAATCCAATAAAAATATTTAACTCAAAATATCTCTGAAACCAGACCGCCAAAATTTACGTTTCGTGAAATAGTCAAAACATTATCATCCATCTCATGATATTATCCTTGATGATTAGAATTGAAAATTTTAATAGGTATCTATTAGTATGTACCTATTTGAAAAGAGGCATCATACAACAGGTACAAATTGAAAGAACATTGGTAGCTTCTTGTCAGAAATGGTTATGTATTTTTAGTTAAAAAAGAATTTTTTGATAGGTATCTAGAATTTAACTTAGGCAAAAACGTATTCATATCGGCTATCGATCGAAGAACCTTGTTTTAAATTAAAATTCTTAAATTTAAAAAACTTCTTATTAGATTATTCTGTAATAAAATAAATATTCCTATCTTTAAAAAGCTCTACATTTCTACTAGTGCTAATATTTAATTTTTTATGCGAAAAAATGCATTTTTTACAAAAAAAAATCTGCTGTGGCCACCACACGACCTCTCGCCTAATTCTGCTTATTCTACTAATCTAATAAATAGTTTTACTTACATTTTAATAGTTTCATGTTCATGTAATATGTAAACGATAATGTAAACCAATATGCAAGCAAAAGATGTCAACTGTACTGTCACTGTCATAATAATTCAAATTTTATGTAGAAACAAATTTCATATCATGGACAACAAGATACTGGAATTTCAAAAAAATAGAATATTAATTCTCCTTTATTTTATTGTTAAATACTTCCAGATTCAGCAATTTGTATTTATAAATAACTGTACACATAGATAATCACAATTTCTTTTATTTTTAATTGCAAAAATTGTCATAAATAAATAATGTACCAATATATTTAAGGAAAACTTTTCCAAACTTCTAAAAGTACTACTTCCGGTTTGCGGATTTCTACCAAAATCTTATCCGGTGTTAAGATACTTATTAAAACCTTAAATATGAAATTTGGTTATAAACGGTTTGATACTTTTTAAGTTATCGTGGACGAAAAATCGTCGGTTCATACAAACGCACACACACACACACACGCACACACAGACATCATCGTGAAAATAGTAAATTCGTATTCTAGAGACCCTGAAACGTGCTTATACACCAAAAACTCATACTCGAAAATTTTGACCCATTACAATACCTCTCTTATAGAATATGAGGCGAGAGGTAAAAATCTGACGTGGACACCACATGACTTCCTTGTACGCCTTGTGTGTTCATACTTTTCTTAATAACTAAAATGTAAAATAATATTAAAAATTCTTTTAACTTATTATACTAATACTCACAAATATATTTTAGTCATTTGATTTAAACTGCAGAAGAAGATATAAAGCATATTTTACTATTGTCACTGTCATGTCATAATCATTTAAATTTTACGTAGTAACAAATGTTAATCGATCATGGACTACAAGATACCGAAATACTATAAATTATAAATATATACTTTAATTATTTTTAAATGATAGCAGATACAAAAATATTTATAAAATACCGATTGTAGGTAATAATCACATAATCTTTCATTTAAAATAAAAAAAATTGTCTAAAATTAAATATTTATCGAAATATTTTTAAAAAGTACTACTTCCGGTTTGTAGACTGAAACCAAAAATAGGAGGTGCACAACTAGATGCTATAACAGTCCTAAATACAAAATTTCAACTTTCTACGTCTAACCGTATTTGAGTTATGCGACACACATACGTCCGTACGTACGTACGTACGTACGTACAGACGTCACGTCGAAAGTAGTCATAATGGATTCAGAAAAGGTCAAAACGGATATTTCCGTCAAAATCTGAGAACCGAAATTTTTCGCGATTACAATACTTCCTTACTTCGTACAAGGAAGTAAAAACAATGGAGTAAAAAACTTCAAAATACTTTACTTTTATTGCATATGAGTCGTTAAATTTATAAATTCACAAAACCTTTAATTTATAAAAAATATAGATTCTTATCTCAAATAATATTTTCTTTGTAGTAATGATGTATAAAATTAACTTATTTGGAATATACAAATGGAGAATAATATAGTAAACTAAACTAGCTTCGACTTCGAGTAATCGTGCCGGGCGAAGCAAATACCTTACCCTCTTGCTTATCTATTACTGAGAATTTCTGAACGGGAACATTTTCTATAACACAAAACATGTTTTTTTAACTCAAAAATGCGATATGGTACTCATAATACATGTAATTTTATTCTCTCCACAATCGAAACAAACATAAATGCACATACGCTGCAGTGTAGCAGTTTTACCGTCTGCCGTACGCCGTGCTACGTATACCGTATATACCTTCCCAACGAAGTGATAATCAATTTGGGTGGTCTTCATATTATGATTTTTATGACGCCAATTACCTTGCCGCCACATACAAAGGAGTAAAGGAGAGTTAAGCGGCATGCGCGCCCTACGTCAAAGGGGATAGAAATAATAATTGCGCTAATGTACACAGAAACACCAATAAATTATACATTTCTAAAGATTAGATTTTTCTTGTATAGTTCGTCAACCATTGTAATTTGGAATAGAATGAATCATGACTCATAATGTAGCATGTGACGAGCCGAGATATCACTTGAGTCCTAATTTATTTAGTTGCAAGTTGCAAAATTGCTTATAATAAAAAGCATACATTTTATTTACAAATCTTGTACGGCGCCCCCTTTCGGGGGCGCCCTGATGCTATGCATCACTTGCATCGTGCCTTGAGCCGGCCCTGGTAGAATTGACTAAATAAAATAAAAGGATTCGCCTTGATAATGGTTAATAGATTAATGATAATGATTATGTTATTAAATTAATTCCACTAAAACTTTTATAACAATTTCATTATTTTTTTCGCTTTATTAAAGTGTTAAGTCTATTATCTAGCTCTGAATGCCGGTAGATGGCTCTGGATGCATTACAATGCTTCTCCGTAGTTTTTACCTACTTACTTGGGATCAAAACCCGGACTACACATTACACAAACACAACACAAATATTAACAACTCAAGACATGATGTACGTCATTGACTTGGTTATTCTGCACTGGTGAAATCTAACAAGATCAAAAACACGTGTCTGAGTCTACAGTTATCTACCCCCTACTAAACAGGTGATGGGTTGACGAGTGATTCAGTAATGTATTATAAAATGTTAGTATTATTTAAGAAAATCCTGTAATCATTAATGAAGATTATCCTTTTTAGTTTATTTTAAGATAAACCTGTACGATTCATATAAAATATTACCAAAATAAATATTAAAGTTTTAAATTTTCATTAAAATGACAATACAACGTAAATAATAATTGATAAACATAATTTGTAAAATTTATATAAAATATATATTTCTTGTGCCTTTAATGATACATATATTTTACATATATGTTACAAGTCGATGATGCTGACATAGAGCCATAGAATCTCATATGAAAGTATGTTACATGTTACATATCATACTGAGTTTAAGTTTCAAGGGTTATATAGTTTTTACATAAATGATACATAACTGTGTTTGCTGGGCAGTCACCGGAACACGTGCTCATATTGAAACAGACAGTAGTTCGCCCTTTCAACACGGGTCGAATATGTCACCACCAAACAGGCTTACGTACATTGCAGTTTGTCAATTGTTTTAATAATTTAATTTAATGTTTTCATAAGAGAAAATCATGAGACAAAAATTGAAATCGCTTAAATATTACTTATTCTATGTAAAACAATGTTTGACACAAACATTTTCTTTGCTGTCTGTTAGATAAAAAATATTATTTGCATTTTTTCTAAATATCTCCTGTGTGTTGAGTTTACTTTGAACTAAATTTTTTTGTGTAATAATTGAAGCAATATTACACAACATATATTAATTTCAACGAAGTTGGGGTCTAGTTTTAGAAATATTATTTATTTTAGCACTTTCTAAAACTGATAAAAAAAAATAAAAAACATAAGTATACTACAGTGTCTTCGTACATATCAACGCATTTCAGGTAAATTTGAAAAAAAAATTGTTTAGTGCACTTTTTATTTTTTTTAGGGATGACCCTTGTGTTCCTTTTTGATCATTTTGATATCTATAATTTGGGAAAGACCTATTATACAACATATAAAAATTTGAAGAAAGTTGGGGGCCTGCTTTTAGAGATATTTTGAGTCAAAAATTTGTATTCGACATATATTGTTATATTACGTCACGTTTTTTATAAAATCTGTATAAATCAATGAAAACAATTATTATGTAAATATTTGAAGAAAATAAATAAGTAACACATACATTATAAACTAAATTTTGTTGAAGCTACGCTCGAAAGATTCAGAACGTAGGGTACTCTTTTCCCTTAACAATGTTACTACATAAATTTAAATTGATTATAACACTGACAAAATAGTGATAGATCGTTTATATCTTCTTCTACAGTTTACATCGGTTTACATAAATAGTCCATGAGCCAATTACTTTTTTGGTACCACCTGGGGTGGCAAATGCTGACTATGATTTTTTTGTTCAGTTTTATGTGTAGACCAAGAATAAATGTGATAGCAATGTCTAAGTAGTAGCTTTATGGCACAAAATCACGATTTTTATAGTAAATAGTGATTTTTCATCATCAAATTATAAAAAGGTACCAATCAAGGTGGCACATGCTATCAATGTTTTTATTTTTCAGTTTTGTGTTCAGATCAAGAAAATATATGATAGCACGGACTATGGAGTAGCTTTTTGCAGAAAAAAACAATTTAAAAAAAAGAAAGAAATTTTAGTATTTTTAAATTTTTGTGTGTTTAATCAACTCTAATTTCTAAACGGATAAAGATATGGACTTCCGGTTTGCATTGTTGGATTCCTCAGTAAATTTTGCGTAAGATACATTATATTAATTTTTTGTTAGGCTCTTGATAACCCAAAATTTAATTATTATCTTCAAGTAATAATTGCAAAATTTAAGAAATTTAAATATTTTTTGTGTTTAATCAACTCTACTTTCTGAACGGAGAAAGATATCGACTTCCGGTTTGCGGCGTTGGATTCCTCAGTAAATTTTACGTTAGATACATTATATTGATTTTTTTGTAAGGACCATGATAACCCAAAATTTAAATATTATCTTCAAGTAAAAATTGCAAAATTTAAGAATTTTAAATATTTTTTTGTGTTTAATCAACTCTACTTTCTGAACTGATAAAGATATCGACTTCCAGTTTGCAGAATTGGATTCCTTAGTAAATTTTACGTAAGATACATTATATTAAATTTTTTGTAAGGTCCTTGATAAGCCAAAATTTAATTGTTATCTTTAAGTGAAAATTGAAAAATTTAAGAATTTTAAATATTTTCTTGTGTTAAATCTACTCTACTTTCTGAACGGGTAAAGATATCGACTTCCGGTTTGCGGATTTAGATTCCTTAGTAAATTTTACGTAGGATACATTATATTAAATTTTTTGTAAGGTCCTTGATAACCCAAAATTTAATTATTATCTTCAAGTGAAAATTGCAAAATTTTAGAATTTTAAATATTTTTTGTGTTTAATCATCTCTACTTTCTGAACGGAGAAAGATATCGACTTCCAGTTTGCAGCGTTAGATTCCTCAGTAAATTTTGCGTAAGATCCATTATATTATATTTATTGTTAGGCCCGTGATAACCCAAAATCTAATTATTATCTTCAAGTGAAAATTGTAAAATTTTAGAATTTTAAATATTTTTTGTGTTTAACCAACTCTACTTTCTGAACGGATAAAGATATCGACTTCCGGTTTGAAGCATGGGATTCCTTGGACATTTTTATGTAAGATACATTGTACTATTTTTTTAAAGACCTCTAATAATCCGAAATTTAATTATTTTCTCCGAAAGAAAATTGTAAAATTTAAGAATTTTTTGTTTAATTAACTTTTATTTTACTTTTGGGTTATTACGGGCCTAACAAAAAATTTAATATAATGTCTCTTACGCAAAATTTACTAAGGAATCCAAATCCGCAAACCGGAAGTCGATATCTTTACCCGTTCACAAAGTAGAGTTGATTAAACATAAAAAAATATTTAAAATTCTTAAATTTTGTAATTTTCACTTGAAGATAATTATTAAATTTTGGGTTATCAAGGACCTTATAAAAAAATTAATATAATGTATCTTACGTAAAATTTACTAAGGAATCCAAATCCGCAATCCGGAAGTCGATATCTTTACCCGTTCAGAAAGTAGAATTGATTAAACACAAGAAAATATTTAAAATTCTTAAATTTTGAAATTTTTACTTGATGATAATATTTAAATTTTGGGTTATCAAGGGCCTTACAAAAAAAATCAATAAAATGTATCTTACGTAAAATTTACTAAAGAATCCAACGCCGCAGACCGGAAGTCGATAGCGTTATTCATTCAGAAAGTAGAGTTGATTAAACACAAAAAATATTTTAAATTATTAAATTTTGCAATTTTCACGTGATGATAATAATTAAATTTTGGATTATCAAGGGCCTAACAAAAATTTAATATAATGTATCTTACGTAAAATTTACTGAGGAATCCAACGCCGCAAACCAGATGTCGATATCTTTCTCCTTTCAGAAAGTAGAGTTGATTAAACACAAAAATATTTTAAATTCTTAAATTTTGCAATTATCACTTGAAGATAATAATTAAATTTTGGATTATCAAGGGCCTAACAAAAAATTTAATATAATGTATCTTACGCAAAATTTACTGAGGAATCCAACGCTGCAAACCGGAAGTCGATATCTTTATCCGTTTAGAAATTAGAGTTGATTAAACACACAAAAATTTAAAAATATTAAAATTTCTTTCTATTTTTTTAATTGTTTTTTTCTGCAAAAAGCTACTCCATAGTCCGTGCTATCATATATTTTCTTGATCTAAACACAAAACTGAAAAATAAAAACATTGATAGCATGTGCCACCTTGATTGGTACCTTTTTATAATTTGATGATGAAAAATCACTATTTACTATAAAAATCGTGATTTTGTGCCATAAAGCTACTACTTAGACATTGCTATCACATTTATTCTTGGTCTACACATAAAACTGAACAAAAAAATCATAGTCAGCATTTGCCACCCCAGGTGGTACCAATTTAGCTCATTTTCGGGTTTGGCTCATGGACTAAAAATGATAAAAAAATTTTGTGAGTAGTATAGTAAAAACTAAAAAGAGTGGGTAGAGTGGCAGAAGGTCTTGTGCTGGCCACATCAGATTTTTGCACATGTTAATTAAATTGGTATAGTAGTCGCAAAATAAGATGAAACCGGATATGCGCGAACTGTACGCTGATCTATATTACCCGACTTGAAAATATTGACTTGTATTTTTGTATTGTCTGAGTCAAAAACATTGGTACGATATACTGCGAAAAAGTTTTATAAGTTGCAAATTATAAATTATTATTAAGTATTATAAATTATAATATTACACAGGAAAATTGTTAAGACACTTTACACCAAGAATGACAGAACATGTGATCACAGCAGAAATCTCACTTTTTACACGATCATAATACACCCCTAATATTTACGAATGGACTCGTCCAAACCAAAACACGTCTTTCGCGCAGGTCACGTGGGGTTTCATCTTATTTTGCGACTACTCTATCAACGTAAATAGTTCCGGAAAAAAGGTTAATTTATTTAAATTTTGCTGAATAAAGCATAAAATTAAAGCCTTTACGAAAGCAAGTTATTAAAACTTATAGTCGGGGAAGTACTGTGAATTTTTAACTTCTTGTAATTGAAAAATGATGCTTGATAGAAACAACTTTTAAATACAACTTGTAGATAGTAATATTTAGTATACATTGTTATTAAAAAAATTCCTATTAATTTATAAATTGTGAGGATATTTCAGAAAAACTCTTCAGATCTTCAGGAAACTACCACTTCCGGTTGCACGATCAACACCAAAATCTTATCATATCTAATGTACGGTGTCAGAATATTATATACAATTTTTTTATTATTCTGTGGTATTTGAGATATCGTACCTCCAACATTCACATCACAGACCAAATACACTGTTACTTGATTGCCTTTGATAGTAGGCGTGTGTATAGGCGTATATCTATTTAATTTCTTTATAAGTCCATTTTACATTAACAATGTGAAACGGGATTAAATTTAATTAACGATACCTATAGAAAATATGTATAAAGAACAAGTTACGTTACCTCTTCGTTTGTGTGAAGTCGATGGTAATTCAGACTGATCCGCAGAACGCTTCTTCGGAAGCTGGGATTCCTGGCAGTTTGGAGGTATATTTTCAACTTCAGGCACAAATTCATCATCCGGTCCTATTGCCACTGTTTCTGTTGCAACAGCTAAAAAGAAAATTATTATTTAAAATTGCAATAGAAATGCAACCTCACCAGTTTAAAGAATATGTCGTTAAATGACATTAGCAATAATAAGATTTAATAATACTATTTTAATCCTCTGACATTGTAGCAGATATTATAGAAAAGCAACATCAATATTAAGTCGACATACCGTTAATTCAAAAGATTAGTGAAGTACCACCACCACCATGCAGTAAGAACAAAAACTTAATCGTTTAATCCCTTTACGTTAAATTGTACGAATTTACTAAGAAAATGTAATTAGTTAGAAATTTCCTAATTACATATTTTACCGTTATTACTTAAAATGTAATAAGATAATTTATTATTTTGAGAATTGGGAAGTACGAAGCACCATATAATATATATATATATACAGGGTGAGTCATCGAAATGCCCGTCGTCGATATCTCCCTTGTCGTTAAAAATACAGCATAAATACAGCAGAATTTTTCATCTATTCAAGGAGCATAACTTAAAATTATTTTCACATATACAGGGTGTTGCATAACGACTTGGCAATAATTGTTCGTCTTTTTTTAAATGAAACACCCTATATATTTTTATATATTTTGAATTGTATTTTATTTACCTATACGAAAATATAAGTTTCATTTTAGTTTTCCGCGGTGTTGCCAAGTTATTCAATTTTTTCTCTAAAAAAAGCCGAATACACGTATTGTTTTATAAAGGCGTACTGAAGTTATTTTAATAGTAAAAATTATGAATTTTTTTTCTGTACAGCTGTAACTATACTCTTTGTTCTGACATAACTTTTTTTAATGTTATTATACAGGGTGTTCAATACAGAGAATCAAATTTACTCAATTTCAAATGGCTATAACTCGTCATTTTCAAATGGAACACCCTATATTTTATTATTCTGTTGTGTGTATTTTTGCATCTTCTTATGTTATAAAGGGTGTCCTATGCCCAAAATCATTAATTTCGAAATTAATTAAATTAATGTTTTAAAATAACTTCAGTACGCCTTTATAAAACAATACGTGTATTCGGCTTTTTTTAGAGAAAAAATTGAATAACTTGGCAACACCGCGGAAAACTAAAATGAAACTTATATTTTCGTATAGGTAAATAAAATACAATTAAAAATATATAAAAATATATAGGGTGTTTCATTTAAAAAAAGACGAACAATTATTGCCAAGTCGTTATGCAACACCCTGTATATGTGAAAATAATTTTAAGTTATGCTCCTTGAGTAGACGAAAAATTCTGTTAATAAATTTATGCTGTATTTTTAACGACAAGGGAGATATCGACGACGGGCATTTCGATGACTCACCTGTATATATATATATATATATATATATATATATATATATATATATATATATATATAATATAGGGTGGTGACTTGGCCGACGCAGCATAGCGATTACAATGTTAATTTTTGAATGTGCATTTATTTGCTCCCCTAATTATTTTAGAGTTAAAGTTCTTACAGGTTTTTTGTAGAGAAAAATTACTGAATCCGAATATATTTTTGTTTTCAAATTTTGAAATTCCAGAACCGTAATAATAAACATTTTAAATAATTGTGTTTTTAAAATGTTTATTATTACGGTTCTGGAATTTCAAAATTTGAAAACAAAAATATATTCGGATTCAGTAATTTTTCTCTACAAAAACAAACAAGGCATTTCCATTTGTTGTTTCTATTTGACGTTTGTAACATTGTAACTTTTTAAAATTAGTACTTATTAGAATTTATAGATTACCATGGTGAGAAACTCGTTAAATTTGAATGGGCTGAATTTTGTATTCGTCATTGATAAAAAAGTTAAAAATTTACAAACGTCAAATAGAAACAACAAATGGAAATGCCTTGTTTGTTTTAATAATTGCATGGCCTCAGTGATTTTTGTAAAAATACAATTATTTAAAATGTTGATTATTACTGTTCTGGAATTTAAAAATTTGAAAACAAAAATATATTCGGATTCCGTATTTTTTTCTCTACAAAAAACCTATAAGAACTTTAACTCTAAAATAATTAGGGGAGCAAATAAATGCACATTCAAAAATTAACATTGTAATCGCTATGTTGCATCGGCCAAGTCACCAACCTGTATATAGAGGGTGGCGCGCTTAAGACGATCCACCCTTAATAACTTGGAAACGGATTGTGATAGACGAACTCGGTTTACGCTATATGATTTTACATCTAGGGGGTCACATTTAACTGATATTTTTGTTTTCTTTAAATCACCCATCTCACCCCCACCACTTTCAACTTTTAAATCTTAAATGGCAATATACCCTTTGTGGCATATCAAAAGATAGATCTTGAAACATGCTACACAGTCATGTCATTAAAATTGATATTTCAATAAACCGTTTTAAAGTTAAACAATAGTTTATTATTATTTTAATGTTTTATTATAAAATGTAAAACTCATTGTAAACTTGTACATTTATTGCTATAGTAGTCGGTCTTACTTTTCGACACATCTTTGTGGATGTCTCTCATTGATAACTGTCATACATAAACTTTAAAACAAATTATTAGGTACAGTAGAATCGGCGTGTCCGGATTATTGATCGCGGGAAAATTGATCGCGGAGAATTTATCGTGGATAATTCATCGCGGGGAAAATTTATCGCCAGATAATTGATCGCCGGAATATTGACCGTGTAGACAATTGATCGCGGGGAGAATTGATCGCCGGATAAGTGATCGCCGGAATTTTGACCGTGCGGACTATTGACCGCGGCGAAAATTGATCGCCGGATAATTGATCGCCGGAATGTTGATCGCGGGGAAATTTGATCGCCGGATAATTGATCGCCGGAATATTGACCGTGTTTAAAATAGATCGCTGGGAGAATTGATCGCTAGATAATTGATTGCCGGATAATTGATTGCGGGAATAATTGAACGGTGGAAAATTGACCGTGCGGACAACTGATCGCGAGAAGAATTTGTCGCCGGAATATTGACTAAGTGAATAATTTATCGAGGAAACAAGTTAATTAATTGCCGAAATATTGTATCTTACTATCCCAGTTGGATCTTGTCCCTGCCATACAAGCACGTATTCATGGGGGGGGGGGGGGGTAATGGGGGTAATTACCCCCCCCCCCCCCAAGATCCTAAAAAATATATGTTTTTCAAATACAACTCATACTCATAACTTTCTTCCTGAATTTATGTAAGATTTAGTTTATTTAAAATTAAAAACCGAAAGTGAATTATGGCCCACAAAAATAAAAAAAACTCGGAAAAGGTTTCAACAGATGCTCTATCTGCATATAGAGATTGTGATGAGGATATGTTTCCCACAATTAAAAAATGCTTGCACATTTTGATAACTCTGCCAATATCTGTAGCATCAGCAGAGAGAAGTTTCTCCTCATTAAAACGTTTAAAATCCTGGCTTAGGTCAACAATGACTGAAGAAAGATTGGTAGGGTTAGCGTTACTTAATATACATAGAGACATCAAAATAAATGTTTCATACATCATATCTAGATTTGCAAACAAAAAATCTAGAAAACTTGATTTTGTTTTGTAAAATGTACCTATATGTATATTAAAATTGATTTTTTTCTGTGCCAAAGATTATTATTATTATTATTATTATTAATGGTATTATTTTTTTTTTTTATACCTACATTTTATAATTTTAAATTTTGCTCCAATTACCCCCCCCAAAACAAAATCCTGGATACGTCCTTGCTGCCATAATGACTCTCTGTCAGTTCCACAAGCTGCGCGCAGCGCGAGTTGGAGCGCGAAGCGCGCAGTCCTCGAGTTATTTCTTAAAGTGCGCCGCAGGCTAACTTAAAAACGAGTTGAAATATGTCAGCAAGGAGGGTTTTGTTAAACCACACATCACACTCACTAATACACACACACCCACACACACACACACATACACACTATTGGTGGTAAAAATAATAATAATTCAGCGATCAATTATATCCGCGGTTAATTTTCCTACGATAAATTGCCCGCACGATCAAAATTCCGACGATAAATTATCCGGAGTTCAATTCTTCCCGCGATTATTTTTCCACACGGTCAATATTCCGGCGATCATTATTCCGGCAATCAATTTTCCCCGCGGTCAATTGTTCACACGATCAATATTCCGGCTATCAATTATTCGGCGATCAATTCTCCCGGTGATCAATTATCCACACGGTCAATATTCCGGCGATCAATTCTCCCGGCGATCAATTTTCCTGCGATCAAAATTTCGGGATCTATCATTGTTCATTTTTTTTTGTTTTCATTTCCATAGCACTAGCACTCCATGAATTTACAATAAATATTCAAACAAATTTTCTCCCTCTGCCAAACAGTAGCTTAAACGATTGTAAAATCCAGTGCAAACATTATTTAACATTTGTGGCGTAATTGTTGCAAATGCATCTAAAATTTTAATTTGCAGTTCATCCAGGGTTGTCACTCTTTCTTCTTGACAAGAAAAAATCTGCAGAAGATAAGTCCGGAGACCTATTTGGCCAAGGAATTATTCCACGGATAAAATAAAAATCTCAATAATATGACAGCTACTTTGACATTGACAGTATTCCACGTATATCAAGATGCCTAGCATGATTTCCCTATGTTCGCATTTCACCTCTACCAACCTGTGTATACAGGTTGGTGGAGGTGAAATGCGAACATAGGGAACATACAGGACAATCGAACTTTTATGCCAGGTATCTTGATATATTTTGTAGTAGTGTCACAAAATGAAGTAATGTGAATTTGTGTGGCAAAAACAGTAACCAATAACAGAAATAATAATAAAATCTAAAAGTGCAAGTAAACTTTCCCGTTCTGCTCGTATACATACATTATTATGCAAAGAAAATATTTTAATGAAAATAAAAATTTCAATAATATGAATATGACAGTTACTTTGACATTGACAGTACTTATTCCACGTCGAGTTCCACGTATATCAAGATGCCTAGCATGATAACTCCATTGTCATTTATATTTCCCTATGTTATTCGCATTTCACCTCCACCAACCTGTATACTATGCACGTGCATTCGTGCATAGTACATGAAGTACAGTTAAAAAATAATAGTATATTACATTATTACGATGTAAGGTTGGAATCGAGGAAAGTTTTGAAAAAGCGAGAAGAAATCGGCCTATTTCACTTTCCCAGAGAGAGAATAGCACTTAACAACCGTATATCGTATACTATTTTTCGCATGATCTATTAAGAAAAGTAAATAAATAACATAATGAATCCCAATAAAATCGAAGGTAGGTATGTTGTTGCTAGGAAAACAATAATGGCAAATAAACAACGTCTTTGTTTATGAAGTGTCACAGTGCAAGTTTTAGTAATTAATATTGTTGAAAATTAGAATAATTTTCAAATTACTTCTTCATGTAATAAATCTGTTAATTTATAAAATAAAAGGAGAAAAGTAATCCCATGACTTTTAAAAACTGTACAAACTGTTCGTTTATTTTTCATATTAATTAATAAATCTAATTTTTTTCCTTTAGAATTTTAGATATTTGTTTGCATTTTTAGCATTTTAGGTTTCAATTCTGGTATTAATCTAACGCAATTTTAGTTACCGCACGTATTAGGTTATGACTTGTAACAGCATTGTGATTTTGCTGGTTTCCGAGGAAACTTGTCATAGTGCAGTATATTATATTTATCTACGATAGTGTGTAAAATTGACAATTAGTTGTCAGTTTTTAGTTAGTAAAACAATTGTTTAATAGCAAGATTTCAATAGTCACGGGTTGCGCAGCAACGAGTGGTTAAAGTTTTAAAACACGCAAAATTTTTAATTAAACATCCGCACAACAATCGGTAACTAACGTGAAAATTTTTTTGTCAAAGCAAACTTGTTTTGATTCTAATTCAAATTTAAAAGGATTTTTTTATATTTTTCGAGTTTTTAAAATTCTATCGTAGATAAAATCTTATACGATACACATAAATATTTGCTTTACGTACTTGTATCGTAAATAACTATTACATAATCTGTCAACAACGGCTGTAAGTGTGTTAAAAACACGATCGTGCGAAAAGATATATAATATTTTACCAGTAGACAAAACGCTGACAGGAATTTGTCTAAAATTTAATTTCTTTTTTTCAATAGTTTCAAATTGGTTTTCTTCGAAGTGCAGGGTACACACTCGAAGTCCTCGATCTCGTAGTTGGTTGTTTGTTAGATCCAACAGATCTGGGCGATCTATAGCGTCCAACCATTTTCGCCGACTTTGATCATCCATTGGAAAGCGAAAAAGTGCACCTTTTTCACTTGATGACAACCTGTTTGTCACACAACCAGTTCTGGCACACTTCAATTTCTGTAATAATATAATAGATAAATATTTACATTATACATGATGCTACATTTTTTGATAAATAACCTATAGTTTATTAATTATGATTTCTGAAAATTATTATCATTCTATTAACAAGTTACAGTTCGTGGATTATATTAATGAGTGTAACAAAAGTTTTAGAAAGGTACAATAACAAGTTAACTGAAGTTAACACAAATAAACTGAAGTTCAAAATAGGTTAGAAGCAAATTAAATATAAAGTAATACTTACAGTTTTCATAGTGAAGACTACACGAATCACAACAATGTACAATACACAAGTTGTTCACAACGTCTTAAACAATATAACTTGACAGCTCTATTGTTTGTCAGATAATGACATTTCCATCATTTGACACTTCGAAGGTAAATTTCAAAATTAACGCTACGCAAGCTGATTGGCGATACTACTAGCACCACTCACGAGACTAGCGGGGGTGTGGATGAACTAAAAGTCCGAACATTGGTGAGGGTGAGCAGGGTGAGGCTTTGAGGCATAAATCGGGCCAATCGGCAATAACGGCATAGAAAAAACGAAAAGAGAGAGAGGAGGCATGAGCGGTATGAGGTTGACAATGGCCTGCGCATAGATAAAATAAAATAGTGTTCTAGGGACCTCAAAATTCACAATCGAAATTACAGTATTGAGTGGCGAGCGGTAAAAAGTTCCATTAACTAAATAATATACAACAGCTGAAGTTGAAGCACTGACGTTTAAAAGTTAGGTTATGCCTCGATACCAACTTTGCAACTAAACTGTAATGTCAAAAATACTAATGCCCTGTTCACACGTTGCTACTTTGAAGACGCATACGTGCTACTGTAGCATGAAAAGAAATTCAAATCGAAACAATTACCGCAAAAAAACGCTATCTACACACACAACGATCAACGATGTGAAATTATCAACGAGTAGTTCTTGATACTTTGATGCTACAAATTAGCAGTGCTGCTATTTGACAAGCGACTCAAATTTTTTCTTGCTACAGTAGCACGTATGCGTCTTCAAAGTAGCAACGTGTGAACAGGGCATAATACACAAATATTAGCCAATTATTAAATTAAAAAATGAAAATTTGTGTGGTGCCATGTGCCAAAATTTCGATTTATGGCTTTAATGCAATTTGTTTACATTTATTATATTTGTTTTTACCTCTCGCCTCATATTCTATATTGCCTGTGGCACACCGGTCGAGGAGCATCGAGGACCATCGAGTAACTCCTCGATGAAACGAAAGAACGCACCCCGTCCTCGACGAAAAATAGGGGTTCCGCTATTTTCATCGAGTTGTTCCTCGATGAAACGAATGTATCTCATTTCAGACGTATCTTTTGTATTTGATTTCGCGCAAAACTTTGATGTATATGTCACCGATGAAATAGAAATCCATCGCGGACGGGTGCGTTCTTTCGTTTCATCGAGGAGTTACTCGATGGTCCTCGATGCTCCTCGACCGGTGTGCCATAGGCATAAGAGAGGTATTCTGCCGTCCTTATGCCTGTGGCAAAAATTTTGTTTGAGCTATTATTTTATATAAAAATTTGTGGGGAAACATCTATGCGGATTTTTACTATTAAAATTGCTTTATATAAATATAATAACCATGAATAATAAATTCTACCTTTTGTTAGGGCAGCTGGACATTCTATTTTGGTATATTTGTAATAATTTATGCAGATTACAAAAATCTCAAAATTTGCAGATAGGACATTCATTAGTCCAGTAACCTTGTCATGGTTATAATGGGCCTAAGTTGCATCAAGTGGTGGTAGTAGGTTTCTATTTTTTTTCTTGTATAGGATGTGACTGAGATACAAAATCCAAGTTTTCGACCTCGGCAACCCTCCGGAACACTTTTGAATATCTCAAAAACTGCTAAATTTTTGCACTTTTTTCGGTTTCTTACCATTTTGACTATGAAGGAGCACGATTTCGACAAAAACCATTCTATACATTTTTAAACTAGATTAAATTGTCTACAATCTAAGATCAGAATGGGCTCGGTAGTCTTAATAGTTTCCGAGATACAGCTTTTCAAAGTTTGGCAAAATATACAGATTTGAAACACCAACCGTTTTCTCTCTACAAAAATTTTACTATATTCTCTCGCGGAAGAACTTTAAATTTCAGCTCAAGAAAGACCATTGAAAATTTTTGACAGAATGTATCTTATAGAAAAAAGTACGAGGAATACAGTCCTGCAAACCGGAAGTCAATATCATTATTCGTTCAGATATTATAGTTAATTAAACACAATAAACAAAAGAATAAACAAAATTTTTACTATATTCTCTCGGGGAAAAACTTTAAATTTCAGCTCAACCAAGAACACTGAAATTTTTTGGCACAATGTATCTAATAGAAAAAAGTCCGAGGAATTCAATCCTGCAAACCGGAAATTTCTATCATTATTCGTTCAGATAATATAGTTGATTAAAAACAATGAACAAAAGAGTAAACATAAATTTTACTAAATTCTCTCGCGGAAAAACTTTAAATTTCAGCTCAAGGAAGACCACTGAAAATTTTTGACAGAATGTATCTTATAGAAAAAAGTACGAGGAATTCAGTGCTTCAAACCGGAAGTCAATATCATTATTCGGTCAGATATTATAGTTAGTTTTTCCCCGAGAGAATATAGTAAAAAATTTGTTTATTCTTTTGTATATTGTGTTTAATTAACTATAATATCTGAACGAATAATGATATTGACTTCCGGTTTGCAGCACTGAATTCCTCGTACTTTTTTCTATAAGATACATTCTGTCAAAAAATTTCAGTGGCCTTGGTTGAGCTGAAATTTAAAGTTTTTCACCGAGAGAATATAGTAAAAATTTTGTTTATTCTTTTGTTTATTGTGTTTAATTAACTATAATATCTGAACGAATAATGATATTGACTTCCGGTTTGCAGCACTGAATTCCTCGTACTTTTTTCTATAAGTTACATTCTGTCAAAAATTTTCAATGGTCTTCCTTGAGCTGAAATTTAAAGTTCTTCCGCGAGAGAATATAGTAAAATTTTTGTAGAAGAGAAACGGTTGGTGTTTTAAATCTGTATATTTTGCCAAACTTTGAAAAGCTGTATCTCGGAAACTATTAGGGCTACCGAGCCCATTCTGGTTTTAGATTGTAGACAATTTAATCTAGTTTAAAAATGTATAGAATGGTTTTTGTCGAAATCGTGCTCCTTCATAGTCAAAATGGTAAGAATCCGAAAAAAGTGCAAAAATTTAGCAGTTTTTGAGATATTCAAAAGTGTTCCGGAGGGTTGCCGAGGTTGAAAACTTTATTTTGCATCTCAGTCACATCCTATACAAGAAAAAAAATAGAAACCTACTACCACCACTTGATGCAACTTACGATGTACTAGTTTACTGGACTACATCCTAAGGAGGGCAGTATTGTGATGGGTCAAAATTTTCGAGTGTGATTTTTTGGTGGATAGTGGATAAGCACGTTTTAGGGTCTCTAGAATACGAATTACACATTTTTCAGATGATGTGTGTGCGTGTGTGTGTGTGTGTGTGTGCGTTCGTTCATCGTATGTTACAATTTTTTCAGACACGATAACTCCAAAAATATCAAACATTTAAATACCAAATTTTATATTTAAGGTTTTAATACGAATCTCAACAAGCCATTAAATTTTGGTTTCAATCTACAAACCGGAAGTAGTACTTTTTAAAAATATTTCAATAAATAATTAATATAAGACAAATATTTTTATTTTAAATGAAAGATTATGTGATTATTACCTACAATCGGTATTTTATAAATTTTTCTGTATCTGATATCATTTAAGAATAATTAAAGTATAATACTTATAATTTAGTATTTCGGTATCCTGTAGTCCATGATTGTATCATTTGTTACTACGTAAAATTTAAAACAAATGATTATGACACAATGACATGACAGTCACACTGACAATAAGGCGAGCTCATGTACCTGACGAAGGTCACGTGTTCTGTGGGCCCTCGCTGTGATTGGCCTGCGGAATGGGTGGTATTTAAAAGTTTTCTTAGGCGGCCTTTGAAATATGGATATTTAGTTCGTTGTTGAACATTGATTTGTACACAACAAACAATTCAAACACATTCACAATAATATATTACATTCTCAATAATCCATTTCATTCTCAATTGTCGTGTCATACATAAGTGTACTTACCTACCGTAGATTTTATTAATTCTAGGAAATGGGATAAAGTAAGGAAAACAATAAATTCTGTAAATTGATTTTATTCCATCAATTAATATACAATCAATTGGGTTACATTTACTCGAGCATCCCATGAGTACACATAAATATATTTAAGTTTATATTTATTTATTCATGAATGTAAATCGTAGTAAATATGACCGGGTAATCATTCGTCAATTGCTACTTATAATATTTGTCTACAAATTGTCACATTTACTAAAATATACGCATATATAAACCGTTGGTTAATTTTCATTGACAAACATAGTGGATGTTTATGAAAAATAATTACAGTTTTAGAACGTACATTATAATAAATGTGATAGAAAATTGGATTAGTATTCTTAAAATTCATTCAAAAATAAAAATACCGGTCTCTCCTCTTCTTTTTTTTGTTGATAATGCTGAAGTCGTTGAGCCTGAGATTCAGATGAAGTGGTGTACCCCAGACCCAGACCAACAGAAGGCACCCGTCTGGATGGTTGGGATCGTTCACAGGTCGTTCTGTAATGGAAATACATACACGATATACAATAAATCAAATCATTCCTTTAGAAACTTACTCGTCACAAAATTTTCCGAACAAATTCGGGCATCCTTCATGGCGGAAAGATCCCGACGTATCGCTGACAACCATCGCTGTCGGCGATCAGCTTTCGCTGGATCAAATTGACCTAAACAAAGTCACATTTTGATAAGTTATATGGGTTTGTAGTACTACTTTTCACACAATTTACCTCTTCGATCAGTTTCTGCCGGTATTTATACACCCTTCGTCTATGCTTCAACGCTGTCTTACAGCCCACGACACAGCACTTTCCAGAACTGGGCATTGTCAATAACAAAAACAACAAACAACACAAAATTATAACAAAAAACACCACAAGTAAACGAAATAACAAAAACAATTAACAAACAACAACAAAACAATAAGGAAACCTGTTGGAAAGCGCTCGCCGCAGATTTGGAATTACTGCCGCGGTGCCTATGATTTATGTTTTTGATTTGTTTTCTATTATTGACATATTGACATGGTGATTTTGTATAAAATATAAATATAAAATAAAACATATTTCTCAGTGTCCTAATCTTTAATTTTTTCCATTAGGTTATGGGCCCAGGCCTCACTTAGACTGCGCGAGTAATTAACAGTTATTTTTTCAGTAGATTTAAATTCGAAAACTGTGTGTTGTGATAAAAATGGCTCAGGATAGTATAAGACTGAATATTACACTGTTGAATGGGGGCAACTACGTTTCCTGGAAGACGAAATTAAGAGCTGTATTTGTACGTGATGATTTGTGGGAAGTCATCAGTGAGCCAAAGCCAGAAAATGCCAGCAATGATTGGAAGAAGAAAAATAACAAAGCCTTGGCGTATATTACACTAAGTGTTGAGGACGGTCAGCTTATACATAATTTAGTATTTCGGTATCTTGTAGTCCATGATCGATTAACATTTGTTACTACGTAAAATTTAAATGATTATGACATGACAGTGACAGTAGCAGTGACAATAGTAAAATATCGTTTATATCTTCTTCTGCAGTGTAAATAAAATTAGTAAAATATATTTGTGAGTATAGTAGCAGTAGTAATAGTACTTATATATTAATATATTTGTGTAGGTAATAAGTAAAAAGAATAAAGTAGGTATGGCGGGAGGTCTTATGGTGGCCACGTCAGATTTTTTGTACTTGTAGCGCCATGTAACTTCAACCCACGGTTACTAGACAGCTAGGTTGGGACTTGGGACACTTGAGCGTTGAGCTACCGGCGTGGCAAAAAACAGTCACTCTCTAGTGTGCTATGCGAAGAGGGATGATGCAGTAGAGACATCTATTGATAACCTTATTAATTATAACTGACAATAAAAATGTCAAACTTTTGACAAATCTTAAACATGACTAAATTGGTATTAGTATCATTATTTGTATCAATAATAGCTTCGACTGGCACTATCGTACGATTTTGATGAATACATGTAAAATTATGAATTACTGTTAGAACTTTTGGGCAATTTTGAATTTCTCTCATAGCAAATAAAAGATTTTCTTTTCAATGACAAATTTTGATTGTGTCTCTAAATGATCACCATCTAATTTTTAAAAAGTAGGGATTGCACTACGTGACAAACGAGGAATTTTATACTCGAAATAAATCTGCATAATAAAAAATACATTATTTAATATTTTCAAATACAAATGTATAGATTTAAAATATACGAACATCTCCTGATTTCCAGCGTTTTAATATATCATTTTCTGCGAAGTGTTTTGCTACGTGTTTAGGTATTAAAATTTTATTTGTTATCATCAGTTATCACTGTTCCAACCTTTCACTGCATTTTGGTACACAAAATAGTGGGAATTTTTCGTTACCAGGATTGTACCCAGAGGTACATTGAGGCACGAAACATTTACTCATTTTATTAAATATTTATTCATATTGTGACATTATGGGCCGGTTGTTCAATCTCAGCTTAAACTACGTTTATGTCAAAACCATGGTTACCAAGTTTTTCTGTTGTATTGTTGCATCTCATTGGTTAACTGTTTTATTTTAACGCTGGAGATTGGCTGGGAAAACTCGGTTTAACTAAGCTTGAGTTTATGTTTAAGCTAATACTAAACTCGAATTGTACAACCGGGCCTAAATGTCAAAATATGAAACATTTGACATTCAATTTGTAAAAAAAATCAAATTTGTGCATAGATATCTTTGATAAACGCTGATAAGTCGAGAGGGGTAATGCACTAGTGACATCTATTGAGCTAATTTCAGGAGGAAAATTTTTGACCGCAATTTATAATGGTAACTATAGGGAAGTGTCCCAACCTACTTCTCTTTTACCGTGCTTCAACCCCAATTCACACGGAGCATAAGCATATGAAATACATAACATAAAACATAAAAAATGACGTATGTTCACAATGATCATAAACATAAGCGTATGTACATAAAGCTGCGTTCACAGTCGTAATTCGTTTGTAATTCGGTGAAATTTGTGAAGCTTGTCATATGGCAATTGTGTACTTGCGTTCATCAAACTGAAATTCGGTGCACTCGAATTTCAATTCGTAGAAAAGTTAGAGTGTTATCCCGGCAAGATTGAGGTCTCGGGTTCAATTCCCGGTGGTGGTCATGATTTTTCAAAATTTGTCATATTCATTTATGTACACTACATTGGTCACAGCTCATCTCTAAAATTAAGTTTACACCTTATAGGACGAGTATTCACTTACAATTGAGATTCAAAACCTCAATTATGACATGTCACATGATGTTTCAAAGTAGTGGTTAGTAACAATAATCCCACATCATCCAGACGTGACGCATAAACGGATTTCCATTGTTGGAATCTGCTCTGTGATCGAGAATTTTTGACTTCAGGAATTTGTTAGGAGTAGTTAGTAGGTAAACATACTAAAAGTCCCCACCCCAAGGGGGTGGGGTTCGAAAGGTCCCATTTTTTGGTTTTTCGTTTATAGGTATCTCAGAAACGGTGCATGTAGGAAAATTTGTTTTCAGCTGTAATAACCCAAGGACATTGATAATTACGAAATAATTTTGTGACATTCCGAAAGTACGTTGCTTGGTAACCGCCCGACGCCGCAGGCGGAGGGCTCTGTTAACCTAAAAGCAACGTGCTTGAGGTAGCTGTCACAAAATTATAAGTATTTATCAATGGTCGAGGGTTATTCGGACAGAAAATTTTATTAATTGAAGTATCATTTTCATTACCAAAACGTGCAAATGACATTTTTATTCAATTATTATTATAAACATAAAAATCTGCTGTGTCCACCACAGTACTTCCCCGACTATAAGTTTTAATAACTTATTTCGTAACGCCTTTAATTTTATGCTTTATTCAGCAAAATGTAAATAAATTTATCTTTCTTCAGAAACTATTTAAGTTGATACCAACTTGATTAAATATCGCATAAATGTCATTTTTTACATTTTACTAAACTCGTCTCCCCGAGAGCTTTAAATTGACACTAAACTCGGTATAATTTGAATAATGTAGGTATTAAAAAAAATTGACGATCTGTTAAATGTTATTTTTATCTTTCTAATAGAATTATTTTCCCGAGAGCTTTAATTTGATACCACACACGATAATATTTTAATAAAAATAAAATAAGTTGTATTTATAAAGTTGGTACCACTGGATGAATAAATAAAATTTAATAATTTTTTTAGAAACAATTGACAATCGCATAAATGTTATTTTTTACATTTTTACTAAACTTATCTCCCCAAGCGCTTTAAATTGACACAAAACTCGATATAATTTGAATAATTTATAATAAAAAAACAATTGACGATCGTTAATGTTATTTTTGATTTTCTACTAGAATTCTTTTCCCGAGAGCTTTAATTTGATACCACACACGATAGTATTATGATAAAAATAAAAAAGTTATGTTTATAAAGTTGGTACCACTGGTTGAATAAAGCTCATTAACGAACTTGAAGTCAGATTTTGGCTCAAGATCTTAAATATAAAATTTCAGTCCAAAATTCCAACGCGTTTTTAAGTTATCCAACATCCAAACAGACTAACAGACTAACAGACCGACAGACCGACAGACCGACTTTTTTTAAAATTATGTTTTTTGGGTTCAGTAGGGTCTAAAACGTGAAGATTCACCAAAATCTCGAACTGTCAAAAAATCACGATTACAATACTTCCCTCTATTACATAGGTCGGGGAAGTAAAAATGAACATAAATAATTGTAACCTAGCAACATATTTGACATAAGTGATAATGTCCCATGGGTTGCTTTCAGTTAAATGTTGTATTCATTGGTCAATATCGTACACGTGATCAGAAATGAAAGAATTTCATTGGATATAATATACCGGGTGTAGAATTTTTTTCTGACCTATAGGAAATACAATGTTAAAATTTTAATTTCGCTCTAAGTTTTTACCTATTGATTTTAGAGTAAAAGTATAAATACAAAAGATGTTCAGAATAAAAAACTGCATCGAGTAAGCTTCAATTTTTTTGTTCAAATCGATTTCTTTCACGAAATAAACATGAAATAAAAAGTTGCAATTTAGGCTAGTTTCAGACTGCCATGTAAAATTAAACAAAACAAAAATATTTATTCCGTCACTCTGACACTTGACAGATTTGAAATAGTTGTTCTAATTTCTAATTGATTTATTGGACCATAAGAAGGATTCACTAATCAAAAAATAAATTAATAATTATTTGATTTTCCTTCTTTTCTTCCTAAGGTACATTTTATATAATTGAAATGTTTATTTTTTTGATCTGACTAATTCATTTTATTTTTCATGGCACTCTGTAAACAGCTCAAATCTATTAAATTTAATTTACGTTTATCTTGTGACAGGAACGTTTTATTTCCATAAATAAGGGCTCGTTGGATGCAGTTTTTTATTCTGAACCTCTTTTGTATTTACAGTTTGGCTTTAAAAGCAATAGGTAAAAACTTAGAGCAAAATTAAAATTTTAACATTGTATTTCCTAGGTCAGAAAAAAATTCTACACCCGGTGTAATATAAAAATACTAAAACTCATTTATTTTCTTTGTTTAAATTGTGGCTAAAATAGGGCCTCCAAAAGTTTACAAAATTATAATGTTGATAGAAAAAAGTCGATATTCTTATCTGCTAAAAAGTTACATTCGTTTTTGTGAGAAAACATACGACTGGCACTTACCCCCCACCCCTGCCACTGCCAAATCCGACAATATGGTTTAACTTTTGATTGGTGCTGATACCGCTACCAACCACAGATCAAACAAGCGTGCCAACCTGCCAACTGATACACCGTAAACGCAACGCGTGACACTAAATAATGGAACTATGGCTAGAGTCAGAGTTATAGCATTACCATATAACATTATTTGTCAAATTGACTTATCTCTTTGTCAGTTTCTTTTCAATATCGGTCTTTAAATTTTAGTCGATGTATCGACGTTTGTACATCGTCGCCAAATCGGCGTCGAAATATCGACGTTTGTATAACGTTACCTTGACGTCGCCACATCGACGTCGAAATAATGACGTTGCTACAACGTTTACATGACGTCGCCATGTCAACGTCGAATGATCGACGTTGTATTGACCTAATTGTCGACATATCGACGTTGGTGCGACGTTGCCTCGACGTCGTTTACTCGACGCGTCGATGTTGTGTTGCTTGGGGACGGTTACAATTACAAGATATCTATAGTGCAGTGCGTCGTAGCGCGCAGCCATTTGACATTATATTTGAACGTCTGCAGTCGGACTTTTATGACTGTATTTAGATGTCAGTGACGATTGAATATAAAAAATAATATTCAATTTTGCAGTATTGGTTTCCTTATTTTTCTTTATAAGAATCGTGATTATAATCCATAGAACTGGAGAAAGATAAAAATGTAAATTTGATATTAACTGGATCGTGCTGGACTTGAACTCGGATCCTAATAGTCCGGGAGCTGGCGTCAAATTTTCATGGGTGATTGCAGCAAAGCTGATTTTTATAATATAATTAGTTCTATAATAACTAATTAAGAATATTGCAGTGTAAGCTGGTCCGAAAGCGGGGCTTAAGATTTTTAGAGGCTGTGGAACTTTCAAAAAATATCAGATTTTCAAGTGAAACCAGCAAAGCTAAAATTTTGTATAATGATACTTTACCAATTATATTTAACAAAAAAATATGTTAGCTGGACAGGGCAAGTGGAAAACCTTGTTAGCTGTGCAGGTGAACAGTGACAGTGACAATGTCAAAATAGTGACACATCGTTTTCATTTTATGTAAACAGTAGAAGAAGATATATATTATATTATAAAAATCAGCTTTGTTGAAATGGTCCGGTCAAATTTGACGCCAGCTCCCGGACTATAAGGACGTGTTCCCGGGTATTCCAACGACGCTAACTCGACGCTAACCGCTCGGCCAATCAGACATAAAATTTGGTGATATGAAATATGAATATAAAGTAAATAGATTTAAAACTAAAAATTTGAAATACATTATAAATAAAATTATTCATTGTTCTAAACGTTATTATTTTGACAAGAAAATCTTTTCTCTCTTCAAGTTTATGAACTTCCGGATTACCTACGTTTTTCTATCTAAATCTTTTCAACTCTTTTAAAATATGTAGAGGACACCGGGGTTGATTGTTACGGAGGTAAGTTGTTACAGGGCACATTACAGATAATGCAAAATACTAAGAGATGTGCTTTAAAGACACAAGCGATCATGGCATCGTCTGCTATTGCCTCTTGTATTCTAGTGGCGTCTACGTAGTCACTGAATAGGTACTGGGGTGTTTCTATGAAACATTTGTACTTGTACAATGTACTTTTAAACAAACAGCACTACAATTTTCATTTTTTGCAAATTCGTAGATAATTTATATTCGTAAATATTTTTTTCTAAATTTTACTCATGTGATTGTTACATTATGACTTGTAAATTACGTCCATAGACGTTTTAAACAGATAATTTTTGACAATCATATTGTCACATTATAATCACGTCTGCAAACGTCCTATACAAGTCACTTTGTGACAGTCATATTATGACTTGTACATGTCGTCTGCAGACGTTGTATTCGGGTTATTTTATGACAGTCATATTATGACTTGTAGTACGTCTCGTCTGTAGACGTTGTATTTGTGACAGTCATATTATGACCATATAACTACGACCATATATATACGTCAAGGTCTTAAAATATTACTTGGGTTGGTTAATGTCGGGTTGGTTCATGTCAGGTTAGTTCATCTCGGGTTGGTTCATGTCGGGTTGGTTCAGTTCAGGTCGGGTTGAGTCCCCTCCCGGGGATGTCCACCTTGTCGTGGTGGGGGGGGGGGCTTAGTACGGCGGGCCAGAACTCACTGGTGGCCGGAAGACCAAGCGGCATCCACAACGGGGTGGCGTCTGTCTCAGAGTGAGCGGCCACCCACGGGTAGACGGGACTCGTTAGCCGTAGTGAAGGCAACCCGTCTAGGAGAAGGAAATCTCCGAAATTAAACCAGGACGACGACCCTAGGCAGCGATACGGAAGGACGGAAAACACCCGAATGACGAAGCTCAGGGATAAGTAGGACAGGAGGAGGTACGACACGGGGAGTGGCGCCCCTGGGTTCCCAGCCGCGGGATCTTCGATGGAGGCCTCGGCGCTGTGAGACGCAGAGCTGAGACTCCCCCTGGCCGTAGGGATAAAAGGTAAACAACACCATGGAAGTTGGCGATTTGGAAAAGATTCCCCGGGCGAGTCCTCCTAAGGAGGGAATCCCGTCGCCTGCTAAGGCAGGAGCTGCCCTGATGGATACGGGGGGGGGGGGGTACATATCGCGACGATGGGGAGAGAAGAGATAACAGGAAAACCAGGACAGGCTACAATGGAGCGTGAAGACGAAGCGGAGGAGGGCAAAACGGCTATAGTAAGCATAGAACCCGACGATGAAAAAGAAGAAGCTAGAATTGTAGAAGCAGAAGCGAGAGAAGAGGAGATCTTTGGGCGTAAAAATAGGCTACAGCGCACACCGCCAAGGCCTCGATCCTTTTCTGCACCTAGCCCTGGTGAGGATAAGAACAAAAGGAACAGAAGCCCGAAGGAACTAGAAGAACTGGGGCAAACTGAGAAGAAAATTGCACCAGGGAAACCACTCCCCATGAAACCAGCTGAACAATCAAATACCTGGGAGTCCTATTCGACAAAGAGCGTACGTTCCTCCCACATGTGAGGCAGGTAATAACAAAAGCTAACAACACAGTAATAGCACTAAGAAGATTATTCCCAAGAATAAAGAGGCCAACAGAGGGAAAGAGAAGACTACTAGCGTCAGTAGCTCAATCGATTGTGCTGTACGCCGCTCCAGTGTGGACATCAGCACTCCAATTCAAACAATGCAAAAAGATCCTGGGGAGCCTTAATAGGAAACTTGCTTTGGGAATAAGCAGAGCGTATAGAACAGTATCCACCGAGGTAGCACAATTGATGGCAAGACTGACACCGTTGGAAATCATAATCGAAGAACGAGTTCTGAATAGAGGAAAGACAGCTAAAGAGAAGGTAGCAATTTCCGGCATTAGATTCCTTGAAAATTTCTCTGTCGGATACATTATCGTCATTTTTTTAAAAGTCCTTGCTTAAGCCAAAATTGAGACTTTTTCTTCGGGAGAAAATAGAATTTTATTTTTTTTTCTATTTACTGTTTTTAATCAACTATAATTTCTTAACGGGTTATGATATTGAATTCCGGTTTCCGGCATAGGATTCCTTGAAAATTTCTCTTTCAGATACATTATCTAATTTTTTTTTGGAGTTCTTGATTAAGCCAAAATGGAGCCTTTTTCTTTGGGAGAAAATAGTAGAATTTTATTATTTTTTATTCACAATCGGTTGGTAATATGTTCGTTTCCAACCTTCTAAACAGTTGGGAAGCGAGTCATTGTTTACTTTACTTCCCAGCTAGCCGGAAAAAACTTCCCGGCTAGCGGGGAAGTGAGCGTTTTCCAGCTAGGTAAACGTCACTTTCAGAAGCTTTTTTTGCAGCTCTTCGCAGTTCTAAAGGAATATTTTCGTCTTCACCATCTTCACTATCAGACAACATGATAATTAATATGCTCGATCTCGATAAAAAGCAGCACGAAACTAATTATTGACAGAATCAATAAACATTTTTTCAAGTTATCTGGCAACCCTAGCAACTTTTTCATAGATCTCTATGTTGAAGTATCAAAACAAATTATAATAAAACTGTCATAAAATATGAATAAAATGAATATTTAAAACGGGCATATCAATAACCAATTGGATTGTGAATAAAATAGTATACATACCTCGCGGGAAGGCTCATTCCAGCCTCGCGTTCATAGATGACTTCGGTGCAAGCACCTCAGTCATCTAATGAAACGCTCGGCTGTAATGAACCATTTCCCCGCTCGGTATGTAATATACTATTCTTTTAGCTGTTTTTAATCAACTATAATTTCTTAACGGGTTATGATATCGACTTCCCGGTTCCGGCATTGGATTTCTTAGACATTTTTCTATTGGAAACATTATTTTAAATATTTTTGTAGATCATAGTAAGGTTGATTAAACACAAGAAATTTAAAAAACTCAAATTTTTTTCTTTCTTTAAAAAATTGTGTTGAAACCAGGGTTCGAAAAATGTTGATAATAATAATGTTGATAGAAAAATGTCTTTGGAATCGAAGCTAGAAATCAAAAGTCGATATTTTTACCTGAAAAAATTAATTATAACCGTTTACGAGACAAACGTGAAAAATTCAAGAAATGGATATGCGACTCGCAATACACATCCCCTGTAAGACTCCGAGGGTTGCTAGAATTTCGGTTCGGTATATAGAGAATGATCTAAAGAACTCAACATATTATGCTACACGCTATGCTTTAATCATAAAATGCAATCTTTTTTGGTCTTAGCGTCCGATCTAGTAGGCTTAATCATCAGGGGTGGTGTGATAACGAGTTGACAAAAGCATGCGTTTTCATTACTTAATTGCAAGAAACAACTTTAGGTACACTAATTGGCACATAATTTGAAAAAAATTGCATGCAAATGCTGCTTTTCTGCGATTTTTAAAAATTCAGTCCATTATTCGGCCCTGTAACCTCTAAAGTATTAACCTGACAAAAAAAGTATAAGAACAATTTTGTAGCAAATTTAGTCCTCCACAACTTTTGTATAGAAACCTTTTCTCTAAAACCTATAGTGGGGTCGCTTAGCATGATAATGTGGACACACCGGACAAAAGCACCAATTTTTTTAGGAACAGGTAAGGTACTTAGCTTTTCATTTTTGATAGGAACCACCTCCTCCGTCGGCCATCTTGGATTTTATAGCGGCCATTTTGAAATATAGGTATATTATCAATATCTCGGCTTCTAAGTCACTTAGGACCACAAACTTGGTGTCTAAAGCTGCATTCAGACCGACCCACTTATAAGTGAAATATTTACAATTATAAGTATAAATCAAATGGGCCATACATACCTACCAAATTAGTGGATGAACACCAATTGGAAAAATTTAGAACTTATGAAAATATTTAAATTTAAATACATAATAATTGTTTATTAAGTACAATTTGTTGTGTGATTTTTACAATTGAACGCCCGGATTCTAATGGCTGTATCCCACGATAGAAATACAGGCAATTTTAAAATTGCTAATAATGGCAACTGTTTTTATTGTCTATCCCACGAACAAAAGTGTCTTTAAAACTTAGGGAATTTCGTTACTTAAAGTTTCTGCTGTGTAATAGGAAATTTTCTGTTTTAAATGACATTCGACATTTTTTGACGTTTATTAAAATTTGTATTTGAAAAATATCAGTAAATAAATTACAAATATGTCACAATGTAAACATAACATAACATAACCTACCTAAACTAAAAGTTAAAATATTCACTGCACTGTTTTGACATAAGCAACGCTTGCGCAGTATCTAATCTTCGAACTGCTCATGCGCATACGCGAGTTGCTCATAAAATATTGCCGCTACAGAAAAAGTTTAGCTGCACAAAGCTAAATTAATTGCCGTTAAAAAGTTGCCTAGCACATTAAGTTCTGTCTCCATTGTAGGCAACCGTTGCGGTTACGGGCAACAAATTGCGGATATATCACACCGTGGGATACAGCCATAAAAGGGCACTTGCGCTCGACGGCTCGCCCGCAGAGTCCCGAGACTGTGGGTTTTTTGAAAAAATTGAAAGTTTGTCAAAATTAGTTTTAAAAAATATAGCAATATAGATAATAAGAATGCGCATATTTATTTATAATAACATATTTTTTTTCAGAAGAAATATTACAATAAATAAAAAATAAAAACCTGATATTTGGCGAAAGCCAAAATTTAGGTTTTTTAAAACTCAAATCGCGATA
Organism: Agonum fuliginosum; assembly: GCA_947534325.1. Classification (NCBI taxonomy): domain Eukaryota; kingdom Metazoa; phylum Arthropoda; class Insecta; order Coleoptera; family Carabidae; genus Agonum; species Agonum fuliginosum. The sequence goes on along the minus strand of OX384032.1, from coordinate 15,421,670 downwards.
TCTTGGAGATTTATGGACCGATTGCGTTTTTCTTTTTTGTTCAACGTAGATATTGAGTTGCCGATGCCGAAAGGTCGAGCAAATAACTTATAACATGCAAGGGTTTGTTTATAATTAATTAGAAAGTAACAAGTCATAGTTTTGGTACATTGATACTTTCAAATGAAACAAGTAACGAGGGAATTTTCGATGTCGAACAACTTCCAGCGACAAAGTTGTTCGGAATAGTATGAAGATGTTTTTGGCAAAGTTTGAGCGAAAAATATTGAGATCTGTGAAAGTTACGATTTTCCAAAGAAGAACTGTCTCGAACGCGCTGCGCTCCCCCTCCCACAAGTCACCCACCCGCACTTTTCATTGTTGGCCGGTACGAGATTTTTCTTATACTATTCTCTATATATATTTACGAATCTAAACGAAATGCATCTTTCAGATACTCAGTTAAAAGGGTTGTTCTTTTTATTATTATCAATTTATTGTAATAAGGAACAAAGTAATATATCATTGTATATATTTAGACAATGGTAATATAATGGTAATATGAACATTAAATTATTAGAAACTAAGAACAGGCGTATCACGTTAGATATAAGATATTTGTCATAAGACTAAACTTAAACTTACGAATCTTTAACAGTTATATTTTTCAGGAACTCTGTGAAAAAGGCTTTTCCTTTTGGCGTTAGATACCGGTATAATGCGTTAATATCTGTATGTTTAGCGGTGCTAATTCCGACTTCAGGTGCTAAAGGCACATTTACCAGCTCCTCGAAATCGAGGTTTATCTCTTACGTAATCCTTTTTCTTGCCACAGTTCTTCTTTGGAAAATCGTAACTTTCACAGATCTCAATATTTTTCGCTCAAACTTTGCCAAAAACATCTTCATACTATTCCGAACAACTTTGTCGCTGGAAGTTGTTCGAAATCGAAAATTCCCTCGTTACTTGTTTCATTTGAAAGTATCAATGCACCAAAACTATGACTTGTTACTTTCTAATTAATTATAAACAAACCCTTGCATGTTATAAGTTATTTTCTCAACCTTTCGGCATCGGCAACTCAATATCTACGTTGAACAAAAAAGAAAAACGCAATCGGTCCATAAATCTCCAAGATATCGCGATTTGAGTTTTAAAAAACCTGAATTTTGGCTTTCGCCAAATATCAGGTTTTTATTTTTTATTTATTGTAATATTTCTTCTGGGAAAAAAAATGTTATTATAAATAAATATGCGCATTCTTATTATCTATATTGCTATATTTTTTAAAACTAATTTTGACAAACTTTCAATTTTTTCAAAAAACCCACAGTCTCTGGACTCTGCAGGCGAGCCGTCGAGCGCAAATGCCCTTTTAGAATCCAGGCGTTCAATTTGCATATTAATAGTTATTTACTAGCGTCAGGCCCCGCTACGCGGGCCTTCGGCTAGGTCGCGCTGCCGCGCGACAAGGGGGATTCGCCCGCTTCGCGGGCTCAAGCTCCGCGGACCCTGAATGTGGGACGATTCGGCACTTCGTGCCTCAATTATAACAATTTTGACATTTAGACTCTACCGAAAAAAATTGTAAGATGAAATTATAATTATTTAAAATTATTCTTCTTCCTTCTTCAATATAAATTTTAGTTAAGCCATAAAAATTTTAGTATAGAACTACGCGGTCCGTCAGCTAGGTCGCGTTACCGCGCAACAAGGGGGAATCGCCCGCTCCGCGGGCTCAAGCTCCGCGAACTCTGAATATGGAAGGATTTGGCACTTCGTGCCTCAATTATAACGGTTTTAACATTTAGACTCTTCCGAAAAAAATTGTATCTAACGTTATCTTGAACAATTATGTAAGTACCTTATCAAAACCTTTAATTTGATATATCAAACTTGAAATGATTTTATTATTTTGAAAGGAAAAAAACCGAAGCTAATCACCCACTATGCATATTTATCACTTATTGTGTATATCACTCCTCATCATCAAGATCAAGACCTTTACATTGACATTAAAATCAATATGATTTTAACAATTTTAAGATATAAACAAATGACGATCGTCGGTCTTCATTTTGAACAATCTTGTATCAGATCTTTTATCAAGATATTTAATTTGATATCGTCGGCCACTATTTTAAATAATTTTATTAATTAGCCCTCATCTAGCTCTTTAATTTGACATCAAACTTGATATTGTTTTTTTTAATAAAAACAAATATCAATCGTCTGCCACCATTTTAAATAATTTTATTAATAAGGTAGCCTTTAGTTTTTAACCCTTTAATTTAAACCCTTTAATTTTTAATCAAATTCGATTTGATTTAATAATTTTTTGATTAAAACAAATGACAATCGGTCGCCATTTTCAACAATTTTATAAAGTAGTGCTTACCTGACCGTTTTAAATTATTTTATTAATTAGGTAGCCCATGTCCAGCCCTTTAATTTGATATCAAACTTATATAATTCTATATTGTTTTTAATAAAAATAAATGACAATCGTCGGCCACCATTTTAAATAATTTTATTAATTAGGTAGCCCTTATCCAGCCCTTGAATTTGATATCAAACTCGATATGATATTTTGATAGAAACAAATGACAATCGTTGGTCGCCATTTTCAACAATTTTATAAAGTAGTGCTAACCTGATCGATTTATATTATTTTATTAATTAGGTAGCCCATTTTCAACCCTTTAATTTGATATTAAACTTGATATAATTCTATATTGTTTTTAAAAAAAAGACAAACGTCGGCCACCATTTTAAATAATTTTATTAATTAGGTAGCCCTTATCCAGCCCTTGAATTTGATATCAAACTCGATATGTTTTTTTGATATAAACAAATGACAATCCTTGGTTTAAATTATTTTATTAATTAGGTAGCCCATTTTCAGCCCTTTATTTGATATCTAACTTGATATAAATATATATTGTTTAAAAAAAAAAAATGACAATCGTCGACCACCATTTAAAATAATTTTATTAATTAGGTAGCCCTTATCCAGCCCCTGAATTTGATATCAAACTCTATATGATTTTTTAATAAAAACAAATGACAATAATTATTGTTGGTCGCCATTTTCAACAATTTTATAAAGTTAGTGCTTACTTGGTAGGACTGTACTTGAAATGGCTGTCAAAATAAAATAGAATTTTAAAAAATACTAATATTGATAAAAATACAAAAAAAATGATTCTTTCGATTATTACTTAATATAATTTACAAATTGCTTCTATATTACTAATATAACTTAAGATACATCTGAAATATCGAATAATTGTAAACTGCGTAAACGTCAGTTTGACTTTGACAGAACATAGCATTGTTTTTTCCCCAAATATGTTCACAATTTTTACCCTGAATGTAATAAAACTTCTGTCGTCTTTTTCTGTGACTGTACGAAAACTTCTGACGTCTTTTTCTGTGACTGTACTTTGTAATGACTGTCAAAATAAAATAAATTTTTTAAAAGTAGTACTAAAATTGATGAAAATATTAAAAATATGTACGCTCCTTATATTATAACTCAATATAATTAACAAATTTCTTCTATTAATTATATTAATTAAGAAAAGGGCATTTGAAATCTCGAATTGTAAACGTCAGTTTGACACAATGGAGCATTGTTTTTTATTCAACAGTCAGTTGTTGAACATTTGAGCATTCAAAGCTCTGATGCACTGATGAAATTTCAGTTTTTAATTAATAACTAAAAAACTATTCTATTTGGAACATTGAGACCTGGTCGCATGGACTCCCTATTAATCCCTTACTATGTATACCAATTTTTAAATCGATAGATTAAACCATTCATTTGTTATTAACGAAAATCAAAAAGTCAGTTTTTCGCATTTTTCTCAAACAAAAGAAAATCAAAAACAATTGAACTATACAAAGGTTTTTGCGTCTCGACACCCTCTATCACCTCGTAAAAAAATCATGAAAATCGGATAATTCGTTCATAACGTTGTGCAGTTCTAAATGCGTTGCTAGTTTGGCTAAAAATCAACAACTTTAAGCCTTTTAGTTTTAGTATATAAGATTATATAAGTGTGGAATGTATCATATTAGTCACGAAAGAAAAGGTTTAGCCACGTAGCCCGCAGGGCGAGTGGCTAATTTTCTTTAGTGACTAATATACATTCCACACGAACGTTTTATCCAACACTTTCTTTAAAACTTCTTAAATCATTTTTATATATTCGTTCATTTTTTGACATTGACAAGACATTTGACATACTATTTTAAAATTACAAAGTAGCCAATGAATGGTTGTTACGGTATTATGTGTTTGTTATTGAGAAAATTTTCAGTAATAATATAACAAGAGAGTGAGAATAAATTGAAAATAATTTGACAGATCTTTCGAAAACTTGTTGCCAGGCAATAGTCACGAGCGCCCGTAGCATCGATAAACAAGCTAAAGATAGGAATCTAGATGCTTTTGCTTGAAACACAGTTCGTAGCGCCCCTATATTTGCCGAGGAGAACTAAATTTGACGTGGGCATGGCTGGCTTGGATTTGTTATTCATATTTTTACTTCCTTGTACGAAGTAAGGAAGTATTGTAATCGCGAAAAATTTCGGTTCTCAGATTTTGACGGAAATATCCGTTTTGACCTTTTCTGAATCCATTATGACTAGTTTCGACGTGACGTCTGTACGTACGTACGGACGGACGTATGTGTGTCGCATAACTCAAATACGGTTAGACGTAGAAAGTTGAAATTTTGTATTTAGGACTGTTATAGCATCTAGTTGTGCACCTCCTATTTTTTGTTTCAGTCTACAAACCGGAAGTAGTACTTTTTAAAAATATTTCGATAAATATTTAATTTTAGACAATTTTTTTTATTTTAAATGAAAGATTATGTGATTATTACCTAAAATCGGTATTTTATAAATATTTTTGTATCTGCTATCATTTAAGGAGGTACACTCGAGTGGTGGGGGGTTAGGGGCATCTCCTATACTCGCAATGTATTTCATGTCAGGGTTTCAACTTATAAAAAATAAAAAGAATTTTTTTTTATTGTATGTAAACGCAGTCTATTTGAATTTTTGCTAATAAAATGAGATTTAAATATCTTAATTAAGAATATTATTTATTTTTGTTATGTAAAAATTGTTTATTTTATAAGATTTCATTCGGCTAAATACCAGTGTAAACTACGGCAACGCTGTGCTGTACATGTCATTTTTCACGGTCTTATGTCAATCTGACAGATAGTAAAAATTGAAGGTGAAGAGAATTCTGCACTTGAAATTTCATTTAAATCGTTGGGTATGAATTATTTATCATTTGTGTATATTACCTTTCATTTTTGTGAAAAACTTGTGATTATAGTTAGATAATGTTGTTTTTTTCTGGTTAAATTCTAATTTTGCGCTTTTCAACGTTGCCGGTTCTATATTATGTTCTCGCCAATATTCTCCAGTAGGCATAAACGTCAGTCTTTCGATTAAGAATTCTTGTAAATTACGTGGTAAATGATGCTTCTATTACTTTTATTCGGTATATGAGATAATAATGTACGTTTTAAAAAAGCAATTGGAATTTTCTGTCATTTCTGTAATGCTTTTTACGTTGATTTAAAAGTAGTCCCATAAGAGGCCATGTAAAATGAAGTTTTTTAATATTTATTTTTGGATAATCGACGTGGTGAAAAATTATGAAAAAATTCAGGTAACATTTTTACAATGTTTTGATTAATTTTGCAAAGTTTCATTAAACTCTCTCATTATTTCAAGTGTCGAGTGTACCTCCTTAAAAATAATTAAAGTATATATTTATAATTTATAGTATTTCGGTATCTTGTAGTCCATGATCGATTAACATTTGTTACTACGTAAAATTTAAATGATTATGACATGACAGTGACAATAGTAAAATATGCTTTATATCTTCTTCTGCAGTTTAAATAAAATGACTAAAATATATTTGTGAGTATACTAGTATAATAAGTTAAAAGAATTTTTAATATTATTTTACATTTTAGTTATTAAGAAAAGTATGAACACACAAGGCGTACAAGGAAGTCATGTGGTGTCCACGTCAGATTTTTTACTTGTAAAATTATTGTAGTTCTCAAAAAAATAAGTAACACACATAATTCCTTAAAAAACGTTTTATTAGTAAACAAATAATCATAATCTACATGGCACTTTCGAAATATAACACACAATAAAGACACACAAATGTAAAGTAAGTAAATATAATAAAAAAGTATATTTACCAAATGTCGTTCGGGATAATTTTTTAATTAATAACATAAAATTTTAAGGTATTGACTTGACACACTCATATGTAGCGAAGGCTGATATATTATGAATTTTCTTCCGAGTTGTCAGTTTCTCAATCTCGTATTCTTATTTTATTCATATATTTTCGTAAATCGTATCCATATGAATAATTCTATAATTTAATAACGAAATTTTAATGTGCAGTTTTGTTATTTATAATAAATAATTACTTACAGTATCATTTGTAGTCAAAATGTGTTATCAAGTAAAGGAAATACTTGCACTAAGAAAATGTCAAAATGTAACATGAACAAAATTTATAACGCCTACTTTACAATTATTTCGCACTTTTGATAAAATAATTCTCTTTATTACCGATAATTTACGAAAGAATGCCATCTATATTTGCCGAGGGGAACTACAAACCGTGTTTCAGCAAAGGCTACCTGAGATTCCGCCGGCTGGCCCGTAGGGCTCGAGTGGCTATTGCCACATGGCAACAAGTTTGAGAAAGAATTTGGAGAATTATTATCTAATTTATCGAACTCTTGAGTTATATTTAATTAGATTATTTTTTGACTGACAAATTTAATTCAAAAATAGGAACCAAAAAAACAGTCGTTTTCTCCTATTTTGATGCTCAATAAATCCGATAGATGTCCCTTAATGCTCCGATTACGATTTTCATTTCAGTCAAATAAAGAAAAAAATGTTACAAGAACATACATAATTATGAACATGATTACCAAAGTGAACATTACAAACAAAACATAATTAACAAAATTATGTACCTACCACGGTATAAGAAGAATAGGTAGTTCCACTCGCTATATCTCGCGTACTGTAAACGCGGTCAGGCTAGGTACACTTTAGTTCTCCGTTTCTATGGTTATACCGTGGGGCGCTGCATGTACTGGACCCTGTGCGATTGTTCTGCCAAATGTCAATACCATCGCCTACATACAATTTTAATTATTATGACAGTGACAGTTCACATAGTTTACAAAATTGATATGATATTATGTATTTTATTTATTAGAATAGTCAATAGTAGGGACAGTAGAATTAAGCGAGAGATCATAATGTTGGCCATATCCGAGCCATATCAGATAAATCACACTATAAATATCTAGTCACTATTATATTTTTTCAAGCCATTCAACCTTAATTCAACATAACATAAATAAGAATAAATATAGGATATTATTTTATTCAATTAAGTATTATAATTCGCAATATGTGGTATTTAGGTTCCTACATGTTAAAGTAAAAATGGTATTATTTATAGACATTATGTACTGATTTAAGTATACATTGGGTACCAATCTATCTGTTGGCGCGAGATTCAACGTACCTGGTTCTTTCTTCGCTGTCAATATCGGTTTCTTCAACTGGTTTACATGTTTCTGCATAACTTTTCCTTCTACATCAACCATGGAATGTAGTATTCCATTTCTCTTCTTCAGAATCTTTCCAAACATCCATTTCTTTTCGCCTACACAATTTTTAACCATAAATCTTTCGCTTGGTTGAAAAATTGGAATTTGATTCTTTATGTTTTCATCAGCCTTGCTTGTGGATTCGGTTTTATTAGATCTATACAAGTTCTCATTCCAAATTTCAACATTTCTGCTTATTTGAGTTTGTACAGTTTGGCTCTTTTCTCAGTTGCTTCAAAATTCGACTTAATTTGATATTCATATCTCCTGGTTCATTGGCTGCTGCTTTTTTTTGTCCGTTGGTCTCTGGATGATACGTTTCTGTCAATTTAAATTTTATACTTAAGTTCAGGATCTTTCATTGTTGCTTTCTTGATTTCTTCTGTGTTGACTGGTAGTACGTCTATTTGGTTCATATAAATTACTGATACAACATTTTCCTTTCCTTCAATAGTTTGTGTTTCTTGTTTAAATGGAAATCTGCGTTATCATGTTTTTACGTGCTGCAGATGATGGTGGTAGTCTCTTGTCTGGATTTAAGTATCATAGCAAGTGGTTTATTATCTGTTTAATTTGATAAATATTTGTTTAGTCTTACCTTGTAAGCAGTGCAAATCCCTATTTTCCCCTTTTTCCAATGAAAGGAAAAGGAACTACCTATTGATGTATCCCAATTAGTATTTGTACCTTCTCTGATGCCTTCTTTTTTCCATATTTTGTAGTTCTTGTTCTACTTTATTTCTAATAGCAAAAGGTACTGGTCCACGTTATTTAAAAATAGGCGTTGAATTTGCTTTTAGCTTGAATGAACATCTTGTGTTTGAAATTTCTAGAAATAAATCTCCATACTCGTGTATTAAAGTTTTAATTTTTTTTAAACTTCTTTTTATTGTCTGAAGGTATAGCACGGCTACACTTTTATTGTTAAAATAACAAATAATGAGTAAGATTTGCACTTACCTCAAATTTAAATGTATTTTGAAATACAACAAAAACTGACATAAACACTGACAGATGACTGACAGCCAAGGGTCCACTTGCAGTAGTGCCATCTAGAATTACGCGGAACTAAAGTGTATTCATTCTGACCGCGAAAAACAATGAAGTGGAACTACCTATTCTTCTTATACCGTGGTACCTACCTATTTAAATTAGTACAATGAAAAACGCAGTAATTGAATATATTTCGAGCTTCACTGTTTACTGTCAACTTGTATTACTTGTTAGGTTAAGTACTTTCTTTTCTCTTAAATTATTTACTGTAGATGAATGATTTTCTTGATTTAATTGTAATTATGGTTTTATTGAACTGGCAGAATTGTGATTTGTGAACAGTGATTTTAATCAGCTCTTGTTCGCCTACACCAGCCTTTGATAGGTTAGTTTCTGCACTTGATCTGACAGAATGATTTGTGAGTTTTTTATTTATTGTATTTATTTGCAGATTTGTTATATTCGGAGTCAATCATTAACTCATAAAAGGAATGCGTTGAAAAGTAAATATATATTTGACATTTGCGAAACAAACAAAAGCGACTAATCATTATTCCCGGGAATAATCACAAGAGCTTTATTCCCACTATAACAATAACAGGATTGGTTAAAAGGCGCACACGTGACAAAGAATAAAACATTTCATTGGTTATAAGAAACGTCAAAAAATAATCTCTGTAATAATTATCTGTCAATTGTGCATAGTTTGAATGAGAAAAACTTTAAAATGGGTGAAAATGAGAACCTTGTTCTAAAAGAAATACAAAAAGAAGCACAAGAAGCTTCTCAGAATTTAATACCAAAGAAGTCGAAGGAAGTCTACGATAGAGAATATAGTGAGTTCAACCTTTGGAAAGAAAATGACCAGCACACAAACAAAACAATTAACATAAATGTAAACATAAATTTAAATAAATAAGTCTTAATGTTAAATTATTTCCAAAATAAACTAATTTTGTAAATTTGCTTTTTATTTATATATTAAAAAACCGCAAAAATCAGTAATAATTGCTCTGTGACTTCTCAAATATTCTCTCACGGAGTGAGTAATGTTGTACATTAGTTATTTCAAATAACCATAGTAACAGCCTTATTAAGAGTCTGTGTTGGATAAAATATTTTTTTATCTTATAATATCCGCTATGCTCGTTAAATTAGGTTAGAAACGGCCTACGGTTTAGAATCTGTGGTTTGTGTTGGGAACGTCTTCAACACTGGAATATTATAAACTAGAAAATTCAAGAAGAGAATATTCTTGACAGGAATAATAAAAATCACGAAATCCCAAGCTAAGGAAAATTCATTCACAAAAAAAACATTAATAGAAAAGACATATCTGGAATCAAGTAAACACAGAAACTTTACTTGACGGCCAAACCTGAAGTTGGCTGCAAGCTGTCAGCTGAACAACGCGTGGTTGTGGCCGTTTAAAAACGAGTTCTGTTGGACTCAAGAAGGGGTTTGTTAGCATAGATTAGTTTATGTCAAAAAAACGGAGTTCTGTTGGACTCAAGAAGGGTTTTGTTAGCATAGATTAGTTTATATATTAGCTAGAATCCGATTTTTTCCGCAGCCATATTTTTTCCAGTTTTGAATATTCCTTTACATGCGTTTTCTGCATCAATCAGATTCCAAATTTGAATTTTCTATGAATGCATTTTTTATGTAAGCATTTTCTTGTCTCTGAATTTTCGTTTGTTTTATGATTCCGGGCAAGAATTTTCTTGTACTTGAATTTTCTGACTCTGAGTTTTTTAGATTTGAGTAGGCACCCGTTTGTGTTTGTTATTTGATATTTCATATTTGTTTTCTTGATTCCATACACATGTAAATTAAAAAGTAGAATTTATATGCTTTTAAATATGTTTACATATTCAGTAATAATATTTTACAACACAAGCATACAATATTTTCATTAATTACTATTTATAATAATTTAATTAAATTAATATCTATTTTGTATGTCATTAATAAAACGCAGTTTGCAAGTGACAGTTCGATGAGAAAGATGACATGATATACCTATCGCACTCTTCACTTAGTGGACTGATTGGTGATTGGAAAAGATAGAACTTTGGGAGGTTTTCAGATTACACTTATAAGTGAATTGGAATTTTGACGAAGCGAACGCTGAGCGCTGGTTGGTCAATTAGGCACTTATACTTATAAGTGGGTCGGTCTGAATGCAGCTTAAAGCTAGATTCAGACCTACCCACTTATAAGTATAAGTGCTAAATTAACCAATCAGGGCTTCCACAAAATTCCAATTTCAATTATAAGTGCGAACGTTGAGCGCTGATTGGTTAAATTAGCCACTTATACTTATAAGTGGGTAGCTCTGAATGAAGCTTTAGTATACATAATTGGGGTCAAGGAATACAACTACACAATTTTTGAATGTATCAGACTATTTATTTATACATTAATTGATTTTATGTAAAAATTATGACTTAAGATAGTACTACCGTTATCACAGGTGTCAAATTAGTGCTTTGTGTAATTTGACTTCAGTAGTATTTTTATTTGGCAACGCCGCGTAAAAGCTAAAGAGACAGAAATATCAACATATGAGTTTGAAATTAATTTATATTATGCTGTGTATTTTATAACATGTTGCTCAATTTAATTATGTAACTTTATTAATAATAAAAATTATCGTATGATTTTTAAAAATCTGATATTCCCACATACTGCATTGGTGTATGTTTGAATTTCGCGCGCGTCCTAACCTTGTCTGTGGCGTTGCCGCATTTAAGTTGACTAGTACTTTTTTCTCAATTATTAATTAATTATTCTTATCACAAGCTCTGAGTTTATGGTTTTATTTGTACACAATATTCAATAAATTTTTCTCTTTCTATTGATAACAATATTATAGAAATCTGAACGTCCAGTTTTGTGAAATAAAATAAAATCTGTGATTTCTCATAAAGATCAATGGTAAAGGCAAAAATTTATAAATATTAATATGTTTTTTTCAGTTCTCTGTAGGCTTCCAAAAATTGTACTGCTTAATTATGATATTATAAAGTACCAATATGCCAAGTTTCATTAAATTCTGAACGTCAATTCTAAAATCGGTAGTACTACCTTAATAATTAAATTTTGGATTATTAGAGGCCTTTAAAAAAATAGTACAATGTATCTTACATAAAAATGTCTGAGTAATCCAATGCCGCAAAACCGGAAGTCGATATCTTGATCCGTTCAAGAATTAAAGTTGATTAAACACAAGAAACTTTTAAAATTCTAAAATTTTAATTTTTTCTCTCTGAGAAATTAATTAAATTTTGGATTATTAGAGGCCTTTTAAAAAACAGTACAATGTATTTTATATAAAAATGCCTGAGGAATCCAATTCCGTAAACCGGAAGTCGATATCTTTATTCGTTCAGAAAATAGAATTGATTAAACACAAAAAACAATAAAAATTCTAAAATTTAATAATTTTCTCTTGGAGCAAGTCATTAAATTTCGGCTTATCAAAGGCACTATAAAAAATCTGACGTTGGCCATCACACAACCTTCCGCCATATCTAGACTTTAAACAGAAATGTATACGTACGCCCATTTAAAATATACAAATAAAAATCTAAAATATTCAAACACAGAAATTTGCATCACCTGAATAAAAAGATTCATTCACAGGAAAACTCTGCTGTGTTGAAGCCATCCTCCCTTCAATTACTACATTTAATATCTTACTTAGGACTTATATAGCGCTAGTATGCCAACTTGTCACCCGTCTCACCTGTCAATATTTTTTACGCAGAAACAAAAATCAACCGATCATGGATTACAAGATATCAACGTTTTATTTGATAAATTTATATTTTACATTTTACTGCAGTTCTTTAATGCTACCAGATAAAGACAATTTTTTTATAACGTAAGTTGCAAATAACTTTTCCTCTTATTCTTATTACAAATAAATACTATATTTTTTCAAATTTATATACAATTTTGACAATTAACCTTTTCAATCTTCAAAAAATATCACTTTCCGATGAAGATATTTGGACCAAAATCTAAGGAGCTCTTCCAATTTATATACAAATGTTAAATACCAAATATCAAAATTTTCGGGTAATTCGTATTTGAGTTATGCGACTAACACCCCTTGACCACACACACACACACACACACACACACACACACACACACACACACACACACACACACACACACACACACACACACACACACACACACACACACACACACACACACACACACACACACACACACACACACACACACACACACACACACACACACACACACACACACACACACACACACACACACACACACACACACACACACACACACACACACACACACACACACACACACACACACACACACACACACACACACACACACACACACACACACACACACACACACACACACACACACACACACACACACACACACACACACACACACACACACACACACACACACACACACACACACACACACACACACACACACACACACACACACACACACACACACACACACACACACACACACACACACACACACACACACACACACACACACACACACACACACACACACACACACACACACACACACACACACACACACACACACACACACACACACACACACACACACACACACACACACACACACACACACACACACACACACACACACACACACACACACACACACACACACACACACACACACACACACACACACACACACACACACACACACACACACACACACACACACACACACACACACACACACACACACACACACACACACACACACACACACACACACACACACACACACACACACACACACACACACACACACACACACACACACACACACACACACACACACACACACACACACACACACACACACACACACACACACACACACACACACACACACACACACACACACACACACACACACACACACACACACACACACACACACACACACACACACACACACACACACACACACACACACACACACACACACACACACACACACACACACACACACACACACACACACACACACACACACACACACACACACACACACACACACACACACACACACACACACACACACACACACACACACACACACACACACACACACACACACACACACACACACACACACACACACACACACACACACACACACACACACACACACACACACACACACACACACACACACACACACACACACACACACACACACACACACACACACACACACACACACACACACACACACACACACACACACACACACACACACACACACACACACACACACACACACACACACACACACACACACACACACACACACACACACACACACACACACACACACACACACACACACACACACACACACACACACACACACACACACACACACACACACACACACACACACACACACACACACACACACACACACACACACACACACACACACACACACACACACACACACACACACACACACACACACACACACACACACACACACACACACACACACACACACACACACACACACACACACACACACACACACACACACACACACACACACACACACACACACACACACACACACACAGACATCATCGTGAAACTATCAAAAATGAGTTGTAAGGACCCTAATTCGTGCTCATCCACTAAAAATTCACCACCCGATTTTTTGCATGATTCCAATACCTTCCTTTACAGGTAAGCGGAAGGTAAAAAATTAATACCATGTATCTTAAATAAAAATGTCCGAGAAATCCAGTGCCGAAAACCGGAAGTCGATATCTTTATTAGTTCAGAAAATAGAATTGATTTAACACAAGAAACTATAAAAATTCTAAAATTTAATAATTTTCTCTTGGAGCAAATCATTAAATTTCGGCTTATCAAAGGCACTTTAAAAAAAATTAATACCATGTATCTTACATAAAAATGTCCTAGAAATCCAATGCCGAAAACCGGAAATCGATATCGTTCAGAAATTAAAGTAGATTTTTAGAATTTAGAATTTTATAATTTTTATAGTTTCTTGTGTTTAATCAATTCTATTTTCTGAACGAATAAAGATATCGACTTCCGGTTTGCGGCATTGGACTACTCAGACATTTTTATGTAAGATACATTGTACTGTTTTTTTTAAAGACCTGTAATAATCCAAAATTTAATTATTAAGTCATAATTTTTACATATAATCAGTTAATGCATAAATAAATAGTCTGATACATTCAAAAATTGTGTAGTTGTATTCCTTAACCCCAATTATGTATACTTAGACACCAAGTTTGTGGTCCTAAGTGACTTAGAAGCCGTGATATTGATAATATACCTATATTTCAAAATGGCCGCTATAAAATCCAAGATGGCCGACGGAGGAGGTGGTTCCTATCAAAAATGAAAAGCTAAGTACCTTACCTGTTCCTAAAAAAAAATTGGTGCTTTTGTCCGGTGTGTCCACATTAACCCTAAATTCGGCGTTAAGCGACCCCACTACTACAGGAACGGAGCTATATACCAAAAACTGATTTCGGGCGCCATTTTTCCAAGATGGCGGCGGGAGCGGCGGTCGCAAACATAGGGGCATACTTAGGGCTACCTAGTCTACAATCCTACCAAGTTTCAAAACTCCTCAACCTTTTGCATGCAAAAAGTCTCTAATGACTGGACTATATAACTAGGTATTAAGGAGGTTCCCTAGACATGTTAAAAAATGTTCTAATGCAACCAAACTTTGAATTTATGTTGACTGTGTCATAAAAATGATACCTGAATTTTTTGGAAATTTTTGACCACGTACTTTGAACGAAATTAATTGTTAAATTTTACTATTTTACATGGGCTCTTATGGCTTTCCATTAATTGATTAAATAAAAAGATGTTAGAAATATTCTATTTACTTAATTTTTGGTATATAAACGTATGCAAGCACGGACATCAATTTCCCAAAATTTGAAGAAGGTTGACCACATAGTTGTAACAATATTGTCGATTGAAAAAAAATCTTCAAGCATTTTTTGATTAGTGAATTATAAATTATTGTAAAAATATATCACCGCAACTGAACGAATTGCAATATCAACTAACACCCGTTGACCGAATTTTGTTTTACATTAATAAAAATATTTTTACTAATTAAATGCTGATATCTGAGTACGCCACTGCATGTGTAGGGAACCTCCTTAAATATATCCTTAAATTTTTTTTCTTCGATCACCTTATTTTTATTATTATATGTAGATAGATGCATAAAATGCAATAAATTTTTTAGTGAAAGTTTAATAACATGAAACATTCTTTATTATTATTATATACATACAAAAATTAACAACGTAGGTACCTAATATTAGTATTACAGTCATATGAATAAAACTACAATTATAAAAATAGAGAATTAAACCAGAACATTTAATATTATTATAAACAAATTATAGACAATATCTAAAAGTTTGGATTTCTTGTTCTGTTCTGCATCTGCGCATTAAGAACCATAATTTTTTCACTTAAACGATTATTATGTTCTTTAAGATATCGTATTAAGTCAGCCTAAAAAATAAAAGTTTAATAAACATTTTACCCATCCATATTAATAAAAAAAATAACGGAAACTAATAAATATTTAATTGAAGGAAGTAATAACTGAATAGTTTGCTTAAAGTTGTATTTATTAATTTAAATTGACGACGTTCCGGCTATGGGATGTAGCCATCTTCAGATTAAAAATTTATTATGCCTGTGGCACACCGGTCGAGGAGCATCGAGGACCATCGAGTAACTCCTCGATGAAACGATAGAACGCACCCCGTCCTCGACGAAAAATAGGGGCGCCGCTATTTTCATCGAGTTGTTCCTCGATGAAACGAATGTATCTCATTTCAGACGTATCTTTGGATTTGATTTCGCGCAAAACTTTGATGTATTTGTCACCGATTAAATAAAAATCCATCGCGGACGGGTGCGTTCTTTCGTTTCATCGAGGAGTTACTCGATGGTCCTCGATGCTCCTCGACCGGTGTGCCACAGGCATTACAAAAAGTTGAAATAATTAAAACATACAATAATTAATAATTTTTGATAACATTTTTAAGGTTTTATAAGACGGTATTTTGTCGCACTCGCATTAAAAACTCGTGCGACAATACATCTTATAAAACGAATGTAAGATATAGTATTTTTTGTACTATACGCCACATATTTTATGGAAATTATGAAATTTCAATTACCATAAAAAAAAATCGGACCACAATCTAATGCCTTTTAAATTGTTTTAAAACATCAATTTGAGGATATTAGTTGGAAATCTATTATACTTGTTACCATTTACAGTGCGGTAATAGCGAGGGTAATAGTCTTCATTACCGAACTGCTAGCAGAATAGTAATGACATTGTTACCGTCGTAAATTGGTATAAAAAACTAAAATTTGCAACTTTACCTGTTTTTCTATAAAATCGCTCATACGGTCACCTTGCTGCCGATACCCAACTTCGCCTTCTGCAAAACCCTCGTTAGTTGAACATGCAGCCCATTCTTCCTTCTGAACGTCAGGTAAAAGTTTCTGTTTATTAAATCGCCGTACTTTTACTAAAAATAAACATATTACCATACAAATAAAGAAAAATTCACAATAAACGTTAAGCATCATAAATATTATAACACTGGTCATATAGCCTGACCAAATATTCTAAATTAGTTATGACATCTACGATTATTTTGCACAATTGAGTATTCGTCAAAGTTCGTCTCTTTTCACGGGGCAACCCGAATATTTTGAACAAACAGGCTCTAGGATTACTTGACTTGTTGTTTTCGCGGAATAAATAAAATTAAGGCGTTGCGGTGCAAACATTTTTAAATTCTGTATTATGATATAGGTACTACCTATATTAAATCCATTTTTTGCCAATAGTGCGGAAACGCACCAATAAGTTTCATAATGTTTTTTAAAGCGTTTTTTGTGATTTTTTAAAACGTCCATTTTAATGATGTTTTTTTATTTATTTAAAAAAATATTACTTTTTCAATTATTTTTAATATGGCAAGATTTTATGCTTATTCTGAAATTTCTTATTATTTCATAAACAAATATGTAAATTTTATATGTTATATTAACAAAGCATAGGAGAATTAAAATTTATATTTATTGGCATTAAAAATTTATTCTGTATGTATTAAAATGCATTTGAATTTCTTGGTGCAAAAACGCACTATTTGTAATATCCGT
Organism: Agonum fuliginosum; assembly: GCA_947534325.1. Classification (NCBI taxonomy): domain Eukaryota; kingdom Metazoa; phylum Arthropoda; class Insecta; order Coleoptera; family Carabidae; genus Agonum; species Agonum fuliginosum. The sequence goes on along the minus strand of OX384032.1, from coordinate 15,403,705 downwards.
AGTAAACAAATTTGTAAACAAGTTTGGATTGGGTTTGTGCGCAGCTTAAAAGAAGTAGTATAATTATTTTAAAATTATTAGCAACAAAACAAACTATTAAATTAACACTTGTAATTCTGGATACATTGGGCAAACAGAAAGATCCTATAAAACAAGATTAAAAGAACACAAAAATTGTATTACTAAAAAACTGAATCACATTATTTCCACGGGCCATGAATTTGATATTGAACAATTTCGAGATACTCCATGTCCAAAATAAAGGCTTTATATTGAAGAGGTTTTGAAGATATTGAAACGTAATGATACCATGCTTTAGAATTAACAAACTAATTTTGCATTTACAGCGCTTTTAAATAAACTCCAACTTCTTCATATACAATTTTGACGAATTCATTCTGTGGCAAACAGTTGAAGAGTCAACAACACCTGATTATTTTTAATTAAATTTCGAAAGTAATACAATACAATATTCAGTTCTATATCTAAGTCCTACGTAATTTTCAAAAAGGATGAAGATTAAGACGTTATTTCTATATTTTTACACCCTTATACTTGTAAAAAGAGTAAAAGCAAATTTTATGACACTTAAGCCTCCTTCACATATCAAAACATTTAATTTTAAGGTTTAAATTTATGTTTATGAAATTTTGAATACTAAAAACGAGCATTCACAGTGCTTAAAATGAATGAATGAATTTTAATTTTATTAAACGGAAACATAAATGTAAACTTAACATCTAAATATTTATGTGAATGAGGCTTTCTAATAAGAAATAAAAATTGTTAAAGTTATTGGATTTTACTAGAACGTACCATATAATTTCCGCTAAAAAGGAAGTAATAACAATTTGTTTTCTTTGATTTTTTTTAACCCAGCGTTTTAGTCAGGTAGGGTATGAGAAACCCCAACTGTTTGTTTTACCTACTAATATGCCTCAAAGCCATGTCTCGGTTATGAACGTCTACTTATTTATATACCTATACCTAGCTTCCCAAATAATATCAAACTACATGGTTAGCGTTTTAATTCTGTACTTATTGAACTACGCAAGGAGTAAGACGTGTTTAAAGTGCCAACTGCCTTGCCTGATTAATTATGTTAGAATTTTTCACATGAAAGGTACAGTGCTATTATAGTTATTTTTTGATAAAAAATATATACCATGTCATTTTTGCGGGAAATAATGTCTCATTAAAGGAAACTGAGATACCGCACTAGCTTTTTAGGCAGAATTTTAAATAAACGACGAATTTATTGAAATTGAGAGTGAAAATGAAATAGATCATGTATCTATTCCATAGCACGATGAAAGCATCGCTGAAGCTAAGACATCCCATGTAACGTGGCAAAATATCGACTTCTGGTTTTCGTCATTCGATTCCTTGAAACTTTTTCTATCTAATACTGAAAACCGAAAGTCGCTATTGTTCTTAGTTCCGAAACGATACCTGTTTAAACACAACAAATTTAAAAAAATCTATAATTTCCCTGTGTTCTCTTAAAGAATATCATTATATTTCAGTTAAATGAAGAAATTTCAAAAAATTTAGTACCTATAATGTATTTAATAGAGAAATATTCAAAAAATCAAATGCCGACAACCGGAAGTCGGTATTTTTATTCATTCAGAAATAACACTTGAATAAACACAATAAATGAAACAATTAGTGATACACTAAAATTAAAATAACTTAAAATTTCGGCTAATCCAAAGCCTGAGGAAGTTTAAAAATATATACATCGAATAGAAAAATATACAAGGAATTGAATGTCGTAAACCGGAAGTCGATAATATACTCCATTCATAAATGTCAGCTATTTTTCTGAAACCGGGAGTCTAATTCACGTGCTCACAATAATTCCAAAACGGTGATTTGCCTCTACCCGATTTTGAGGGGAAGGAATGGAATGACGATAAAATTGGTAAGGATATTTTTGTAGTACATTAAATGACTGACATTTTCGTAACAAAAAGTTTTTAATTGGTGTCACCGTTCGTGAGTTATACGCAAAAATCTCATTCTTAAGGTTTTTTCAAGGTCGTAATAATGAAAGCACACATGATATCGTTCAGGACTTTTAGTATATTAAACTACTATTATGAGCGTGTATACCAAAATTCAGCTGTCGATCATTCCCTTTTTATAATTCCTGGACTATAAAGATTTGAGCCAAAAAAAATCAAATAGTCGGCGAAGTACCTGCAGAATCTCTAGCTAAAAAGCATAATGTTATAGAGAGATCTTTGCAGTGTCCAGAAGTCAAAATTTCAAAACAAAGTAATTTTACAACAATAATTGTAATGGATTTTTTTGGCCTTCTGAAGTGTAAACATACCAATCACACATCGTTGACGTTTATGGATTTTCCGATTTAGACCAGGGCATTTACATAAAAATAAATAAATTTTGCCTAGCAGCTCGGATCGGGATGGAGTTTTCGACATCTTACTCGGAAAAATACCAGGAATTCATTGTACATGTGAAAAGGAGTCGCTCGATCGCTCGACCGAAAGTGCATCTCCGGTGCATAAAGTGCATCCCCGAAATTGCATAATTCATTCAAAATTATACAAAGTCGATAACGTAACGTAAAATAACGTGAAAATTACTCCTCGGGAGTTTTCGAGGGTGCTGATTCCAAATATGACCTCGGAACACTCCTACGATACCGAAGTGGGTTCTGGGCCGAGTGACTGAGCTCCATCCAGGAGCAGATGGCCTAGTCAGGGTGGTAACTGTGAAGATCGCCTCCTCGGAACTTCGATGCGCGAACACGCGCCTGAGCCCTCTACCAGTCAACATGTCCGACGCACCCATCACCCAGGAGCATCCGACGCCCTAGGTGAGCTGCCAGCGTCGCCCCACTCCACTGCACCGGCGTGCCACGGTGGGCAGCCCCGGTGACGACATCGTGAGACGTCTGCACCGGGTCCAAGTCGCCAGCAACCGCTTGCCATAATTTTTTGTATTTTGGTACTTTCATTTTGTAGTTTTCCCTCGTTTGTGATCGTACAGCCTGACGCCGAGTTTGTTTCCCGAGTAAATTTCTCACTTCGTTCGAAGGTGGGCAGTATCTTAGCGCCATTTACCACTTCCATCCATACGTCACGATCTTTCCATTGTACACCTCCGCACACATATCTCCAATCTCACTCCACTCATCATTCCAATCACCTAGTCTTGTTCTAGTCTTCGGTCGGTATCAATCTCCATATTTTCTTCTCCGTTTTAGGCTACGTTTGCCGCGTGCTCAGCCTGTGCGATCCGAGCTCTCTAAGTGTCTTTTGTGTAAATAAAGGTGCGAGTCGTTTTTGTGCAAGTAAAATAAAGTTTGTTACTCTTGTTTATTTTTCCAACACTTCTAACGTAAATTTCATCAACAGTAGTTAGTATTATATCCTAATTTTAAACCTAATCAATAATGTTGTCAAAAAATTTGTGAATTTAATACCTAATTATTAAAATATAATGCATTTGTTGCTAATTTTCATTTAAATAATTTAAAATTTGATTTACAAATTATTTTCAATTTTTATTTTGGACAATATGGCAAAGAACTATCAGATCACAGACAATTTGACCGATTTTTACTATATTTTTATTATACTTAGTTATAAGGATACGAATCCAACTTAAAATATAGACTGAATAATCAATAAATGTACCATCTGAAGTGTCCTATTACCCATTTTTGGGTATAAAAATAAAATGCTGACCCTAAAAAATGCTGAACTTGTGTATTCTTAGTTAAATTTGTGGTCAGTATAGGTCAGCTTAAATTTTTAGCGGTCAGCTAAATAGAATTACTTGGTTTATATAACACTTTAAATTTACATAATTATGCCAAATATCACAATATTAGTATCACAGCTAAATTGAATTACCTGGCATACATATAAAACGCCTTATATTTACGTCAGAAGCCACAAATTTAACTAAGAATACGCAAGGTCAGCAATGGTGAGCATTTTATTCTTAACCCATATTTCCTCGCCGTTTCTTATTTTTTTCTAGCTTACAAATGAATGACACCAAATGCTACCGTCAAATTGGAATCCATTTTGACATTCACTACGAATGCTTCAAGCATGTTGGAAAACCAATAATTCGGCGAATCTGCTGAACGCAGCGAGCTTTTTTCAGACTATTCTGCTCAGCGCGTTCAGTTCGTTCGGACTATTATGTGTTATTTACGTAGAAGGTGTGTTTTTCAATACTTGGCCCGTTTAATTATCTTAAAGATGAACTGCAATGGATATTTTACTATTTTCTCCTGATTGATTTGAACATGACACTTAAGGATATTTTATTTTCTGATTAACTTTAAACATATCTTCAGGCTACAGAAGACAGCAATTAGAATAATTTGTGGATTAAAATATAGAGACTATTGCAAACAATCCTTCATTAATTTAGGTCTACTAATGTCTCTTATCTCGTTATACAAGGTGTTCATTTTAAGTGGCGCACCATTGCTAATTCGAGAACTATAAGAGCTACGAAGTTGGTTAAATTAGCAAACAATTTCTATTTTATATAACTACTTTAATGAACGAAACAAAACAAAATTAGACCAGTGGTTCTCAAACTACGGGGTACAACTTACTTATTTCAAATGTAGACCTATTTTTTTATTTGCTTATTCGATTCAGTATTTTTTTCTGAATTCAACGAAATATTAGTTTTATATCCGTGTCCGAGCATAACAAAAACATAAGAAAAACGCTATGGAAAATTATGATAATTTAATTAAAATCTGAATGTTAGTTAGTGTTATGGAAGAAAACAATTGAATATTTTGCTTCATATTAATTGTTAGTGAAAAAGATTCTAGTATACTACACTGATTAGACCAAATAAGGTCGAAATACGTGTCCGTAGTTACCGCCACATTAGTCCCAATTCACAATGAGTATAAGCATAAGAACTACATAAGAAACTACGTAAACATATAGTTGAGCTACTGTATTTTAATGGCCGTGTTCACAATGTCGTTATGTATTTCTTACGTTTATGTCACGGTTATGTAGATACGTAGAAAAACGTAAAGTTGGGATCAGTTCAACTTTATGTCAAAATTACGTACTATTTTATACAAGCGCATGCGTTAAATGAACAATTTTCTGCATTCACGACATGGCAGCGTAAATCTGACAGATGATAGATGTGTATAACAAGAAGTATTGAAAATGATTAATATTGAATTATAAATTAATTGTTATTATTATTAAACACAATGAGCTAATACAATACAGCCAACAAGGAAATAATATTAACCCTACTTACTACCAACTTCGCATCCAGAAATCACTTAATTCATTCACTTTATGTCCGCTAAAGCTAAGTTTCCATGCATGCGTTTCGTCCGTTCCGTTTAATACGTCGCTGCAAACTTGACGACGTATGAAATCTAGACTGTTCACATGTGTCCGTTGCGTGTCATCCGTTTTGATGTTTTGATTGGTACTTCGATTCACTGGTGTTTTGTTCAAATCGTTGAAATGAATTATAATACACGTAAAATTATGATAATTTCATATTTTTATTTAAAATACATTTAAAAAAAATACAATGGTAGTCTTTTTGAAACTTCATTTATTAGAAGTTCATCAATATCTAAGTCTTCCATAGATTCATTGTCATTTGTGTTATCAAATATTATTGGATTTTCCTGTGGGGTACAAATGTGCTCTTCATTTAAATTATGTACTATGCTTTTGCATTTTTCACAGAAATAAACCTAAATAAATATGCGTTATTCATGCTATGATTATATTATATAATATTTATTATGATTTTATAAACTTACGAAGCTGGTCATGTTGATTAGGTAAACCAAACAAATATTACGTAAAATCGTATGAAAACAGTTGCTAACTGTCAATCTGTCACATCAAAGCATCCGTTTTCAAATTCGCGCTGCAACGAGTAGAGAGTAGACGAACTCTGTCCGTCGCTGCATTTACCAACGCGCCAATTTTTCATAATTAGAACTAGCCAATCACAACTTGCGACGGATAGAACGGAACGGATGAAACGCATGCATGGAAACTAGGCTTTATGCTTGTGCTCATTAGGAACATACGTAACTTTTTTTACGTTATGTAGTTCTTATGCTTATGCTCATTGTGAATTGGGACTTCCCTACTGAGTACTTAGTACCCTGGCCTCCTAATTCATAGCGACATGTCGGCTCGCTATCTGTTGACTACTATCGGAGTAATAAGTATAGTCACTCGGATGTAAAGTTGAATAACTTGTTTAAAAATAATCCAAAAAATTTTAATAAAACTTTATACTAAAGTATGCACATTTCTACGTTATTGTATAGAATTTCAAATTTTTAAATGTATATGTGCAGAAATAACAAAAATTTATAGCAAAAATGAGCTATGATTTTGACACATTTTTAGAAACTGTTAACTTTAATGACGTCTACTGTCTATATACATCATGCAAAAAAATTCAAATTTTGGTATAGTATAGTTATAAGCTTAAGGAGGAACTGGTCGTACCGTCGGAGACAAAAGTTATCAGAAACACACACATTTCTGTAACTTAAATATATAGCATACAAGAGATTTGCTGATGTACCTATTACCTCTAAAATGATCATTAACACTCACTGCATTATAAATAAGTTTTTCCTGGTCTAAGATAAGGTAGTTATGATTATTTATAACAATTTATTATCAATGACATAAAATTTCGAAATGTCATTTTGTCCTGAAAAAAACTTCACAACAAGAAAATCTTATCTATTTTAAATGAGTCGTATGATTGTAGTAAAGAACATATTATAGTAAATGTGCTGGAATATCGATAAAAGTTATTATTTTTACACCTAGGATTAATAAAAATTCGTAAAATAATAAAAATAAAATGTTAATTTACAGTGGTATAAGTGACAACGTAGCATTTCAAATCGAGCAGAATTTTTGAAAGATGATTGGTAGAACTGATCGGCACTCAAACTTACTAGGAGGATTATACAGCTATTTATCTCCTAAATACTCTATAAATATGTTGTTAACAATATTTTATAATACAAATTTTATGATTTTTCTATTTTAAAAGAAAAAAACGCAAAAACAGTAACAAATGTCACATTGACAGTTTTAACAGCCTACTTGTGATGACGTAAGTTAATTTGCGTCCCCAATATTTCAATTCTATAATCTAGAATGCGATCCATGCGGCGTTGCCGTATGTTTTACGCAATTTTTCGGGAGACGTCAAAAAAGTACATTTTTGTTCACATTTTCTTTTATATCTTTAAATCTAAGTAGTGAATCGTAATGATATTTTGCATGGATGTTTCTACAAGTATAGGGCATAATATTAAAAGATACTCATGAAACTGTCATATCTCCTTCATAACTTTTATCGGTGTTAACTGACTGATGGTAGGCTGCTGAGTAAAACATGTCTAACTAAAACGACGATAACTCCTAAACGAGCTAGTAAATGTACAAAAAAATTTACATGCACGTTTATAAAGATGATATAAACAATATATTATATTTATATTATCATTATCAAATGTCGCAAATAAGACTAACCTCAGTAGGTATATCATGTGCAACTAAAACGTTGATAACTCCTAGTAAGTGTCCATAAAAATTTGCATGCACATTTATAAAGATGTAATGAACAATATATTAAATATTTACATCATTCTCATATTTCGCAGATAGGACCAGTACCTCCTTAATTAAGTTATTTGCTACTGTAAATTTTTTTTAATAATAAAATAAGTGAACATGTAATATCTTTGTTACTGGTAATCTTATAAGATTCAAATTCAGGTTAGCGATGCCTTATATAATTATAAAAAAGATTTGTTTATAATTTGTATTTAAAAATTGTTACTTGTATTTTAATTAATTTTTTTCTGAAATTTATGAATATATATATATATATATATATATATATATATATACAGGGTGAGTCATCGAAATGCCCGTCGTCGATATCTCCCTTGTCGTTAAAAATACAGCATAAATTTTTTAACCGAATTTTTCGTCTACTCAAGGAGCATAACTTAAAATTATTTTCACATATACATTAATTAAATAAATGTTTTCAGAAAACAATTATTATAATTCATATAATAAGTTTGAAATAAAAATGATTAGCAATTCTTTTTTATAATTATATAAGGCATCGGTAACCTGAATTTGAATCTTATAAGATTATGGATAAAAAGACCAATCGTGCAAAAATGATATGATTTAAGACAAGTGTCAAAATATATTATTACAGCATAAGGCCAAATAAAATCATTCTAAAGATATATCTACGCTGAAGGTTGAAAGTACAGATAGTATATTAAGCATCACGAACGTTAAGGAATTACCGATGTCAGACAAAAACATTGTCTTCTATCGTTAAACTATCCTTACCGTTCTTGATACTCAACCTTCAGCGTAGATATATCTTTAAAATCACTTTTTCAGAAAGCAATTATTATAATTCATATAATAAGTTTAAAATAAAAATGATTAGCAATTCTTTTTTATAATTATATAAGGCATCGGTAACCTGAATTTGAATCTTATAAGATTACCAGTAACAAAGATATTACATGTTCACTTATTTTATCATTATAAACAAAATATAAATATTAAAAAAAATCTGACGTGGCCATCACACAACCTTCCGCCATATCTAGACTTTAAACAGAAATGTATACCTACGTACAATCCGGTACCCATTTAAAATATACAAATAAAAATCTAAAATATTCAAACACAGAAATTAGTATCACCTGAATCAAAAGATTCATTAACACGAAAACTCTTCTGTGTTGAAGCAATCCTCCGTTCAGTTACTACATTTAATAGCTTACTTATTACTTATATGACGTTAGTATGCTAACTTGTCACCCGTCTCATCTGTCAATATTTTTTATGCAGAAACAAAAATCAACCGAACATGGATTACAAGATTTCAACGTTTTATTTGATAAATTTATTTTTTAAATTTTACTGCAGTTCTTTAATGCTACCAGATAATGACAATTTTTTATAACGTAAATTGCAAATAACTTTTCCTCTTATTCTTATTACAAATAAATACTATATTATCCAAATTTATAGAAATTTTTGACACTTAATCTTTTCAATCTTCAAAAAATATCACTTCCGATGAAGATATTTGTACCAAAATCTAATGAGCTCTTCCTATTCGTATACAATTGCAAAATACCAAATATCAAAATTTTTGGGTAATTCGTATTTGAGTTATCCGACAGACGGCATCGGCCCGGACCACACACATACACACACACACGCACACACACACACGCACACACACACACACACACATACATACAGACATCATCGAGAAACTATCAAAAATGAGTTGTAAGGACCCTAAGTCGTGCTCATCCACTAAAAATTCACTACCCGATTTTTTGCATGATTCCAATACCTTCCTTTACAGGTAAGCGGAAGGTAAAAATGTACAGTAGCAAATAACTTAATTAAGCTTATAACTATACTATACTAAAATTTGAATTTTTTTGCATGATGTATATTGACAGTAGACGTAATTAAAGTTAACAGTTTTTAAAAATGTGTCAAAATTATAGCTCATTTTTGCTATAAATTTTTGTTATTTCTGCACATATACATATAAAAATTTGAAATTTTATACAATAACGTAGAAAAGTGCATACTTTAGTATAAAGTTTTATTTAAATTTTTTGGATTATTTTTAAACAAGTTATTCAACTTTACATCCGAGTGACTATACTTATTACTCCGATAGTAGTCTTGATATAAGTTCTGATGTAAGCTCGTTTTAGACGAATATTATATTATTAATAAAAGCATTTATAAATGCGCTTATAAATTTTTTTTTATTTAATTAATAAAAAATTAACAATGTGAAAACGCGAATTATGTATACATATTGCAAATTGTCCCAGAAAATTAAACATGATAACTTGGCAGCGAAATATAAATCGTCTATAGCATGCTAAGGGATAACAAGATCCTCTTGGTTTATCAAGTTGATATATGAATTAGAATACATACACTCAGTAGTGGTCCTGATATGAAACAAATATTCAATTGTTTTCTTCCATGGCACTCTTGTAACAATCAGATTTTAATTAAATTATCATAATTTTCAATAGCGTTTTTCTCATGTTTTTGTTATGCCAGGGTATGAAACTAATATATCATTGAATTCAGAAAAAAATACTGAATCGAATAAGCGAATAAAAAATAGGTCCGCATTTGAAATAAGAAAGTTGCACCCCGTAGCACCACTGGTGTAAAAAAAATTGTTTCGTTCATTAAAGTAGTCATATAAAATAGAAATTGTTTACTAATTAACCAACTTCGTAGCTCTTATACTTCTCGAGATAGCAATGGTGCGCCACTTAAAATGAACACCCTGCATATTATAGCCTATTTGAAATACACAGATCAAAAAGTTTGCTACCTATGAATATGGATATACATAATTATGATACAAGATCTGCTAACTTGTTGCGAAAATCTCGGTTTAGACTTTAAAAATCTGAGAATAATTCTTTAAGATTTAAACGACAAGAAATTTAATATAAAAATTAAAAACGAACTTACTAACAATTGTTTTTATTCTGTTACAGAATATTTCGGTCATAATTTTTCTTAAATACCATATCAATGTGAAACACGCTTTCATGATTTTTTTTATATTGACTTGCTTTAAACATTTAATTCTATGTAACAAAGCCAATGAAATAAATAAATAAAATATACTTGGCGCATATCTGGGTGTTATCACTTCTCCCGTATCCGTAAAGTTATTCGTTAAGTTTTTGGAATCATTATCAGTTAGATTTCTTGTATGATTTAATCGCGATTCCTCTTGGCGTATGTTTTACATTTGTGATATTTTTGAGGGGATATCATTATTTTTTTGTATTTAAATGTTTTTTTGGTGGTAGATATCATTAGAACTAGTAGATATTTTTCTGAGAATTCTGCGTAGATATACTATCCTAAAAAATTAAATGCAAATATGTTCTTCTAATACAACATTGTTAATGATAACGATAACATCCTTCAATAATCATCATCATTTTCATTTTGCGAACAAACTGAAAACTAAAATGAAATTTTGAAATAAATACTAATCCTGGATAAGCTGAAAACCAGCACTGGCCGAGTCTTATCCATTTGTACTACTTTTGGTGTAATAAATATTATTTTGTTTATATCACACATTTCTTTTGCAACTTATCAAGATGTTCAGGATCGGTTATTATTTAATTATTTATGTAGTATTTGTTAATACATTTTCAAAATTCGAACGTGTATGGAATATTATTTGCGTACTTTTATAAATTCGTTATTACTTATTATTAATTATGAGGAGAAATTTGCCTTTATTGGTAATGTGATACTTTTTATTGTGACAAAGTAGATTTTACTCGAGATATATGTATCAGATATCATAATTGATAAATAGTAATATTGTTAATTATCTTATGCTTTAAAAAATGTCTCTCCAAACCCCACATATTACTACATAAGGATTTCACTGGCTATAATGGTCTAGACTGCTTCATCACATGTGGATAGGATTCATACCAGAAGATTTGGAAAAAATGAGTTTTTTTTTCATGTGGAAAATTTCTACATTCACAACGGTCGCGAGAACAGCCTTTGCAGCATTGATTTATTTCGAAGAAACGTGGTTTACTTTAGCGTGCACACTGTCATTGGGTGGTTAAATTAGATAAAACTTGTTCATGTGTTTGCTATCGATGAAGCCTTTCGTACTCGTAGTTCAAGGTATATCAGTCCGTTACAGAAAAAAAGCAGTTTGGGCAAGACCACGCAGTAGCGGTGGCAACATGTCACTTTGCTAGGAGCATATACTATAGATTTTAACATTCTGCTCTGTAGAGTGTAGATAGTAAGTCTAGATATTTACCGCGTACTGAACATTATCTTTAAAAACTATCTCTATTCATTAATTATTTAACGAGTAAATTCATTATATTCATATTAGTCTCAAACATGAATATTCAGCATAAAAATAGTATTAAACAGAACGGTAAGTAAATTTAATATTATGAAGAAATTAATATTTGCGTATGGATAAAAAGACCAATCGTGCAAAAATGATATGATTTAAGACAAGTGTCAAAATATATTATTACAGCATAAGGCCAAATAAAATCATTCTAAAGATATATCTACGCTGAAGGTTGAAAGTACAGATAGTATATTAAGCATCACGAACGTTAAGGTATTACCGATGTCAGACAAAAACATTGTCTTCTATCGTTAAACTATCCTTACCGTTCTTGATACTCAACCTTCAGCGTAGATATATCTTTAAAATGATTTTATTTGGCCTCATGCTGTAATAATATAAACATGTTAAATGCATGTAATGCCCATGTCACACCTGTAATAAAATGTATCATGTATGATCAAACCTGTTAGTCCAAGAGCCAGAGCCAAAAAAAGTCTCTGAATTTAGTAAGCCTAGTTTTTTAATAGTTTATTACAGTGGTTGTGTACACAAACATACTGCGGTCAGTCAAGCTAAACGTAGAACAGGCGTCTCAGGTACGCTGTCGAAGTTGTCGTTCCTGCGAGGTAACAAAATGAATTTACTAAGGCTGAAAATTGTTATACAAATAGTATATTGCATATAAATGAAAGTTATGATAGTCAGTCAGCTAAATGTGGGGACGGAGCTGGTCAGTCGGCCGCAATGTATGTACAAAAAATAATAGCCTAGTCAAATCTGACATTAAAATGTCAATTTTTATATTTTAATGTCAAATTTGACATTTTGATGTCAAATTTGACATTTTGATGTCAAATTTGACTGGGCTATTATTTTTTGTACATACATTGCGGCCGACTGACCAGCTCTATCCCCACATTTAGCTGACTGACTGTCATAACTTTCATTTATATGCAATATACTATTTGTATAACAATTTTCAGCCTTAGTAAATTCATTTTGTTACCTCGCAGGAACGACAACTTCGACATCGTACCTGAGACGCCTGTTCTACGTTTAGCTTGACTGACCGCAGTATGTCTGTGTACACAACCACTGTAATAAACTATAAAAAAACTAGGCTTAGTAAATTCAGAGACTTTTTTTGGCTCTGGAAAATAAAAGCACTGCTATTTACGTCATACACGTCATACCAAATCAGATGAAACCGTTTGCTACTCCAAATAATTTATATAATTTTTCATATTATTTTTATCATACAAGTGTGACATCCAGTACGAGAAATTTTCGTCACACACGACAATTTTCACCATACATGATACAAGTATTACAGGTGTGACATGGGCATAAGGGGAAAACTGGCCAACTCGAGTGTGCTATGCATTTTGCTTTACTGTAGAGACTCGTTGTTCGTGTTGGTTTTTCTTGGCGTGACGAAACAACTGTTTCATCTAATTACGGTATGGAATTATTTATATCCATGGTGCTACACGAGATGCTATAACTAGTACGTGAAATACGAAATTATTTTAACAAATTAGTAACTCTTGTAATATTGATAGGTTGGCGTAAGGATCTTGTTTATACGTAGACATAAAATATAAACGTCAAATTATTAATAAACAAGATCGTTACGCCAACCTATCAATTTATCAACATTAATCTTGGATCAATCCTTCATCTTTAAACTAACTATTGTAATACTTACTTAAATAACTAGTTGAAATACCAAACAGTACGCAAACTTCTAAAGTAATAACGGCACATATATAATTGAGAGGTGTCAAATAATCATTCCTTATACACTGTTCTCCGAAATTGTCTGGGTAAAAATGTTGCATTATCGTTTGCAATAACAGCAATACACAATTCCACAAACTAACTACATAAAATGGCAATCTATGCTGTGTGTATGTCTTCTTGTAAAACTCTAAATATCCATTCATTCGAAGTTCATGATGTTTCCTTTTTAAAAAATAATCAACAAACTGAAAAAATACACTTAATTAGCATTTTCACTTACTAAATTTTAAAAGCTTAAGTAAAATTTGTTTACCAGGGTTAAAAACCATAAAGCCACATGAATATATAGAACAATAAAATATGATCGACATCTACTCTGTTCGTCAGGATGCAAACAAGCTAAAACTATTGCAATCACTTCTAAAGCTAGTGTTGATAACAATTGTAGACTTGCGGATGGAATAGTTGTTAAAGGTTTAAATATTTTGTATGATTCTAAATGAGGCTGTAGATGTTCTCTGTCGTCCATAGTTACAGAATCATTGAAGAATGTTGCACCCTAAACATAAAGAACGATTTTTATCATAATAAGATAACTTATTTTAAAAAACTGCATGATTCATTGTTATAAAATATACACAAGGTTGAAGGTTATGCGAACAAACGCAAATTCTAAAAATAAAATAATACATACCCCAGTATTAAAATTTCTACTCAAACTAACCATCGCAAGTAATCATTTGTTATAAAGTTTACTTGACTTTATTTGCGAATACGTTAAATTACTAAAAAAATAAACGAGCCCAATTTGTGTTGACATTTGACACACAACGTTTATATGTAATCTGGTATGGTATTGTACTACGCAGTACGTTTACATGGTACGTTTATATAGCATTAGTTCAGATTATGCTTAGTGCTTAAGCCGCATTTACAGTCCGAAATTTGTGAAGTTGTCAAGAGATAATAGACTGAAAAAATCGTGGCGCTTGTTTGGAAACATTTATACTGGTTGTAGATGCGTTGCTACACGACACGCAGGCCGTAGAGGTGGGCACGGATCGTGAAATTTTTTTATCACGTCGTGTCACGGCACGCCGTGGGAGTGAGTGTGAGTGATTTTGAAAAACAGGCGTGAGCATGAGTGTATCGTGCGTGATCGAGCGTGAGCGAAATTTTTTCGAGCGTGAGTAAAAATCACAAGTCACGTCACAATTTGTAAAATATCAACAAAAAAAACAAATGATAATTACGGGTTATTGCAAGCGCTCGGCCTTTATTTATAGTACTCAATTACAGTCAATAGATGGCGCTATTGACAGTTGGCAGCCATGAATGATAACAAAATTATCTATTTTATCAACTTTACCAACAGTTGGCAGCTATGAAACTAGTTGACATTAGAACGTGAATGCTTTCAACAGCAGAATATTCATAATAGTCCAGGAATTATAGCTTTTAGGGTCTGAAAAATTAATTCATAACATTTGATAATTGATTTCGGTTCCAAAGACAGTGCACTATCGCCGGCAACAAAGTCCCCAAAAATCCCCGCATTGGAAAATTTGCAGGAACCAATAGAAATATTACTATTTTAATGTAAACTGCTAGAAAGTGAAATTAGCGTTTACGGATCCTAGGGGTGGTCTGATGTGACTCAAATGTTATTTTATGAAGAAAAAATATTTTTTTCGACCCAAAGACAATTTTTTTTTCAAAATGGGTCAAAACTTTCACCGAAAGTGGTTTAAAAACGAGGAGAAAAGGGTTTATGCCACCCTTTTTCAAGGTGCTACACGTCTTGTGACTGAGTTTAAGTACGTATGTATGTGTGTGCATGTGTAGGCGTGTGTGTGTGTGTGTGTGTGTAAGCGCGCGTGCGTGTGTGCGTGCGTGTGTGCGTGCGTGCGATGGCATTCGCAGTTGTCGTGTTGAAAAGGATGAAAATGCGTTAAACCAGTAGTTTACAGAGAAATGTCGGCACGTTAGCCCTTTTAAATTTTTAATTACATTATAATATATATATATATATATATATATATATATATATATATATATATATATATATATATATATATATATATATATATATATATATATATATATATATATATATATATATATATATATATATTTTTTTATATATTTTATTATTCTGTTGTGTGTATTTTTGCATCTTCTTATGTTATAAAAGGTGTCCTATGCCTAAAAACATTAGTTTAATTAATTTCGAAATTAATGTTTTTAGGCATGGGACACCTTTTATAACATAAAAAGATGCAAAAATACACACAACGGAATAATAAAATATAGGGTGTTCCATTTGAAAATGACGAGTTATAGCCATTTGAAATTGAGTAAATTTGATTCTCTGTACTGAACACCCTGTATAATAACATTTAAAAAAAGTTATGTCAGAACAAAGAGTATAGTTACAGTTGTTCAGAAAAAAAAATTCATAATTTTTACTATTAAAATAACTTCAGTACGCATTTATAAAACAATACGTGTATTCGGCTTTTTTAGAGAAAAAATTGAATAACTTGGCAACGCCGCGGAAAACTAAAATGAAATTTATATGTTCGTATAGGTAAGTAAAATACAATTCAAAATATATAAAAATATATAGGGTGTTTCATTTAAAAAACGACGAACAATTATTGCCAAGTCGTTATGCAACACCCTGTATATGTGAAAATAATTTTAAGTTATGCTCCTTGAGTAGACGAAAAATCCTGTTAATAAATTTATGCTGTATTTTTAACGACAAGGGAGATATCGACGACGGGCATTTCGATGACTCACCCTGTATATATATATATATATATATATAATAACATAACACTGCCATATCGTACATTACATTATATTAAATTTTTTGTAAGGCCATTGATAACCAAAAATTTAATTATTATCTTCAAGTGAAAATTGCAAAATTTAAAAATCTAAAATATTTTTTGTGTTTAATCAACTCTACTTTCTGAACGGATAAAGATATCGACTTCTGGTTTGCGGCATTGGATTCCATAGTAAATTGTACGTAAGATGCATTATATTAAATGTTTTGTAAGGCCCTTGATAACCGAAAATTTAATTATTATCTTCAAATGAAAATTGCAAAATTTAAGAATTTTAAATATTTTTATATTTAATCAACTCTACTTTCTGAACGGATAAAGATATCGACATCCGGTTTACGGCATTGGATTCCTTTGTAAATTTTACGTAATATACATTATATTAAATTTTTGTAAGGCCCTTGATAACCCGAAAGTTGATTGACATGTTTTTGTATATTCTTTGGACGGTTTAACTTCCGGTTTCTTGGGCCGCCATCTTGAATATTACATTTGAATGTCAAAACTGTGTGATTCAATGAAATCAGAGACACAAGGAGGTACACTCGACATTTGAAATAATGAGAGAGTTTAATGAAACCTTGCAAAATTAATCAAACCATTGTAAAAATGTTACCTGAATTTTTTCATAATTTTTCACCACGTAGATTATCCAAAAATAAATATTAAAAAATCTGACGTGGACACCACATGACTTCCTTGTACGCCTTGTGTGTTCATACTTTTCTTAATAACTAAAATGTAGAATAATATAAAAAATTATTTTAACTTATTATACTAGTATACTCACAAATATATTTTAGTCATTTTATTTAAACTGCAGAAGAAGATATAAAGCATATTTTACTATTGTCACTGTCATGTCATAATCATTTAAATTTTACGTAGTAACAAATGTTAATCGATCATGGACTATAAGATAAAGAAATACTAAATTAAAAATATATACTTTAATTATTCCTAAATGATACCAGATACAAAAATATTTATAAAATACCGATTTTAGGTAATAATCACATAATCTTTCATTTAAAATAAAAAAATTTGTGTTAAATTAAATATTTATCGAAATATTTTTAAAAAGTACTACTTCCGGTTTATAGATTGAAACCAAAAATAGGAGGTGCACAACTAGATGCTATAACAGTCCTAAATACAAAATTTCAACTTTCTACGTCTAACCGTATTTGAGTTATGCGACACACATACGTCCGTACGTACGCACGTACGTACGCACGTACGCACGTACGTACAGACGTCACGACGAAACTAGTCATAATGGATTCAGAAAAGGTCAAAACGGATATTTCCATCAAAATCTGAAAACCGAAATTTTTCGCGATTACAATACTTCCTTATTACTCCGTACAAGGAAGTAAAAACTACATTTTACATGGCCTCTTATGGGACTACTTTTAAATCAACGTAAAAAGCATTTAAGGAAATGACAGAAAATTCCAATTGCTTTTTTAAAACGTACATTATTATCTCATAGACCGGATAAAAGTAATACAAGCATCATTTACCACGTAATTAACAAGAATTCTTAATCGAAAGACTGACGTTTATGCCTACTGGAGAATATTGGCGAGAACATAATATAGACGCGGCAACATTGAAAAGCCCGAAATTTGAATTTAACCTGAAAAAAAAACATTATCTATCTATAATCACAAGTTACTCAGAAGAATGAAAGGTAATATGCACAAATAATAATAAATAATTCATACCCAACGATTTAAATGAAATTTCAAGTGCAGAATTCTCTTCACCTTCCATTTTTACTATCTGTCAGATTGACATCAGAACGTGAAAAATGACATGTACAGCACAGCGTTGCCGTAGTTTACATTGGTATTTAGCCGAATGAAATCTTATAAAATAAACAATTTTTAAATAACAAAAATTAATAATATTCTTAATTAATTAATTTAAAACTCATTTTATTAGAAAAAATTCAAATAGACTGCGTTTACATACAAAAAAATGTTTATTTTTATTTTTTATAAGTTGGAACCCTGATATGAAATACATTGCGAGTATAGGAGATGCCCCTAACCCCCCACCACTCGAGTGTACCTCCTTAAAACCTAGAAAAAGACTCATCATTCTCAAAAATACAACAATATTTACGTGTTTTACGTAAAGATTCAAACAAACGGCCGCTATCTTGGATTCCGGGTGTTGCATGCAAAATTCGGCTTGGTAACGGGCAGATTTGAATTCAGCGGGGTCAAATTAGTCTAGAAACTCATGTTACCAAAATGTTACATAAAATGCACCTAGAAGTGCGGATTTCCTAGTCTATTAGCCCGCTTGTCTTGAAATTGCGCATCAGCTTCTGTTCTATGGTTAGATTCATTTGTTTTTGGGTCGAAAAAAATATTTTTTCTTCATAAAATAACATTTGAACCACATCAGACCACCCCTAGGGTCCGTAAACGCTAATTTCACTTTCTAGCAGTTTACATTAAAATAGTAATATTTCTATTGGTTCCTGCAAATTTTCCAATGCGGTGTCTTTTGGGGACTTTGTTTCCGGTGATAGTGCACTGTCTGAGGAACCGAAATCAGTCGTCAGATGTTATGAATTATTTTTTTCTGAGGTTTGGGCCTGTTTTTCGGTATAATTCCTGGACTATAATCTGAATCATGTTACAGCCGAATATTCATTTTCAGAATATTCAAATTCCGAAAGTTTTAGGTTTGCACAGAATTATTCAAATTCCGAAACATGTTAAAGCAGAATATTCATTTTCAGAATATTCATAAACCGAAAAATTTAGGTCTGACCAGAATTATTGAAATTCCGAAACATGTTACAGCGGAATATTCATTTTCAGAATATTAAAATTCCGAAATATTAAAATTCCGAAACATACTGGAGCCGAATATTAATTATCAAAATATTCATATTCCGAAAGTTTTAGGTTTGCACGGAATTATTCAAATTCCGAAACATGTTGAAACCGAATATTCATTTTCAGAATGTACATATTCCGAAAGTTTTAGGTTAATTTATTCAAATGCCGAATATTCAATTTATCGCTTGCTGGCAGTTTGAAATTAGTTTTGCTTTTCGTAGCTAGAGTGCCATTTGTTAAAATGACAGTTTTATTTTGTTATAAAATAAGATCAAAATAATTATTTCAGTATTATTTTAATTCATAATTATAAATGTTTCATTATGTTAGGAGCTCCCACGTCACTTGTTCTACCGTACATAATTATTTGAAAAATAATTTTCCTGATTAAATCAGGATTTTAATGATATTTAGATTAAAAGACAGTAAAACTTTGATATAAGATTTTATTAAAATAAGAAAAAGATACAAAAAAATTTATACATTTTTGGAAATTGAATATTCGGCTGAAACGTAATTCGGCATTTGAATAAATTTTTACAAACCTAAAACTTTCGGAATACTTATGTAGGTACATTCTGAAAATGAATATTCGGTTTCAACATGTTTCGGAATTTGAATAAATCCGTGCAAATCTAAAACTTGCGGAATATGAATATTCTGAAAATTAATATTCGGCTGCAGTATGTTTCGGAATTTTAATATTTCGGAATTTGAATATTCTGAAAATGAATATTTAGTACAGTAAAATTAGATCCAAACCCCGAAATCCAAAAAACAAAGGTCTGAGTGTTGCAGATTGTTTATTACCCTTAGCTCCAAATGTGGTAAAAAGTCTCCGCCGCCTGACTGTCGGGTTTGGGAGAGGGGGAGGGAGAAAGGTGCCAAAATCGTATGTTTTCTCAGTTTTTCGCTAATTTCTCGGATACGGTGCTGCGTAGAGTAAAAATTTTGCATTAAAAATTATAGAGAATAAATTTCCTACAACTTTGCTATTAAAAAAATTCTCCGATCAATAGTTCAAAAGTTACGGCCGAAAGAAAAAGGAACGCTTTTTAAAAATTTAATTATGGCATTACTTTATGTCATAATATACAAAAACGACGACAAAGGGTAATAAACAATTTGAAACACTCAGACCTTTGTTTTTTTCGATTTGGGGGTTTGGCTGTTTTTTCGTCTAATTTTACTGTACCTACTAATTCGGCTGTAACATATTTCGGCATTTTAATAATTTTGGCCAGACCTAAAATTTTCGGATTATGAATATTCTGAAAATGATGATTCGGCTATGACATACTTCGGAATTTGAATAATTCTGTGCAAACCTAAAAAATTCGGAATTTGAATATTCTGAAAATGAATATTAGGCTGTAACATGATTCGGAATTTGAATATTCTGCTGTTGACACGGCACCCATTAGAACATTTGAACTGTTCCATTGTTACCATTATTATGATCCACCACATCTCCTCAAATGCATGAGGAATAATTAATCAAATACGATTTAAAATTTACAATTGACGGGGCAGAAATTACGGCAAAGTGGCAACACATTGTCGACGTTTACGAAGAGGACATCGAGGAAGAATATTTTTTGCTGATGTAATGTATTTCGAAATTTAAATTTATATTACACACATTTATTGTAAATATAAATAATTTTCAACATATTTAATGTGAAATACAATTTCAAGAAAATAATTGGGTTACAATAAATGTATGTAGTACCTAGTTTAAATATATATCTCTTGTCTATGTTGCTACTTATTAGTGCTGTCAACGGAGTTCGGATTTTTTTGGGTTGGGATTTTGGGTCCGGACTTAGTCCGGACTTTGACATTTAGAAAGTCCGGACCATCCGATACATTTCTTCACCGAACCCGTCCGATACATTTCTGCACCGGACCCGTCCGATACATTTCTGCACCGGACCCGTCCGATACATTTCTGCACCGAACCCGTCCGAAACATTTCTGCACCAGGCCCGTTCAATACATTTCTGCACCCGACCCATCCGATAGATTTTTGTACTGAATTAGTCCGATACATACGGTATATTTTTACATCGCTAGTGCATCAGTATGGGTTCGATGTATTTTTACTTTTTACACCGACGTTCGTTTTATGACTTTATTTTTCAGCCATTCTGCTAAGGGTTTATGATTTTATAACCGCATTTTTACATTCAAATACTAGTTATTATAAATAAAACAATATTTAATATTATATTTGTCTTTTAAAGAAATGAAAATGATTGAGATGTACATATTATATAGTACACAATTACATATGTATGTACATTACTTACAGGGCCGTAGTAAGGTTATATGGCGCCTGGTGCGAAATTCAGAAATTGCGCCTAATTTTTTGATTAAAAAATCTGACGTGGGCACCACATGACTTCCTTGTACGCCTTGTGTGTTCATACTTTTCTTAATAACTAAAATGTAGAATAATATAAAAAATTCTTTTAACTTATATACTAGTATACTCACAAATATATTTTAGTCATTTTATTTAAACTGCAGAAGAAGATATAAAGCATATTTTACTATTGTCACTGTCATGTCATAATCATTTAAATTTTACGTAGTAACAAATGTTAATCGATCATGGACTACAAGATAAAGAAATACTAAATTATACATATATACTTTAATTATTCCTAAATAATACCAGATACAAAAATATTTATAAAATACCGATTTTAGGTAATAATCACATAATCTTTCATTTAAAATAAAAAAATTTGTGTTAAATTAAATATTTATCGAAATATTTTTAAAAAGTACTACTTCCGGTTTATAGATTGAAACCAAAAATAGGAGGTGCACAACTAGATGCTATAACAGTCCTAAATACAAAATTTCAACTCTCTACGTCTAACCGTATTTGAGTTATGCGACACACATACGTCCGTCCGTACGTACGTACAGACGTCACGTCGAAACTAGTCATAATGGATTCAGAAAAGGTCAAAACGGATATTTCCGTCAAAATCTGAGATACGAAATTTTTCGCGATTACAATACTTCCTTACTTCGTACAAGGAAGTAAAAATATAAATTTAAAAAATCAAGGAATCGTTTAATAATCAATAATAATTGATTTGTGTTTTGTAAAAATGTGTTAATATTTTAATAAATATGTAGTTAACTAAATATGGTAATTATACTTACATTATTAATTTGAAGATTGAATATTAAAACATAAAAGCTGAAAAATATAGGTAGTAAGTAAAGTACGGTAGGAGAAGACATTCAGCGCAAAGAGATACAGATACAGTGAACACTGGTGGGGGTATGGGGCCGACTGTTACGCATCTGAGTACTGCATTGTTGCTTCATTTCGACGAAAATGCCAGTCTCCAGATAAATTCGTTTTCTGTGTAACTATCGGCCCGGTACTGAGTACTGGGGTTATATTCTTGAAATTATTTGCTTATTTCATACATTGTTAATGATTTGCTTACAAATTTCAAAAATTATTTATTACAGTTTTACGAAGTTAATAATAAAAAAAATTAACCGCGCCCGGCGCCTATTTTAAACGGCGCCTTGTGCCTGGGCACCGCTCGCACTGCCCTCACTACGGCCCTGATTACTTACACTTTTATTTAAATGTGATGATATTCACGTTATCAATAATATTCGTCTGGGTTAAATTTGTGACGTCCTAGAATTTCCTAGCAAGGTGAATGTTTTCAATCAGTCACGATAAACACCAAATATATTTGTAAAACATAACCAACAATTGTAATTATTATAGTTAACCATATTTACTAATAATAATGTAGGTATTTCCAATTTTTTGTGTTGAAATATATTTTATCCAACACCTACAAATTATAACGTCATTACTATGATGATTTTAAATAAATAAGGTACTGAATAACTCACTAGTGGAATAAAAAGTTATAACTATATAGCAACGTGCTGTTATTTTGGAATTTACCTCACGTTGCTATTAGGCTATTAGTAGCGTTTAATTATAACAAATATTATATTCGCATGGCAAATACGAAAATGGTTTTTAAAAACATTATTAAGAAGTGTTGGATAAAATTTTGTATGACACACGTGTGTTATGATATATTAGTCACTGGAGTAATTAGTGCACTCGCTGAGGCTCGTGTACTAAACTTTTTCTCTCGTGACTAATATCCATCATAACACACTAGTACCATAAATAACTATTGTTACTATAAGTACAGATTTATTTCATTCATTGGATTGTAATATCTCAAATCGGTGTTTAATTATTATGAACTGACACGTGACAACTTCGTTCTTGGAAGATATTTTTTTAGTAGTTAGACAAAGATATGACAGGTTTTATCATAAACTAACGATCAAAATGAGAGACCCGTCCGATACACGAATCCATCCGGACCCGTCCGATATACGGATCGATACACGGACCTGTCCGATATACGGATGCGTCCGGACCACGGACCCGTCCGGTACATTTTTGTATGTACGGGTAGTTCGGACTTTTTCGAGTCCGGACTGTTTTGTGTGGGTCCGGACCAAATTTTTTTAGGACTTTGCCAGCACTACTACTTATACTCCTTATAGTCTAAGATCTGGCTACGAAAAAGTGAACTGATAAGGTGCATTCACGAATTTTGTATAAAATGTCTCCTTGGTACCTTATAAGTACGTAGCGCTGCCGTCAGAACGCTCTCCCGGGGCGGGAGGCGTGGGTGGGCGGTCAAAGTCGTAAATTTATATTAAAAAAAATGATAAGGTGCAAGCCTGAAATTTAGTAGAGTTATAGTTTTTAACTGTAGGAATCGAGGAAAATTATTGTCAGAAGTCTAGGTCGGGGCTTAAAGATTGTCAGAAGTCGACAAAGTTGTAAAAAAATTGTTGAAATTTAAACCACAAGGTGCAATTCTGACAATTGCATTTTTATATTGTTTATGACTTACTGAACCTGTAGGTATATAAATTGTCAGAAGTCTAAATAATGGCTAAGTACATGAAAATTGATAACATGGCCAGAAGTCGCTGAAGCGGCTATCGCGACGGAAAGCAATCTTTCGTAGCTTGTTTCAAATTTAAATAACAAGGTGCAGTTCTGACAATTGCATTTTTATATTGTTTATGGCTTACTGAACCTGTATATAAATTGTCAGAAGTCTAAATAATGGCTAAGTACATGAAAATTGATAATATGGCCAGAAGTCGCTGAAGCGGCTATCGCGACGGAAAGCAATCTTTCGTAGCTTGTTTCAAATTTAAATAACAAGGTGCAGTTCTGACAATTGCATTTTTATATTGTTTATGGCTTACTGAACCTGTATATAAATTGTCAGAAGTCTAAATAATGGCTAAGTACATGAAAATTGATAACATGGACGGAAGTCGCTGAAGCGGCTATCGCGCAACGAAAAGCAATCTTTCGAAGCTTTTGTTTCAAATTTAGAGTAGTCGCAAAATAAGATGGAACCGGATATGCGCGAACTGTACTCAGCTGATCTATATTACCCGACCTGAAAATATTGTCTTGTATTGTTGTATTGTCTGAGTCAAAAACATTAGTACGATATATTGCGAAACAGTTTTATAAGTCGCAAATTATAAATTATTATTAAGTAGATCACAACAGAAATCTCACTATTGTCACGATCATAATACACCCCTAATGTTTACGAATGGACTCGTCCAAACCAAAACACGTCTTTCGCGCAGGTCACGTGGGGTTTCATCTTATTTTGCGACTACTATAAATAACAAGGTGCAGATCTGGCTCTTTCTTGTTTTTAATTTTTACGTTGCTATTTAACTAAGTATGCAATGACAGAAGGCTCAGGAAGAGAGATATTTAAAATAACATAAAAATCGTGATGCCGAGTAAGCGCTAATTTTTTAAAACCACTCACTGGCTATACAGACAACGGACTTTTTAATAATAATTCGTATTCAAACAATTATAGAAAGTAAATAAATAATAAGAAAAATAAAATATAATCGACAAGTTTTGACGAGAGTTTTGAAACGCTCGAAACCATCGAAGATATTAGTCCGAGTGTAGATGTTGTACACATCGTTTCTCAGCGAAAGATTTTTGAGCGTATTTTGAAAAATGGCCTCTGAGCCATTTTGTGTATTTCAATGCAACAGCATCGCAGATAAAATTCTATTTTTCACTCAAGAAAAGTTAAAAAATTGTCGAGAAATATTAACTATTCGTGTCGCTGTAAAATTGAAATATAACGACGTTAATTTGCCAGTTACTGTGATAGAGACTCATGGCTACCATTCGAAATGCTGTAAGGACTTTTAGCGGTGCCGAAAAAATATATTATCAAGTATGATGCATTGAAATCATCGGAGCTTCGAAAGATTGCTTTCCGTTTCGATAGCCGCTTCAGCGACTTCTGGCCATATTTTCAATTTTCATGTACTTAGCCATTATTTAGACTTCTGACAATTTATATACAGGTTCAGTAAGCCATAAACAATATTAAAATGCAATTGTCAGAACTGCACCTTGTTATTTAAATTTGAAACAAGCTACGAAAGATTGTTTTCCGTCGCGATAGCCGCTTCAGCGACTTCCGGCCATATTATCAATTTTCATGTACTTAGCCATTATTTAGACTTCTGACAATTTATATACAGGTTCAGTAAGTCATAAACAATATAAAAATGCAATTGTCAGAATTGCACCTTGTGGTTTAAATTTCAACAATTTTTTTACAACTTTGTCGACTTCTGACAGTTTTTAAGCCCCGACCTAGACTTCTGACAATAATTTTCCTCGATTCCTACAGTTAAAAACTATAACTCTACTAAATTTCAGGCTTGCACCTTATCATTTTTTTCTTAATATAAATTTACGACTTTGACCGCCCACTCACGCCTCCCGCCCCGGGAGAGCGTTCTGACGGCAGCGCTACGTACTTATAAGGTACCAAGGAGACATTTTATACAAAATTTCGTGAATGCACCTTATCAGTTCACTTTTTCGTAGCCAGCTCTCCGACTATTAGCACTCCAGTACACAGGCAGCGCACAAATTTGTCGAAAAAATTGGAGCAAAAGTTGTTCATTTATTTACGACTTTGCGGAGCTAAAGTAAATAGTCAATAGATTTTA
Source organism: Agonum fuliginosum (assembly GCA_947534325.1). Classification (NCBI taxonomy): domain Eukaryota; kingdom Metazoa; phylum Arthropoda; class Insecta; order Coleoptera; family Carabidae; genus Agonum; species Agonum fuliginosum. The sequence goes on along the minus strand of OX384032.1, from coordinate 15,377,139 downwards.
TATCAAGGAATCATTATTTTGCTGGAAAATTAATTTCAAAAGATTGTTGCTTTGTAACACTTCGAGACAAATGATAAATGACATGATCAAAATCTCGAGCTAAAGGCGTGGGATTTTATCATTCAATTTGTCGAGGAATGTTACCTACCTATAAGCAAGAACCTTAAGAAATAATTTTACCTGCAAAATAATGAGACCGAGATACATTTTATTAGACTATTTTCCAAATAAACAGACAAAATATGAACTAATCTAATTTACGCTGAAGTGTCTAAAATTTTATTATTAAATGTTTTCTAATGCCGGAGAATTATTAATTAATTATTAGAATAATAATTCGTGTAGTGGCTTTTCATGTTTTTAAATCAAGGTTAATTTTTTGTACTGCAACGGTTGTTTATTTTGACATTTAATTGTTTTACTACCCTTGAGTGTCAAAATTTTAAATGTTAGTTTCTTTCGTTTCACAAGTTCATAGTTCATTTGTAATTGGTTCCAAACTAAGGTTTTTTACGTAACTGTAATTTTGGCGTTACTCATAATTTTTTTTATTTCATCCTAGGAAGTTGCCACAAAAAGATTCATTTGACACTTTTAATTTCAATTAAAAACAATACAAAATCAATAAAATTGTCATACATGCGGTAGTCGTAGCAATGTAACGGGAAAATTGTCACTTGAACACTCCCTAGGGCATTTTTACAATTTTTGCCGATATATTATGTACATCATTGATCAGAATTTAAAAAATTGAAGCAAATAATGATTAATTTACTTAATATGTGGGAAATGGTAAAAGTTATGGCGATTATTTTTCTGGTAGTTTTACTAATGTTCCTTTTGTACTTGCATATGAATATTACGAGTGCACAGCACTCGCAAACACAAGGTACACAAGGTAGGTATGTTGAGTGTATATAATATAACTACCAGAAAAATAATCGATTTAACAATGATAACGAATTAGACCAGGCGCTGGAAGTAGTTGAGTATGCAAAATATGAGGACCGCAAAATTTTGACTGATATGTATACTTGAGACCCTAAGGAACATAAAAATACATCTTGCCACCTGCTAGTCTGGTCCCCCCCCCTTTCGCTGTCAATTGATCCAAATACGCTGTTTTTATAGATTATCGCGGCGCATTAGTCACTAAGAAAAACGCAAATATAGTTCAGGCGAACTAGAAAATTTTTATATGGGCTCGGCGACAAAACTCAAAGAAATTTTTTTTTCATAGGAATGTTGTAATTGACTTCCTAACTAACATACTAAAAGTCCCCATCGATCCGCCTTGTGCTAAGTCCACCATCTTGAAAAAATGGTGGAACAAGACGACTTTTCTCCGGTTTTTTGCAATTATCTCGAAAATGGGTAATTCTAAGCAAAAATCTCTAGTACCAAACAGAAAGAGCATGAAATTTCCTTCAATATAGTACCATTTGTTTTTACTGTATTCATACAGATTTTGAAAAAATTATAAATAAATATTTTTATAATTCTAACAATCTAAGCCGATTTGATTAAATCATGATTTTTTTCTCATATTACACAAAAACGGCTGTAATTTATTAACGGATAATAATTTCGAATTCGGGATTTCAGTATTCGATTCTTAACATATTTTTCTATAATAATAATTTCATAATAGACATTTTAAGACGCCAGTTTCGAAAAAATTTAAATATATTTTCAAAATCATAAAAATGTATTTTAGTCACTTCTTTAAAATTTTGTGCTTAATTTCTGTCCAGATTAAGATATTGACTTCCGGCGTTCAAAATCTTAGAAATAAATGTTTCAACAATATGATGCTGAAAACTGAATGTGAATATCTTTGTCCGTTCAGGAAAAACAGTTATTTAAGTACAACTTTTAAAAAATATATTAAAATTTTATTGATCTCTCTCCAAGAAAATCTTAAAAATTCGACATGATTCAAACCATTTTAACTTTAAAAATCATTTTGATTTATTGAAAAAAACTCTAAAAATCCAATGCCGCTAACCGCAAATCGATATCTCAATTACTTCAGAAATTACAGTTGATTAATCATATTTAATAATAAAAATACTAAAATTTCTTAATTTTCCCGTGTACAAATTTGTTAAATTTCAACTTAATCAGGGTCCTTGAAATTTTTTAAATAATTTTGCGTAGTATAAACATGATTAAAAATTAGTGTGCATGAGACCGGAAGTCATTATATTAATCCGGACAGAAATAAAACACAAAATTTTAAAGAAGTGACTAAAATACATTTTTTTGAATTTGAAAATATGTTTAAGTTTTTTCTAAACTGACGTCTTAAAATGTGTATTATTAAATTATTATTATAGAAAAATAAGTTTAGAATCGAATACTGAAATCCCGAATTCAAAATTATTATCCGTTAATAAATTACAGTCGTTTTTGTGTAATATGAGAAAAAAATCATGATTTAATCAAATCGGCTTAGATTGTTAGAATTATAAAAATATTTATTTACGACTTTTTCAAAATCTGTATGAATACCGTAAAAACAAAAGTGACTATCTTGAAGGAAATTTTATGCTCTTTGTGTTTGGTATTAAGGATTTTTTCTTAAAATTACCCATTTTCGAGATAATTACAAAAAACCGGAGAAAAGTCGTCTTGTTCCACCATTTTTTCAAGATGGTGGACTTAGCACAAGGCGGATCGATGGGGACTTTTAGTATGTTAGTTAGGAAGTCAATTACAACATTCCTATGAAAAAAATATTCTCTTTTAACTTTGTTGCCGATAGATGCTAGTTCGCCTGGACTAATAGCCCGTATTTCTAATAATAATAAAATAAAATTTAATATCTTAACTATATTAACCAATATTAACGTTGTTTATGTGTTTTTTCTCTCAATAATATGAGATCATATTCTTTTTACATTTCTATATGCGCTCTTTCAGAGAAAATCTGTAAATTCAGACTAAAACATTAAGGCCCATTAAAATAAATAAATATGTAACTGATAGAAAAATATTGTGCGAATCGAATGCTTGAAACCGGAAGTCGATATCTCAATGCGTTTTAAAGTTGCAAATGATTAAACATAACTTTTTTTATAAATTACAAAAGATTCTATATTTTCTGCAAAGAAAATCTTTACTTTTGGACTAACCAAATACTTCTTTAATTAATGAAATATAAGAGATTATTAATTGAATCATATCGTTATAAATTAAAATGGCAAAAAATGCAATTATCCATGATTTCAGAAAACAAATATTTTGATAAAATTTAGACGTAACGTCAAATGTGTTTTGTGTTTTTTGGCGTTTCGTGACAAATAAAATAGTGAATTTCAAGTGAAAAATGTTCTAGGCTTTAAGAAAACACAGAGATATAGAAATGGTGCAATAAAATGGGAAATATAGATTATAATAAAAAAGTTCATTTGTTAAATAGTCACCTAAAAGTACTAGTAGCGAATAGTCGACACACAACCTTACTATTACAAAATAAACAGAGTATAATGGAACTACTATCGAAGTAATAAGTATAGTAACTCGGATGTAAAGTTGAATAACTTGTTTAAATATTTATATTTTGTTTATAATAATAAAATAAGTGAACATGTAATATCTTTGTTACTGGTAATCTTATAAGACTCAAATTCAGGTTAGCGATGCCTTATATAATTATAAAAAAGATTTGTTTATAATTTTTATTTAAAAATTATTACTTGAATTTTAATAAATTTTTTTCTGAAATTTATGAATCCTGAGGTATCACTTTTTCAGAAAACAATTATTATAATTCATATAATAAGTTAAAAATAAAAATGATTAACAATTCTTTTTTATAATCGGTAACCTGAATTTGAATCTTATAAGATTACCAGTAACAACGGTATTACATGTTCACTTATTTTATTATTATAAACAAAATATAAATATTTAAAAAAATTACAGTAGCAAATAACTTAACTAAGCTTATAACTATACTATACCAAAATTTGAATTTTTTTGCATGATGTATATTGACAGTAGACGTCATTAAAGTTAACAGTTTCTAAAAATATTTCAAAATCATAGCTCATTTTTGCTATAAATTTTTGTTATTTCTACGAATATACATTTAAAATTTTGAAATTCTATACAATAACGTAGAAATGTGCATACTTTAGTATAAAGTAAATTTAAATTTTTTGGATTATTTTTAAACAAGTTATTCAACTTTACATCCGAGTGACTATACTTATTACTTCGATAGTAGTAGTGATGTATTTTTTTTAACAAATTTTATTTTTTAAATTAATAATTTTGAATAATTATTAAAAATAACTACTTAATACATAATAGTCCAGTAAAATTTGATTTTTTAGTAGAAAGCTGGATTTTGGTATACACCTTCCCAGTAGGTAGGTAAAGGTAACCTTTATCAACAACATACTAAAAGTCTCAATCGATTGGACTGACCGCCGTCTATTGTTTATAATTTTTATCTCGTAAATGATTAATATTACAAAAAACAGTTTATAACAAATTGTAGAGCACAAAATTTGCTATAAAATGGTATACATATTTTTTATGAAAGTGGTACAGTTTTCGAGAAAATCGTGAAAATATATTTTGAAAAAAACAATAAATTTTGATCAAGTATAGGTAGTAGTTTATGTCTCATCATACGAAAACGGCTGTAATTTTTTATGAATAAAAATATGGATTTCCGGTTTGCAGAATTCAAATTCCTGAATACTTTTCTATATGAATAAAATTATTTTCAAATTTTCTGACGCACTGGTTTAGTCACAATTCTTACAAAAGTTTCAATCTTTTCTGATTTTTTCTTAGGAAAATTTTTTAAATTTCGACCTAAATAAAACCTACAAACGTTTAAAACTCATATCATTTTTTGACAAATTTTATTTATAGAGACTCGTATGCAGAAATCCCGATGTCAATAACTTTATCCAATTAGAAGTCACTGTAAATAAAACACCAAAATGTAAAATAAAATAAAAAATTTGTAAAACTTTTGTATGAATATCCTTAAATTGGGTCTAAATCCGTGCGTCAGAAAATTTGAAAATAATTTTACTCATAGAAGAGTACTTATTTAGGAAATTGGATTCTGCAAACCGGAAACCCATATTTTTATTCATAAAAAATTACAGCTGTGTTCGTATGATGAGACATAAACTACTTCTTGATCAAAATTTGTCGTTTTTTTCAAAATACGTTTTCACGATTTTCTCGAAAACTGTACTTCTTTCATAAAAAATATGTATAGCATTTTGTAGCAAATGTTGTGTTTTGTGATCTACAATTTGTTATTAACTGTTTGTTCGTAATATTAATCATTTACGAGATAAAAATTTAAAACAATAGACGGCGGCCATTTTTTCAAAATGGCGGACGAAGCTCCAGTCCAATCGATTGAGACTTTTAGTATGTTGTTGATAAAGGTACTGGGAAGGTGTATATCAAAATCCAGCTTTCTACTAATTTTTTCCACTAAACGACAAAATATGATCTAATTTGACTGGACTGTAAAGGAATGTAATCAAAAACATTACTTGTTTCATGGTACTCTGAAATAATAGAAAATATTGAAAAATATGACCTTTTTCCTTTTGCGTTTTTATCGAGAACTAAGAAAGCAATATGATTCAGCGTGGTGTATTGTGTAGTTTTTAATTTGAACAAGATTTGTATCTACAACTTTCGTCTAAAATGTAAAGGTCACTAACTATAGGTACCTACAGCAAAATTTTTAAAATAGTATTGTTTTTTCTATACAGGGTGTAACAGAAATAAGTGCTTTAATTTTAACCTGTAATGTCCCTCGACGAGAGAAATAATGTACCGTAATCAATTTTTTCCTAACTCTTCTAGTTTTTGAGTTAAAGTTCTTCAAAGATTTGTCACAAATTTGATTACCCGCCTATGGAACACATCAACAATCAAATTAAAAAACAACAATTACCGACTGTCAAAACAAAAACACATGTTCACTATTAATTTAATTTATGCTGCGCTGTTCTTGTTATTCTGCGCAGTGATAGTGCTGGAACTGCCTGTTATTTGTTGCGCAGTTATTTTTGTTGTGCGCATTGCGCAATGCTGCAAGCTGCAATCAGCTGATTCGTGTGCGTGTCCACCCAAACATTTAAAGAAAATCGCTGCTGGTATTGTTTTCCTTGATAGCGTGCGGGTTTTCGTTTGTCCAAATGTGTGTGTTGTGCATGTTGAAAATACCTTCTCTTGTAAATCCCGCCTCATCAGTTGACAATACAAGTGATAAAAAATGTTGCTGCTCTTGTATTTTACCAATAGCCCATTCGCAAAATTGACGTCTACGAGGTGGATCTATATGTAATAAATGTTGTACTTTTTGTACATGGTATGGATGTAGATGTTGTTCTTTTAAAATCCTCTAAACTGTCGTATGTGATACTCCGTGTTGTGATGATAGTCTCCGTGTACTGGTTCCAGGCTGAGCTTCAATGCCATCCAAAATAGCCTCTTCAACATGTTCAATGTGATGATGACGTTCTCTACCATGATCTTGAGCTGCAGGATTATACGATCCATAATCACGGAGATGTTGTACAACATTTACAAATGTGCGCACATGAGGCGCACGACGATTTGGAAAACGTTCCATGTAAATTCGTTGGGCTTGAGCACCGTTTCCCAGAGCTTCACCATAGGTCAACACAATGTCTGTATATTCGTTATTTGTAAACGCAGGCATTTTAAAAGATTTTTATTTGTAATATCTGATTTATTACCAAAATATTACTTATGTCAAAACTTAATTGGAACAAGTGACACAACAATCAATTGACAATAACAATGATTTCATGGGTAATGCTACTGAAGTAAATAATTATGTGGAACGACTCGTCAATTTACGGGGTTGAAAAAATGCTTTTAAAAAATGCGATTTCTAAAAAAAATTTTACGGAACATTGTTCCTCACGACGAGTTACATTACTGGTTAAATTTAAAGCACTTATTTCTGTTACACCCTATATAAGAGATTTTAAACAAACACTCGATATATGATTTACTCGACAATGAATGTTATTATACAAAACGCATAACGCATCAACACTGAATTTAACATATACTACGATTAGTGTTACAATTAACACGGTGCAGTGTGCACCTATATGTACACGGTTTCGTGTTAAATAAGTGTTGATTCAACACTGGATTTTTACTGTGACAAATAATACTTACATCTTATTTATAGAAATATCTCCAATAAATTCAATGCTTGAAACTGAAAGTCAATATCATAATCTGTTGGGAAATTACAAAAATTTCACTATTTTCTCTCGTACCAAATCATTGAATATCAGCTCAAACAAGAAGCCTTTAAAAGTTTAAAAATTTCTAAAATAATGTATTTTATAAAAAAAGTCCAAGGAATCCATTGCCGGAAACCGTAAGTCGATATCTTAATTGGTTCAGAAATAAAAGTTGACTAAACACAAAAAAAATTTAAAACACTAAAATTTCTGTATTTTCTATGTTAAAAATGAAGCTAAACCAGTGTCTCCTGAAAAATTCAAAATAATATGTTTGATAGAAAAATGTCTGCGGAATCGAATGTTTGAAGCCAAAAATGTTGATATTTTTAATCGTTCGTTACAGTAATTTTTGGGTCAGAAAACAAAGTTATGGCATGACTTTATAAATTATCTTCGTATAGGTACTAACAAAATATATTTTTTCGTTTTTCTCGTAAACTGTTACTTCTATGTAAAAAAGTTATAGCATCTTTTTGTAGGAAATTTTATAAGCTAGGTACAATATTGATAATAACAATATTTACCGCAATATTCGCCTCTACAAGGTTTTTTTGAAAAAAAAAATTTTCAATATGACGGCTCGAGCACACTTTGTGCTACTCTGGACTGATCGGAATATCACATATTTTTCTATAAACGTAAATTTTTGTCTCCTACTTTTTTTTGTTCATTTGGAGAATTTTGAACCACTTTGCCTATAAATACATTTGTCATGAAATTGAAATAGTAGTAAGGCTGAAATAAATAGTTAGTAACAAGTGCTACAGTGTATTCATTATATTATAACTATTAGTACATGATAGCATTACAACAGATCTTTTTTTTAAATTTTCTACACACATCAATCACAAAATATAATGTTATTAATAAAACGGCAATGAAAGTATTACAAAAGATCTTTTTTTTAAATTTTCTACACACATCAATCACAAAATATAATGTTATTAATAAAACGGCAATACTGTTTTAATACAATTACAATAGCTGGATTAAGATTTTCCGTAACGTAACGTAACTTAAGCTTAAGAAAAATTCATTGTATTTTAATGCTTATCTCATTTGAGACATTTCGTTACTTAAGTGGTACTATCTACTATTTGTTAATTATACTTCTGCTTTTTAAGAGTTACATTGCGATTTCATAAAGTTACGTTATGGAAACTATAATTACCAAGTGGTATTATAATTTAATATAGTGGTAAGTTTAATTTTTTTTGTATAATTTTTTTCTAATATATGAAAATTGTTAATTATTGACTTACAATTATTATGTGTTCGGGAAATACCTTATTTGTGCAATGATCATATTATTTAAGTTCATTCAATGTAATGGACGTTTACATTTACAACAATGACCTGACCTGTCGCTCTTTTTGTAATAAGATTCTATATCTTTAGTTGGATCCACTTTCATTTTGATATCCCCTTTTTTTAAAACTGTTTCTCTTAATTTATTAGCTTCTTCCAGTACGTTTTGAGCATGTAATTTATGTGTATCGCTGAATAATGGACACCTAGATTCAAAATAAAGAGAACTTACGTTATCATTATAATTTGAAAGAAATATACATAAGACTAATAAACAGGTGTCTCTATAATTATGTGGATATTGTTTAACCATAGTACCACAGATTCTTTGGCGAATAAACTGAATTATTAGCTCAGGCAAATAGGGCTTTCACTATAATTATTACATTTTTTGTAGATTGTGGTGTATGCCCGACAGGAAATTCAAATTTTCGTACAAGAAAATATTGACATTTATTGATAATTATCAACAACATAATACGTTAACGTTAGTTACTTATAATACGGTAGATACTTTATAATTCATTAGTTACGGATTTAGTACGTTAGATACAATCATAATAACATCAAACCTTCCATAATATGCGAACTGTCAACAGATAAAATTGTTGATTTGTTTTAACATCGCAGACGTTGATGATACGATTAAGCTTTGAATATAATAAATATAACGCGAATATATGCGATTTAAAGTTTCACCTCGTCGCCACAAACTTTGTAATGTAAACAAACGAATGCTCTCCATCTTGTCTCGTCAGCTGCTGTCAGTGACTATATCGAGTTTTCCCGCTGATTGGTCAAATTTAATTTTGCCGCCCAAAAAATCTAGTGATATTTTTCTCGTATTTACACTGTGTAAATGGTAAATACCACTAATACGGCTCAGCGAGACAACTTCAGATTGCTCCGTTTAGTTAAGAAATCAACTATAGACAACTTAAAGGTTTTCATTTCCTAAAAGCCAGATCGAAAATAATATTCTGGTAAACGACACTCTTAAGAAGAGTGCTGAATTTGACATGACAGTTTCAAATTGTCAACTTTTTATATGATACCTACCTACGTGTATTCGTGTATACTGCAAAAATTATATTATACAAGCCATTTCCCAATCCAATAATAATTATATAGACACCCATAAGTAAAGCAGTGTTTGTTTAAAGTGACAAAAGTCTTAAAAAAATACTTACAACTCATATTTATCTCCTCCTTCTCCATTGAAATGAGAATAATCTGTCACCGGCTGTTTACATACGTAACACATCATTGCTCCACATTTACATGTCATTTTATTGCAACCACTTTCCTTAAGATATTTTATATTGCATTTGTAACACGTTCTGAAAATAAAATAAAATTCTATAGGTACCTAATCTAAATACTAACTACATTCTAATAACTATTCATTCAATTTTGTGGTACTGGTAATGTCCCTGTCCAGGATGTTGTTTACTGTGGAATTTAGTCGGAATTTGGACAAAGTTAATGTGTCGTAGGCAGATTGTAAAATTAGGTTTTTTGTAAAAAGCCTATAGTCCAATTTTCTATGACGCAAATTCGTACATTATAAAACATCAAAAATTACAAATATACAAATGATAGGAAAACCTGTTAAAAATATTTTAAGCCCGGCAGACTAGGTTTCATTTGTTAAATTCTATTTTTGGTTAATTTTTGAATTTGACTAAAATAAAATACTTTTACAACTGAAAACACTAAATTGAAATTTATAATATTTATTGAAAATAATAGTACACTCACCGGCACGGAAAACGGGTCACTTATGTTTTACTTCCTTGTACGGAGTAATAAGGAAGTATTGTAATCGCGAAAAATTTCGGTTCTCAGATTTTTACGGAAATATCCGTTTTGACCTTTTCTGAATCCATTATGACTAGTTTCATCGTGACGTCTGTACGTACGTATGTGTGTCGCATAACTCAAATTCGATTAGACGTAGAAAGTTGAAATTTTGTATTTAGGACTGTTATAGCATCTAGTTGTGCACCTCCTATTTTTGGTTTCAATCTACAAACCGGAAGTAGTACTTTTTTCAAATATTTCGATAAATATATAATTTAAGACAAATTTTTTTATTTTAAATGAAAGATTATGTGATTATTACCTACAATCGGTATTTTATAAATATTTTTGTATCTGGTATCACTTAGGAATAATTAAAGTATATATTTATAATTTAGTATTTCGGTATCTTGTAGTCCATGATCGATTAACATTTGTTACTACGTCAAATTTAAATGATTATGACATGACAGTGACAATAGTAAAATATGCTTTATATCTTCTTCTGCAGTTTAAATAAAATGACTAAAATATATTTGTGAGTATACTAGTATAATAAGTTAAAAGAATTTTTTATATTATTCTACATTTTAGTTATTAAGAAAAGTATGAACACACAAGGCGTACAAGGAAGTCATGTGGTGTCCACGTCAGATTTTTTCTACTCCCATGCTTTCATTTAAAAAAATCCGATGTGGCCAACACATGACTTCCTTGTACGCCTTGTTTGTTCATACTTTTCTTAATAACTAAAATGTAGAATAATATAAAAAATTCTTTTAACTTATTATACTAGTATACTCACAAATATATTTTAGTCATTTTATTTAAACTACAGAAGAAGATATAAAGCATATTTTACTATTGTCATGTCATAATCATTTAAATTTTACATAGTAGGTAATAAATGTTAATCGATCATGGACTACAAGATACCGAAATACTAAATTATAAATATATACTTTAATTATTCTTAAATGATACCAGATACAAAAATATTTATAAAATACCGATTGTAGGTAATAATCACATAATCTTTCATTTAAAATAAAAAAATTTGTCTTAAATTAAATATTTATCGAAATATTTGAAAAAAGTACTACTTCCGGTTTGTAGATTGAAACCAAAAATAGGAGGTGCACAACTAGATGCTATAACAGTCCTAAATACAAAATTTCAACTTTCTACGTCTAATCGAATTTGAGTTATGCGACACACATACGTACGTACAGACGTCACGACGAAACTAGTCATAATGGATTCAGAAAAGGTCAAAACGGATATTTCCGTAAAAATCTAAGAACCGAAATTTTTCGCGATTACAATACTTCCTTATTACTCCGTACAAGGAAGTAAAAAGAAGACAATTATGTTAATATTAAGTTGTTACATAAACGAAGAAAACGACAATTTGGGGACGAAAAATTGTAAATGTCGATTGTGAATTGAATAAGTTTCAATTGTATTAAAAGTTGCATACAAAGTATATGACAAGATATAACAAATAAATAAATATAAATTTCTGTTAAATTTGTTTTTACTTCCTTGTACGGAGTAAGGAAGTATTGTAATCGCGAAAAATTTCGGTTCTCAGATTTTGACGGAAATATCCGTTTTGACCTTCTCTGAATCCATTATGACTAGTTTCGTCGTGACGTCTGTACGTACGTATACGTGCGGACGTATGTGTGTCGCATAACTCAAATACGGTTAGACGTAGAAAGTTGAAATTTTGTATTTAGGACTGTTATAGCATCTAGTTGTGCACCTTTTATTTTTGGTTTCAATCATTCAATCTATATACCGGAAGTAGTACTTTTTTCAAATATTTCGATAAATATTTAATTTAAGACAAATTTTTTAATTTTAAATGAAAGATTATGAGATTATTACCTACAATCGGTATTTTATAAATATTTTTGTATCTGGTATCATTTAGGAATAATTAAAGTATATATTTATAATTTAGTATTTCGGTATCTACGTAAAATTTAAATGATTATGACATGACAGTGACAATAGTAAAATATGCTTTATATCTTCTTCTGCAGTTTAAATAAAATTACTAAAATATATTTGTAAGTATAGGCAGTTTGCACATATCGAGCATGAGCGCCTCTAGTGGGAGATTCGGCAAAAGTAATAGGTATACAACACGTTTGAATGTTTAATTAAATAAAATGAGCACTGGTTCCCAGCGCTTTTCGTCAATTCTCAAAATACAATTAATAAATAGATTATAAAACGTGATAAAATATATTTGCAGTTATGTAGGTATCTACTTACGAAATTCGTTTTACTCTGTGAATCCAAATTTTACATCTCTCGTCCTCATAACATCTTATTATAGAACCTTAGAACTTAGAACAGAATTGGTTGAATTGAAACAGTACCTACAACTACTGTCGAACTGTCAAAGGGTTTACCCTAATATTAATGCATTTTTTCCCGCCAGGGCCCAGGGCGGCGCTGACTACTCATGTGCAAACCGCCTATAGTAGCAGTAGTAGTAGTACTAGTATAATAAGTTAAAAGAATTTTTTATATTATTCTACATTTTAGTTATTAAGAAAAGTATGAACACACAAGGCGTACAAGGAAGTCATGTGGTGTCCACGTCAGATTTTTTATTCATATTTTTCAAATAATTTTATAATATTGAAATGGACTACAAGCGCGCGAACCAACGATTCGTTGTCGCACCCTACACGAGATGGCGCAGCCTACACGATTACAGCCGATAACACAGGAGTCGGTAGTCTATAAGCTATCTTTGGTCTGTGCAAAGATAATAATATACTCCGTAATTCCAGTTGTTCATAAAACATGGTTTCGTATTATATTGACTATTTCCCTCATAAAATTTAAGCCAATCAGAAGTCTGACATTTCTGAATGTCGTCCAATCAACGTAGAATTACACGATAATTTTGCACTAGTTCATAAAACATGGTTTCGTATTATACTGACTATTTAACTCATAAAATTTAAGCCAATCAGAAGTCTGACATTTCTGAATGTCGTCCAATCAACGTAGAATTACACGATAATTTGCACTAGTGCAAAATTATCGTATTTGGATACGGCGTTTCAAAGTGCTTCTGACTTGCTGTCAAAAGAAGTTTTTAAAATTTGCTTTATTTTTCATGAGAGAAACAGCGCACTTGAGGAAATTATCGACAATTTTATTTGATTAGAGAGTTGTGGATCGAGTAAACACTTACAGATAGAAAACTTGTTATTAATAACTGAAGGATAATAAATAGATAAAATATTATTTAGACATTACACGTATTTAATCACCTTTTAGGTTAACTTGTCAAACTAGACTAACACAAAAATACACTAGAAGTATGAAAAAAAGAAAGAACTAAGTAACTGAATAAATTAGTGAAACGGTAGTACATAACCGCGAAATATGAATGACATACAGATTCAGTTTCTTTCATACTCCCACTTTTTGAATACTTATTAAAAATAAAACATATTAATTGTAATCTATAAATCTTAGGATAGTTCACATGTTAAATAAATCAGAGTACATAGTTTAAATATTTTGATGTCTTTTTACACCTAACAAAATATTTTGATGTCTTTTTACACCTAACAAAAATCTAAACTTTTCAAAGGATACTTTAGGTAACGGCTTCGTCAGGATGTCTGCCACTTGATCCTTTGTGTTGATGTACATGGGTAGGATTTCGCCTGCTTCGAATTTTTCCCGAATAAAATGGTACTTTATGTCCACATGTTTTGTTCGATTATGGAATTCTGGGTTTTTGATGAGACGTATGGCACTCTGGTTGTCAATATTAATTGTGATAGGTTTCATTGGAGTTTCACCTATGTCTGCAAGGAGTCTCTGCAACCAAATAGCTTCCTTGGTGGCATGAGAAGCTGACACATATTCCGCCTCTGTGGTTGACAACGATACGGTCGGTTGTCTCTTGCTAGTCCATGTCACAGCGGATTCACCAAGTAGAAAAACATAACCACTGGTAGATCGCCTTGTCTGAAGATCAGCTGCGAAATCTGAATCGGTATAACCGGTCAGTGGCGTAGAATTACCACTTTTATAGAAAGTTCTCCATAAAGGAAAGCAGTTTTGATATCGAATTGTTTCATTTTCAGATTTTTCATTGCCGTCACTGCTAGAAGCACTCTGATTGAGTCAAAACGGGTTGTAGGCGAGAATATTTCATGATAATCGACGTCCTTTTGTTGTGCATATCCTTTTGCACATAGGCGAGCTTTATAGCGTGAGGTTGAATCTTCTTCATTGTGTTTTATTCTGAATACCCACTTTGAACTTATTGGTTTCTTATCAGGTGGAAGTTCCACACTTTCCCATGTGTTGTTTGCTTTTAATGCTTTTAATTCTTCTGCAATTGCCAATTTCCAATGTGTTGCTTCATCACAGTTGAGCGCCTCTTGATAAGTTTGTGGAATATTCGTTTCAACAAAATTTAGTAGTTCAAATTCATTGTATCGACTGGGTAACCTTATTTGACGTTGTGGGCGTCCTATATTTGGTATATGAGTCTCTTCATTATTTTGTTCTGGCTGAATTACTTCTTCAACATTTTGCTCTGGATCTTGCTCTTGGAATTCGTTCGGTTCATCGTCAGTGTCAATACTAATCTTCACAGTATTTTCTTTTCTTGCAAGACTTATCTCACTTTCATTAAAGAGTACGTTTCTTGACACTGTTATTTTCTTGGTATCTGGGTCAAGTAATCTGTAATTATTTGAATCATTGTCATACCCAACTAAAATCATCTTCTTGCTCTTCGGATCTAGCTTCTTTCGTTTTTGATCGGGTACATGCATGAACGCTTCGCTTCCAAATGTTCTTACGTGTTCTAAATTTGACTTTTTACCGTGCCAAGCTTCATATGGAGTTGTATCAGTTTGAGTTGTAGCTGTTCTGTTTAATAAGTAAACAGCTGTGTTGACAGCTTCAGCCCAAATATATTTAGGCATTTTGGCACCATAGATCATTGACCTAGCACACTCGACGATGGTTCTATTATCTCTTTCTACTCTTGAATTTTGTTCGGAAGTGTAGGGGGCGGTTGTTTCCAAGACTATCCCTTCTTCATTTAAATACTTTTCAGTCTTTATTTTTGTATTCACCACCATTGTCCACGTGCAGTACTTTAATTGAACGTTCAAATTTGTTTTTGATCATTTTATTGAATGTTTTGAAACATTCCAAGGCATCTGATTTATGTTTGATAAATTTGACAACACGATACCCACTTATTTTGTCCTTGAAAACAATAAAGTATTTAGATCCACTTATGGATGTTGTTTCCATTGGACCACACAAGTCACTGTAAATCTTTTCACCTACTTTAAAGTTCGTGATCTGTTCGCTCCTTTTAAATGGAAGGCGATGTTGTTTGCCGTACGCGCAAGCTTCACAGAAAAAGTTTTCAACGTTTGAGAGATTTATTCCGGACACTAAGTTTTTCTTCACAATTTCTTCTATAGTTTTTACATTTAAATGGCCAAGCCTTTCGTGCCATATTTTGAGGCTTTCACTTTTGGTAGAGTTGGCTAAAAACACTTCATTCACTACAGTTCTAAGTAACATTTTGTAAATGTTATTTGGTTCGCGAACAGCAGTCGCGATCACTGTTTCATTTTTGTAAAGCTGTGCATAGTGTTTATCTTTTGTTATATTTACGTCGTTGATTGCTGCGGCACCTTCAGAGAATAGGTTTTTCTTTAGGTCTGGAACGTACATTACGTTAACTAGTGTACGATCGTACCAGTTTTCTTCAATCAAAGCTTGTACTTTAACTGTCCTTTTCCTTTTACTTTCAGACTTGTCTCATTGCCTAAGATTACACTGGATTCAAAGTTTTCTTCAAACGTATTAAAGAAATCTCTTCTGTAGGTCATGTGGCATGACGCACCACTATCCATTATCCATGATTCTTCATAATGATAATTTGAGTTATCATTTACGTGAAGAGCGCCTTCATGGCTTTCACCAGGTCGTTCAGAAGTTCTGTGTTGATTTCTTGGTTCAAATCGATAATTTGATGGAACCTTCTTCTTTTGGGGTACGCGACATCTTTTGGAAATGTGTCCCTTCTTTCCACAGTTATAGCAACGAATAAAAGAATATTTTGATTGACTGCTATCTTGACCTTTCATACTGTTATATTCATTCTTATTTTTCTTCAATGATAAAGCTGTTAGCGCGGTTTCAGCTTCCTCTACAGATTCTAGATTGGCCTCTTCGTCAATGAGTCGTGATGTTAAGTTTGTAATTGTTTGTTTGGCCTCGTCCAGGGACAACCAAGCTTGTCTTATGTTTCTGTATTTCGCAGGCAGTGTACTTAAAATTTTCATCATTATAGCGGCATCACTTACAGTTTCTCCTGCTTCACGAACAAGTTTTGCCAAATTTTCGACTTTGGAAATGTGCTGCGCTACCGTATCGTTTAGATTCATTTTATATTGATGAAATTTTTCGTGAACTATCATTTTGTTAGTTTCTGATTTAAGCTGAAATATTGAATCTAGCTTGTCAAGGATTTCTTTCGAAGTATCACAGTTTTCGATCAACGTGATTTGCTCCAATTGCATGGCAGCTGTAATCGTGAACATTGCATGTGCATCTTTCTTGTTCCATGCTTCAAAATCGTCAGCTTCAGCGGCTGGTGGAAGGTGGAACTGGTATGCTTCCGTTTGCCATACCGCATAGACACCTTTGGCTTTGAGCGCACACTTGATTTGAAATTTCCATTGCGCATAATTTGCTCCATTGAGTTTATTAATCGTGGAAATGTCAATTTTATCCATTTTCGGTCATTCAGTCCGACAAAAAGCTTCTATTTATAGTGCTTTAAATGATACCTGGGCCCATAACCTATTTGATTAGAGAGTTGTGGATCGAGTAAACACTTACAGATAGAAAACTTGTTATTAATAACTGAAGGATAATAAATAGATAAAATATTATTTAGACATTACACGTGTTTAATAAATCATCACCTTTTAGGTTAACTTGTCAAACTAGACTAACACAAAAATACACTAGAAGTATGAAAAAAAGAAAGAACTAAGTAACTGAATAAATTAGTGAAACGGTAGTACATAACCGCGAAATATGAATGACATACAGATTCAGTTTCTTTCATAAATTTGACATGCACTTGGGATATTATATATGATAATTAGTTACCTATATAAACAATTTTATTTTTTTCTTAAATTAAAAAAAAATTATACACAACAAGGCAACATGTTTCATGAAAATCCGTTGTAAAATTGTTGCAATTGTTTAGTCGCAAGACCGAGAACCATAATATATTTTTTGCGATTTTCGGTCGCTGCGAGATAATGTTATGATTATGATACACGCACTTGCGATCAAACAATGCAACTGTGTCAGTTTTTAAATTGATTTTCAAGAAACATACTATGTTGTACATCTGTTGTTAAAAACAGCAGCAGAAGCAAGTGTGCATAGATTCATGCCTTTCTTTGTAACTCATTTTTAATCGCGACAGCCGTGTCGCTAGAAAAATAGGGATTGTTGCATCTATTTAATAGCTGGTATTACTTAGTCGCATGTGCGCGCTTTTCCATTTAAAACTATGTGTTATTCTATTTGTGCGACTATAATAATTAGTATAGTCGCGCGACAGAAAATGGCAAGTGCGCGCCTAGCATTCTAACTGCTTCGTGCTTCTTTCTATTGTTTTGATGTATTTTTTAATTGTTATTAATTAATTTAGCATATTTTACGATATTTTAATTCTATGTAGATATTTTATTTGGACTTAAATTAAAATTTTACAATAGAAAGTAAATGCAAACCTTCTACTAATGTAGTGTAAGTATTATTTATGAAATTTGCACGGAACTGCAAAATTTAGTATTTTGCCACTTTGTACCGAAAAAGGGATTTTGTTTTATAATAAATTTTAAAATTTTGCAGTCCCGTGCAAATTTCATAAATAATACTTACACTACATTGAAGCAGAATAAGGGTCACATTTAATTTCTATTGTTGTAAAATTTTAATTCAAGCCTAAATAAAATATCTACATTGAGTTAAAATATCGTAAAATATGCTATATTTTGGATGTTATTATTTAATTAATATAAATTTAAACTTGCTTTATTTCAGAAAAATATTAAGATTGTAAAAATAGGTTAGGTACCTAATTATCAGTATAATACAAAACCATGTTTTATGAACAGGGGGATTCCTCTTAATAAAAAAAGAATAATTATTACAAATTACAATAATCTGAATCAGAAAGTGATGCAAATCATTGTCGCCAAACCCAGATCCCAACTCAACAAATGAAGCAACACTTGAAGAATGTTCTGTAACATATTTTGCCGGCTACTTGGTCAAAAAATGTATATATCAGTTTCCAAGTTGTAAAGTTTGTAGAAAAAAATTACTGTATCAATCCAATTTTACCAACACACATGAAATATTATTATTAAATAAAACTTACAAAACCATAAAAATATAAATGGTGACGATAAGGGACTTACGGCACCTTCAATAGAATTTAAAAATATAATTAATTTAGTATTAGGTACAAATTTGGTGCTATTTATTTTTAGCACAACATTAAAAAAAACTTACGAATATCTTATTACAAACTATCCTGATCAAATCTTGGATTGAAGCGATTGAAACATGCAAGATTCATAGATTATTTGTACTAGATTTGCTGTTAAAAGTAAAAATTTGTTATAATGCAAAACTTATATTAAAAAGAAAGCCAAAACCAATAAGCAAAACCTTAAATTACGTATTTTGCAAAATAAATAAATTATACGTGTATAAAATTAATGTACCTAGGTAAATATAAAAAATATTCTACGTATTTTTAAAAATAATTTCATTATTAGGTATTTAATGTTTTTTCGAATATTTCTTTGTTAAGTTAAATAATTAATAATTTTCTTTTGTACTTAATTATTGTAACTATACTATATTTGAGAGTGACTGGCAGTAATAAATCATTATGTCATAGACATTCCAGTGGCGCGTTAATAATTGTTTGCACAGGGATAGTCAAAATAACTAAATTCGGTAGAGAACTATCGTTTTAGGTCTAAGTTGTTTTTCAGGGAAAAGATTTATTTTAATAATAATGAGTAATAAAGTTATATTTAAATATTAAAAACTTTTATTTTTAGTAAATGTATAAACAGATCACTCCTATCTACGTCTATGACACAGTTCGACGGGGATTATCAGAGCGTTTTTGACGAGATTTCTATTGTTCGAGAAGTAAGTTTCGTTCCAGGTACAAAGCGTGCGGCTTATTTTGACCATCCTAGTGTAGTTACAACTGATTTTTCTGGTAGTTTTATTTGCCGCATTGCTGGCAAAAATCCAATACTACTCTTGCAAATAATGATTTATTACTGTCAGTCATTCTCAAATGGACTATATAAATATATAGAAAACTATTTATTCATGCGTTCAATAAATTATGATTTTTTTCAACAAAAATACATTTTCTGTTTTCTTTACTGAACTTGCATTCAACAGGAAATTATCACTCTATCCTCTATCCCTAATTTCTGCCATACACAGCACAGCATGAACATGATGTGTAAGGGTGAGTGTATAACACTCGAAAGTACTGACGTTGCCTTGTATTTTCGTTGTTTTGTACATGCGCGGCTTTGTATGAACACTGGAAAGTATTTACACCGTATTTTATTACACCGCTTTGTGCAAACACCGAAATGTACTTTTCTCGAAAGTACAAAAGTGGAAAACAGCGCAGGCGCAAACCAATGCTGGTGTTTAGGACTTTAGTCTATATAGACCAAGAGCTGGGAGTAAAAGCAACTGCCTCATAAGATACCAAAGTTTTGGCATTATAGGTGTGTATTACTGCCCATTCTAAAAGAAAAACCACTCGTCTGCCGGCCGGAAGTGGTCGCCTACAATTGCAATAATTTTCTAAAAAGTGACAAAATTAAACTACATGTGCCTCATTAATACCAGGTTGAATTTTATATCAATGTGACGGGAAATATGAATTGTATTGAGAATTATGCGTCTGCCACTTTTGCGCGGTCGCATATTCAAAGCAGACGGCGTTAAATAAGTCAAAAAATCGCCAACAATTTTCTCATGAGATACCATTTTCGTTTTTTCGCAGGTAATTAATGTATAATAAAATGAATAAAACTGTATATCACATACGTTGGCAGACGGTCGCATTTAATCAGCAGACGAGCTTGAAGTTATCTAATAAAATGTTTATTATTTGGCACTAACGGACCGCCTTATAAATACCAAGCTGTTTTTTTATGCAGAATCAGATAAACTACGTTAGATTTTTAAAATGATGTCGTCTGCCACCCATATGTAGTCGTATTATCAAAACAGATGAGTTTATCCTAACCTAAATGTACATGTAAAATTGTAACTTACTTTTTAATCGTATAGTAGGGTCTAGTCAACGAAGCTCAAAATTGGGGTGAAGAAAAACATTAAATCCAAAAGTTTTTTTCTTTCAGCCAAAATGTCTATTGGACCTTCCTGTTAAACATACTAAAAATCCCCTAGGGTGGGGGTCCGGGAACCCGCCGCCATCTTGGATTTTAAGTCACACATTTCGGTTTTTTCGAAATAACTCGAAAACTGTCAACTTTTTTGAAACATATTAAATTCGAAAAATGAAGCTAGTTAAATTCTCTACAAAAATGGTTATATTCATTTTTTTTCTATCTCTTACCGTTTTCGAGAAAATGGCACCCGAAGCAGGTGGTTTCCGTAAGTTATGAAACTTAGGCAAACCACTCATCACTCCAAACAGTTTCTATGAAGAATTAATTATTATTTATTATATATCATTAATTATATTATATATATTATATATTATAATATCATTAATTAATTATTCTATTTATGAGCAGTTAGTCTAGTCAAAGAAAGGTTTGTAGACGGACTTTTTGATCCTAAAGATTTTATTTATGGGATGTGTTTGGAGGTCTTTGGTGATGATTATACCAAAAGTCTCCGGCCCTACGGTGTGTGTCGTGGCAAAATGTGTCACTGTTTTTAGTTTTTCGCTTATATCTCTTGAACAGTTAGTTAATGAAAAAATTAAAGCTGATAAAATTTTCTACAAATTTGTTCATATACATTTTTTCTCTATCTCTAACCGTTTAAGAGATATTCGTTGTCAAAAATCGACATTTTCTGAAAAAATGTTTTTACACCACGTTATTCGGCGAACTTCCAGAGCCACTCTCAGGCCCATGAAGACCAAAAAGAACCAAAACTGTATAGGATAAAATTTCTTTTATATTAAAATTTAAGAAAAAACTTATTTTGTAAGTTGTATGATTTGAAAAATAAAATAGTTGTTTATTTATCCCTATCCTCAAAGTGTGTGCTAAATCCGTAGCGTAGCAAAATGTGTAATTGTTTTTAGTTTTCCACCTATATTTCTGGAACATTATATTTACTTGACATAGACATAGCTTAACTAAGGCCCTCGTAAAGTTTCAATATAATGTATCTTGTAGAGAATTGTACGTAGAATTTTATGCAAGAAACCGGAAGTCGTTATCTGTGTCCGTTTAGAAGTTACAGTTCATTAAAAACAATGTATATATATATATATATATATATATATATATATATATATATATATATATATATATATATATATATATATATATATATATATATATATATATATATATATATATATATATATATATATATATATATATATATATATATATATATATATCTCGGAGAAAATCTTAATATTTTAGCTTAACTAAGGTCCTCGTAAAGTTTTAATATAATATATATTGTAGAGAATTGTAAGTAGAATTTAATGCAAAAAACCGGAAGTCGTTATTTTTATCCGTTCAGAAGTTACAGTTCATGAAACACAATAAATAGTAATAATAATAATATATTTATTTCTGTAGACATGTTACATGTATAGAAATCGTCACATACAAATTAAAATAGAAGTAAAAATTATGAAACATTGCTATAAATTACTAATAGAATTACATAGCGAAAAATTCATCCATTGAATAAAAGTTATTATTCTTAAGAAATTGTTTAATTTTGTTTTTAAATATGTTAAAGCTACCTGCTTCTTTAATTTCACAAGGCAGATTATTATATACTTCCAGACCAACTCTGCTAGGAGCTAGCTTTGATGTGTTTGTTCTGGAGTACGGGATGCTAAAATTGTCTCTATTTCTAGTCTCATAGTTGTGTTTCTCCGAATTTACAGAAAAATTGTCCTTGTGAAGGAACACAAAAAGACATACATCGAGAATATAAATATCTGTTAAAGTTAACATTCCGTATTTTTTAAAAAGCGGTCTACATGAAAAAACGCTAGAATTTCTCAACTTTCTCTTGGAGAAAATCTTCAAATTTTAGCATAAGTAATGCCCTCATATGTTTTTAAAATAATGTACCTCATAGGGAAAATGTTCTGAGAATTTAGTGTAAAATAGCAGGGATCGTAGTTTTTATCAGTTTATAAATAACATGAATTTTTGTGTGAGGAGACGAAATTTCGACTTTTTAAAAATGATTTAAATATTCGAAATATATTTACACTTACAAGAAAATTGCTAACTTTTTCTGTAGAGAATTTAGTGCTCTGTAATTATATGTATTAGTTTTTCGCGTATCATTAACCAATTATTACACGATAAATGTTAAAAACTAAAAAGAGTGACACATTTTGCCACGATACGGACTCAGCACACACCGTAGGGCCGGAGACTTTTGGTATAATCATCGCCAAAGACCTCCAAACACATCCCATAAATAAAATCTTTAGGATCAAAAAGTCCGTCTACAAACCCTTCTTTGACTAGACTAACTGCTCATAAATACAATAATTAATTAATGATATTATAATAAATAAATAATAATTAATTCTTCATAGAAACTGTTTGGAGTGATGAGTGGTTTGCCTAAGTTTCATAACTTACGGAAACCACCTGCTTCGGGTGCCATTTTCTCGAAAACGGTAAGAGATAGAAAAAGATGAATATAACCATTTTTGTAGAGAATTTAACTAGCTTCATTTTTCGAATTTAATATGTTTCAAAAAAGTTGACAGTTTTCGAGTTATTTCGAAAAAACCGAAATGTGTGACTTAAAATCCAAGATGGCGGCGGGTTCCCGGACCCCCACCCTAGGGGATTTTTAGTATGTTTAACAGGAAGGTCCAATAGACATTTTGGCTGAAAGAAAAAAACTTTTGGATTTAATGTTTTTCTTCACCCAAATTTTGAGCTTCGTTGACTAGACCCTACTATACGATTAAAAAGTAAGTAAGTTTTACAATTTTACATGTACATTTAGGTTAGGATAAACTCATCTGTTTTGATAATACGACTACATATGGGTGGCAGACGACATCATTTTAAAAATCTAACGTAGTTTATCTGATTCTGCATAAAAAAAACAGCTTGGTATTTATAAGGCGGTCCGTTAGTGCCAAATAATAAACATTTTATTAGATAACTTCAAGCTCGTCTGCTGATTAAATGCGACCGTCTGCCAACGTATGTGATATACAGTTTTATTCATTTTATTATACATTAATTACCTGCGAAAAAACGAAAATGGTATCTCTTGAGAAAATTGTTGTCGATTTTTTGACTTATTTAACGCCGTCTGCTTTGAATATGCGACCGCGCAAAAGTGGCAGACGCATAATTCTCAATACAATTCATATTTCCCGTCACATTGATATAAAATTCAACCTGGTATTAATGAGGCACATGTAGTTTAATTTTGTCACTTTTTAGAAAATTATTGCAATTGTAGGCGACCACTTCCGGCCGGCAGACGAGTGGTTTTTCTTTTAGAATGGGCAGTATTACACACCTATAATGCCAAAACTTTGGTATCTTATGAGGCAGTTGCTTTTACTCCCAGCTCTTGGTCTAATAGATGTCGAACTAAGTTTAGCAAAACTAGATTACCTAAATAGACTAAATAAAACTAACAAAACCCTCCTTGAGTCCAACATACTCCGTTTTTGATAACTACTCTTATAAAACTATTCAATGTAGTGAGTGCGTGATGTGTATATGAGTATATGTATAATTACAGTTTCCTGTTTTGCAGCATTGGTTTGCGTCTGCGCTGTTTTCTACTTTTATGCTTTCGAGAAAAGTACATTTCGGTGTTTGCACAAGGCGGTGTAAATAAAATACGGCGCAAATACTTTCCAGTGTTCATACAAAACCGCGCATGTACAAAGCAACGAAAGTACAAGGCAACGTCAGTACTTTCCAGTGTTGTCCCATGTGTAACAGCAAACAGTCAAACAGAGTCTTCCCCCATTTAAATGGACGATTCCGAACCTTGAGAAATGCGTGATGTCATACTAGAGATTCGGGTCCGCGCGGCTTCAACCGAATACACTAGCGACATCTATTAAAATAAATTTTACTAAATCAGAAGTTTCCGTGCGCTCCATAAAGCCCTGTTCGCACAATGCATCTAGCATGCGCCAAAGAAGAGTCTTTCCATGCATCAAACATGTAGTTGTTGCATGGCCGTTCACACATGAGATGTGTTTGATGCACGTTTGATGCGTGTTTGTAGCATCAAAATAGACTTCTTCTTCCAAGTTTCAAATTAAGTCTCATTGTTAGGTTGGCATTACTGTGGCTACGTCCACTTCAAAATTCTTTTGTATTTACCACAAATAGTCCATGAGCCAATTACTTTTTTGGTACCACCTGGGGTGGCAAATGCTGACTATGATTTTTTTGTTCAGTTTTATGTGTAGACCAAGAATAAATGTGATAGCAATGTCTAAGTAGTAGCTTTATGGCACAAAATAACGATTTTTATAGTAAATAGTGATTTTTCATCATCAAATTATAAAAAGGTACCAATCAAGGTGGCACATGCTATCAATGTTTTTATTTTTCAGTTTTGTGTTCAGATCAAGAAAATATATGATAGCACGGACTATGGAGTAGCTTTTTGCAGAAAAAAACAATTTAAAAAAAAAAGAAAGAAATTTTAGTATTTTTAAATTTTTGTGTGTTTAATCAACTCTAATTCCTAAACGGATAAAGATATCGACTTCCGGTTTGCATTGTTGGATTCCTCAGTAAATTTTGCGTATGATACATTATATTAATTTTTTGTTAGGCTCTTGATAACCCAAAATTTAATTATTATCTTCAAGTGATAATTGCAAAATTTAAGAATTTAAAATATTTTTTGTGTTTAATCAACTCTACTTTCTGAACGGAGATAGATATCGACTTCCGGTTTGCGGCGTTGGATTCCTCAGTAAATTTTACATAAGATACATTATATTAAATTTTTGTAAGGCCCTTGATAACCCAAAATTTAATTATTATCTTCAAGTGAAAATTGCAAAATTTAAGAATTTTAAATATTTTTTGTGTTTAATCAACTCTATTTTCTGAACGAATAACGATATCGACTTCCGGTCTACGGCGTTGGATTCTTTAGTAAATTTTACGTAAGATACATTTTATTGATTTTTTTTGTAAGGCCCTTGATAACCCAAAATTTAAATATTATCTTCAAGTAAAAATTTCAAAATTTAAGAATTTTAAATATTTTTTTGTGTTTAAACAACTCTACTTGCTGAACGGATAAAGATATCGACTTCCGGTTTGCTGAATTGGATTCCTTAGTAAATTTTACGTAAGATACATTATATTAATTTTTTTGTAAAGTCCTTGATAAGCCAAAATTTAATTTTTATCTTTAAGTGAAAATTGCAAAATTTAAGAATTTTAAATATTTTCTTGTGTTAAATCAACTCTACTTTCTGAACGGGTAAAGATATCGACTTCCGGTTTGCGGATTTGGATTCCTTAGTAAATTTTACGTAGGATACATTATATTATATTTATTGTTAGGCCCGTGATAACCCAAAATCTAATTATTATCTTCAAGTGAAAATTGTAAAATTTTAGAATTTTAAATATTTTTTGTGTTTAACCAACTCTACTTTCTGAACGGATAAAGATATCGGTAAAGATCCGGTTTGCAGCATTGGATTCCTTGGACATTTTTATGTAAGATACATTGTACTATTTTTTTAAAGACCTCTAATAATCCGAAATTTAATTATTTTCTCCTAAAGAAAATTGTAAAATTTTAGAATTTTAATGCCCGGTTTCATAAACGTTTGTTAAATTTTAACAGACTGTTAAACTGTTTAGCACATTGTTATATATGAAAAATCGTTTCATCAACAGATGTTAACTTTAACATCGGGGTAAATCGTTTGCTAATTTAGCAGGTGCTCTGAGCTCATGTTAAATATTTAACTCGTTGTTATTTTATGACAGATATCAAAATGTTAAATGAGTACAAAAATATATATTTAATTAAAAGTAAATAAATATTATTTTCTGAACAATTAGTGGTTAATAAGAGTTCAAATATGATTTCTAATTTTGAAGACAATGTTTTTTGGCAAATTTATTTCATTTGTATAATGAGATGCACTGAACATAAAATGATATAAGTACCGTGCTTAACAGAAATCGTCCTATTTATTGATTCTATAAACCAATTATTGTTTACACTTAGCTTTTATGCAATGTGTGCATTTCAAACTGTACCTACTAGTATTTCCTATTATTATAAGATGTAGTTAACGCATCATATTTGTACTCTCCTTAAACCGTTGTTCTTCAAAATACGAATGCACGAAGAAATTAATTAAAATGAAATTTTAAGATAATATTTTTTCTGAATAGTAGACTTTTACGAAGTATTAGCTTCGTTGAACTGTACTCACATTCGTATTCAATCTCATGGGTACTTTTCTATAATCCTTTATGTACTGGTGATTTGTAATGTAGTAGCACGTTGGTCAGGCTCTGTATTCGATAGCACAATATTTAATGATTCGCCAGTGAGAATTGATGTGGAAAGAGCTTTATTTTCAAGATTATTATATTCCGGGGAAGGTGCGTACTTGTAAAAATTATCTACTAACTTCGGTACTAAATCCTCTGCCATCGACATGCTGCGAACTGAAAACTGACAAAAGATCTCATATTGTATACTATTCTGTTCTGTCAAAACACAATGTTCAGTTTTCAGTTCACTGTTGCAAGTTGCGGCTTTCTTTATTCTGGGCAGTGCTGAAACTGTTTGCTATTTGTTGCGCATACGTTTGCGCACAATACTGCGAGCAGTTGATCCGTCTCTAGCATATCCAGTACCAGCAGCAGCCTCATACGAATAAGTGCACTTTTTTCTGACAGCCTGTACTTATTTGATATTGTCGTCCTTTTACATGTGGTATAAAATAATGTCAAATGAAACATGTCAAATCACAACAATGAAAATATTAATATACATGAATGAATACAGCTGAAAGTTACCAAATAAAAACGAAATATAACTAATAAAAATTTAACACGTTTGTTAACTAACATCTTGATTATAACAGTTTGTTTGTTTCATGAAACACATTCAAAATTTAACAGGCTGCTATTTTTACATCGTTGTTAACTAACACGAGATTTAACATTTCGTTTATGAAACCCGGCATTAAAGTTTCTTTTGTTTAATTAACTTTTATTTTACTTTTGGCTTATCAAAAATTTAATATAATGTCTTACGCAAAATTTACAGAGGAATCCAACGCTGCAAACCGGAAGTCGATATCTTTACCCGTTCAGAAAGTAGAGTTGATTAAACACAAAAAAATATTTAAAATTCTTAAATTTTGAAATTTTTACTTGAAGATAATATTTAAATTTTGGGTTATCAAGGGCCTTACAAAAAAAATCAATAAAATGTATCTTACGTAAAATTTACTAAAGAATCCAACGCCGCAGACCGGAAGTCGATATCGTTATTCATTCAGAAAGTAGAATTGATTAAACACAAAAAATATTTTAAATTATTAAATTTTGCAATTTTCACGTGATGATAATAATTAAATTTTGGATTATCAAGGGCCTAACAAAAATTTAATATAATGTATCTTACGTAAAATTTACTGAGGAATCCAACGCCGCAAACCAGATGTCGATATCTTTCTCCGTTCAGAAAGTAGAGTTGATTAAACACAAAAAATATTTTAAATCCTTAAATTTTGCAATTATCACTTGAAGATAATAATTAAATTTTGGATTATCAAGGGCCTAACAAAAAATTTAATATAATGTATCTTACGCAAAATTTACTGAGGAATCCAACGCTGCAAACCGGAAGTCGATATCTTTATCCGTTTAGAAATTAGAGTTGATTAAACACACAAAAATTTAAAAATACTAAAATTTCTTTCTTTTTTTTAAATTGTTTTTTTCTGCAAAAAGCTACTCCATAGTCCGTGCTATCATATATTTTCTTGATCTAAACACAAAACTGAAAAATAAAAACATTGATAGCATGTGCCACCTTGATTGGTACCTTTTTACCTTCCGCTTACCTGTAAAGGAAGGTATTGGAATCATGCAAAAAATCGGGTGGTGAATTTTTAGTGGATGAGCACGAATTAGGGTCCTTACAACTCATTTTTGATAGTTTCACGATGATGTCTGTGTGTATGTGTGTGTGTATGTGTGTGTGTGTGTGGTCAAGGGGTGTTAGTCGCATAACTCAAATACGAATTACCCGAAAATTTTGATATTTGGTATTTAACATTTGTATATAAATTGGAAGAGCTCCTTAGATTTTGGTACAAATATCTTCATCGGAAGTGATATTTTTTGAAGATTGAAAAGGTTAATTGTCAAAATTGTATATAAATTTGGAAAAATATAGTATTTATTTGTAATAAGAATAAGAGGAAAAGTTATTTGCAACTTACGTTATAAAAAAATTGTCTTTACATGGTAGCATTAAAGAACTGCAGTAAAATTTAAAAAATAAATTTATCAAATAAAACGTTGATATCTTGTAATCCATGATCGGTTGATTTTTGTTTCTGCGTAAAAAATATTGACAGGTGAGACGGGTGACAAGTTGGCATACTAGCGCTATATAAGTCCTAAGTAAGATATTAAATGTAGTAATTGAACGGAGGATGGCTTCAACACAGCAGAGTTTTCCTGTGAATGAATCTTTTTATTCAGGTGATGCAAATTTCTGTGTTTGAATATTTTAGATTTTTATTTTTATATTTTAAATGGGCACCGGATTGTACGTATACATTTCTGTTTAAAGTCTAGATATGGCGGAAGGTTGTGTGATGGCCACGTCAGATTTTTATAATTTGTTGATGAAAAATCACTATTTACTATAAAAATCGTTTTGTGCCATAAAGCTACTACTTAGACATTGCTATCATATTTATTCTTGGTCTACACATAAAACTGAACAAAAAATCATATTCAGCATTTGCCACCCCAGGTGGTACCAATTTAGCTCATTTTAGGGTTTGGCTCATGGACTAAAATAAAGAATTTATTTTTTAAAACACTGATTAAAACACAATGTAATAAAAAAATAGGAAAGAACATAAAGGGAAAAAAGGACTGAAGGAAATAGTCTTTAAAAGACTGGTTTTTATTTAATTAGTATAATAATAATAAATAAATTAAGAAAGAAAGGAAATGAATAGATAAATTATACTATGTAGGTAGGTTGTGGTTGTTCTAATGACAGTAATGTCAACACAATCAATCTGAATTTAGCAACGACTCAACGATTCAGTACTTCTTCTTTCCCAAGAGTCTTTTGATGCACCAAAATAGCGGCGCCTGTAATAGTAATTAACGTTACAAGTCCGGAAATTCATATTTAACAGTACGAGTGAGACGTTTGAAGACGAGGCGACGAAGGAGCCGAGTCTTGAAACTCGAAACGAGTATTGTTAAAAGAATTCACGGACGAATGTCGTTATGTATTTTATTTCATCCTGTGTCAAATTCCGTTTTAAAGAAACATTAATATTAATTTCAAAATAATTTACCTAATGCTCCAAATCTAGTAACATTTTCGAAACATAATTAACAACTGCAATTTGGCGATTGTTTAATTGTTATTGCGTTGATTAATTTCTATACCAACACTTTACCGGACAAACGGGTCTATTCTGTAAAGAAAGCGTTAAAAATATTTGCGTTAAAATTAAGAGTTAAAAATAATAATTAACGCAGGTGTTTACAACGAGCACAAAAATTGTTATTCTGCAGCAGCCCTGTTAACGCCAGCGTTAAAATATCAAAAGTTAAAGCTAGCGTTAAAAAATAAGTGTGAATTTAGTTATACGTGTTACGACATTCTCAAAAACATTCGGCAAGTGTACGATTTTGTTAAATATTCGTCAATATTTTGCATTAAATAATATAGGTTATTATAATAAAAACAACACAAAAATCTATTAAAATATAAAGATATATATACATATATATAATTGTACATGTTAAGATAAATGCTCGCGACTACAGGACTCTGCTATAATTTTAACGATGAATAATAGATTAATAGTGAAAAATATGAGAAATGAATTAGGACGGTATTTGCGCATGGATGAACTTTATAAAATATTATGTAGATTTGCTTCCAAAGATCACGTTTGCGCACAACTTCGAAGTGTCATTTCGCGCAGAGTTCTATCTCTCTTTCGTTGTCACGTTGTTCGTGCGTTGATGTTCGCAGGTAAGAATAGAAGAAAAACAAGAAGTTTGCTACTCGTGTGCCGTGTCTTCATATTATTATATTATTTATATCTATTACAATAATTATGACAGAGAAAGGTAAATAACATAGTAGTTTATTATGAACATAAATTAATTAAAACAAGAATATTTTCAGCGAACATCCACAAAAGGGCTCCTCGAACCACAAAAAAACAAATTGAAATTATGGTTAACTTTTTACAAGAAAATAAATAATTATTAGCAGGAAAAGTAGAACCTAAAAATTTAACAGAACGAGATAAGCAATGAAATAATTTGGTGCAATTGTTAAACTCATGTCCACAAGGCCCTCGAAAAAGTTTAAAGGATTGGAAACAAGTAATATTTTTCTGTATATTTTATAATAATTGTATCATCATTATTATTAAAATCCTTAATAGGTACTAAAAGAATTAAAAATCAACACAAGGAAGAAAGCTCGCGAGATATATGTTGACAAAAAAAACTACTGGAGGGGGGCCTCCAGGAAAAGATTAACAGATGTTGAAGAACGGCTTATGGCTCAGTAGTTGGAAATTTAATTATAATTGGCAACAATATTGCATTTATTGCTCTACTAACTTCAGATAAACTTCGACTTACTGAATACTGGCTCATATATTAAGTAATTGAAACCAGAAGCACGTTGATAACTCCCATATCCATAAAAATGTAATGTTGCCAAAATCTTGCAATATCATATTTTTTAGAACCAATTTAGAATACTGTCATGTAACATTTTCAATATCTATATACCATTTGTTCTGGTGGTACCGTCTGACCTCAGAGGTTGTTTCATATATGGCACCAACTGATTAAATAAATATCTTACTGCATCTTTTGATAACCTGAACTGTTTTAAAAACATCCCATCAGGTAAATTGAAAGGGTTACTCTCATCTCTTAAATTTCTGAAAATAATCCTATTTTCATGTCTGAAATATATAAATAGAATATTTTTATAAATAAATTATACAGATTCAATAAATAATTATAATACATACCTTTGAATTGGTTCTACTATTTCATTCCAAAGAATCACATTTATTAAATTTGCGATTTTGATAGACTTAACGCAATAGTTATTTACTTAACACTATGTACTGCTCTAGGCGTTTGTTTATAACGATTAACGACAAAATTTAACGCACTGCTTTAATTATTTTAACGCATATTTAGTAACAGAATACAAATATGGTATTTAACACCGACGTTAAATTTTAAACTATTATTCTGAATTTAACACTAGCGCTAAAATTTGTAGAATAGACCCGAATGGCCGTTATTTGCGTTTTCCCGGACTCAAACTGTTGACGTAAAGTATTTGAATTTGACACAGGATGAAATAAAAATATTTTGACGCATGGAAAGACTCTTCTTTGGCGCATGCTAGATGCATTGTGCGAACAGGGCTTAAGAAGCGTCAATCTGATTACGTAGTATATTATTATCTTTGGTCTGTGGTACACACTGTCATCTAGTTCTAGCTATCTTTGGTCTGTGGTTCTAGCACAGTATAATAGGAGCTACAGTAGTCTCACTCCGCGAAATTGGTGAAGCAAAATTTTCCTCGCGCAGGTACGCGGCGCATGTGCGCATATCGGGATTTAAAAGAACTAACCTCATCCGCGGCGAAATTGAAATGTACACTGACAGATAGAAATTTTGACACTTAACCACAGTATAATAGGAGCTACAGTAGTCTCACTTCGCGAAATTGGCGAAGCAAAATTTTCCTCGCGCAGGTACGATGCGCAGTGTCGCAGGACGGCAGAAAAGCGAAACACATTGACAAGCGACACCGCGCGGGCCGCATCATTTTCGAACATCACAGCAGTTTGCACTTGGTCGTTGATCATTGTCTTGTTTTTACTAGTGATTACAGTTGTGTTTACATTTACTGATAATTATCATGAGTGGGAACTGGGAAGAAGTGTTGTGTTCCATTTTGTACAAGCGTATACTCCAAAGACGTTAGTGTATTTAGTTTGCCTACTGACGAAGTGAGGTAAGTTTATTTACTATTATTTACTAATTTTTGTCTGTACAAATAAGCTTTATTGCGTTAATCGTTCTTTTTTCAATTACTTGTTTGTTCCTTGTAGTGTGTTATGTGTTACTCTTACTAATTACTGTTATAAACAAATATGAATAGATTTGAAGGGTCCAATAATATTGATGAAGGATGTAAATAAAAGCTTTGATTGTTGAAAATAATGTTAAGATTTAACATTTTTCTATTTCTAACCAATAGTAAATATTAAGTAAATATATTAAGGAGGTAATGTTAATAATATAATAATTGATGAATATATTGTAGATGCTGAAGAACACCACACATCTGAAAAGTCTTCACAAACTCCAGCAACATTGTCCGCTAATATTCCAAGGGAAACTCGTTTGCATGAGCAGATTAAAAATTTAAAACAAGTAATAAGACGAGCAGAAAATAAAGAGTCTCAGGAAATAGTAGCACGCGATATTGTATCTGATGAGGAATTTATTAAATTTTGTGAAAGGAGTTTTAATGAGGGTACAACAAATTTGTTTAAAATGCAGCTGGAGTTATCTAAGAAGAAGGCGCATGGTCACAGGTATACAGAGAACTTTAAGCAATTTTCTTTAAGTGTTTTATGTGTAGATGAAATTTCTTTAAAAACATTTTTATTTTATAATAGGCAGAGGGGTGAGGTACTCGGCTTTCATGAATCAACAGAAAAATTAATGCATTGGTATTAATGGCTAGAGGAGTTCACTCTAATTAGAAGCAGCCAGTGGCATATGATCTTATTAGAAAATAATGTAATGTTAGTTATAATATGAATTTCTATATAAGTATATGTGTAATACAATTATATTTTTGTCTATTTTTTATGAATATGCATTTATTAATATTATTACAACAATAAATATCAAAAAAATTTATTTTCAACTATATTTTTGTCAAATAAACACGCAACAAAACCAAAATTAATCTTAATCTTATTTGAAAAATTTCCAGTTTCACTGCTAATGCCTGTGGCACACCGGCCGAGGAGCATCGAGGACCATCGAGTAACTCCTCGATGAAACGATAGAACGCACCCCGTCCTCGACGAAAAATAGGGGCGCCGCTATTTTCATCGAGTTGTTCCTCGATGAAACGAATGTATCTCATTTCAGACGTATCTTTGGATTTGATTTCGCGCAAAACTTTGATGTATTTGTCACCGATTAAATAGAAATCCATCGCGGACGGGTGCGTTCTTTCGTTTCATCGAGGAGTTACTCGATGGTCCTCGATGCTCCTCGACCGGTGTGCCACAGGCATAATGAGTTAAAAACGCAGGTAGTCATCCATTTAATCTCATTTCACTTTTAATAAGATTATACATTTTGTATGTCCTAAATTTAAGTAAACGATCTTATTAGAAGTTTCAGAGAAAAGATATCTCTATTCACTAATACTATAAGTAGATTAGTGTTTATGAATTTGTAAATGGGTTTTTTTTGAGTAAATTTTAGTCACGTAGGCACTTACACATTATTGATATTCATAACAGAATGCAAATTAGTAAAATCAAATGTCTATTACCTAACGAAAGTAGAAAAATAATTTCTATAAAATTATGAGTTCCGAAAATTCGTATCAATCTTTTTTTCTCGTTCAATAAATATATACATTTATTTTCTGTATTCAAACTACACTGTGACACGCGCTGAAACAAAGTAATAATTTTTTTTTTTTATTATCTAAAACATTTTGATTGGTTAGAATTATTTCGGACGCAAACCGGAAAACACCTAATGCCATCTCTTGATGCTAGATAGAACTAAACACGAATTCAAGGACAAACAATAGAGCTGTCAGCCCCCTGGTTTTGTGTCGTGAAATTGTTAGAAATAAGTTGTTGTGGAAACGACAAAATAATTCTGAACAAATTATCATCTTTTATGATATTACCCTTGAGAAGTGATTTTACTTTTTATACAATAATTATTGCTATGTAGTGATCGTAACAATCCTTATAAATAGTCTTCTTTTTTACAAAATCAATGACAATAGCATCAAATACGGATGTTTGGCGAAAAAAGTATTTTGATCAATAGTATACTAGTTACTGCTAGTTTTGTAAAGCAGAGTCTGATCATAAAGTGCAGGATTGACTTTAATTTTGATATTCAACGTCCGGAATTTTAAATAAAACCATGTAAAATACCTTTGGAGCCTACTTTTCTATTTTGTAAAATTTAAATGTAGTATTAGTTCTTTACCTAACTAATGCTTCTGTCATTTTATCCTCTAAAAGAGTTCTGACTTTAACTTCCTCGGCCATCTCAACCTCATCACAACGAAGAGGAACATGAGAGGGTTGACGACACAACCTGCAGGTTTCTTTTAAGCAATCAGTATTCATACAACTGAATACTTTAATTTCAGGAGAAACGATAGCAGCAAAGTCGCAATGTGGACAACACTCTAAATTTTCCAATGACGCAACTTTGATTTCTTTCAGCTGGTTTGACCTCAGAATATTTCCGTACACTTTTGGTGGCAATACCATCTGTAAATAAAAAAGTAAGGTTCAATAAACAGTTGTAGTAACAATGAATTTATTTTTCACAAGAATGTACAGATTAGTTTTTTTTAAAGTCGAGTCTCTATTGAAATTACAATACATTTATTTATTTTTTTATTTGTAACTAAATACTTCTCCACCATAAAGCGAAATATGGAATATTAATGATAAAATAAAAACATATACCCTGTTTGAAATAACGAAAGAATTTTGACATTTAATTGGAGTGTGGTTTAAAGCCCTGTTCGCACGGCGATCTTTGGAGATTCTACGGAGAGTCAAAATCCTGGCAGAGAAGAAGTTTTTTTCTTTCTAGTGCTAATTACGTGGTTAAATTCTTCTTTTCCAAGACTCATTGAAGATTCAATTTAGCGACACCGCAATTTAACAAATAATTCTCCCTAGAAAGAAAAAACTTCTTCTTTGCCGGGATTTTGACTCTCCGTAGAATCTCCAAAGATCGCCGTGCGAACAGGGCTTAAGAGTTAGCTTGGCGTTCATAGTTCGAAATTTGGTGTAATTCCCATAACTGAAATTTGAAGAAATTTATTTGACTGTCCACAGTTCGGAATTTGTGTGTTGGCTGTTTGTCAGCACAGAGTGTCAGTTTGTTTTTGAAAACGTGATAAAGAAAATAAAAACAGGAAAAGATTTTGTAGATATAATTGCCAAATTTCAATGTTTGTACGATAAAATAAATATATTTTTTCTGAATTAATAGAACCAACCCTAAATTTACTAGAGAAATTTGGGGTTTGAAATTCGAGTGCACCGAATTTCAGTTTGATGAACGCAAGCGCAAGTACACATTGCATATATATATATATATATATATATATATATATATATATATATATATATATATATATACAGGGTGAGTCATCGAAATGCCCGTCGTCGATATCTCCCTTGTCGTTAAAAATAGAGCATAAATTTATCAACAGAGTTTTTCGTCTACTCAAGGAGCATAACTTAAAACTATTTTCATATATACAGGGTGTTGCATAACGACTTGGCAATAATTGTTCGTCTTTTTTTAAATGAAACACCCTATATATTTTTATATATTCTGAATTGTATTTTACTTACCTATACGAAAATATAAGTTTCATTTTAGTTTTCCGCGGCGTTGCCAAGTTATTCAATTTTTTCTCTAAAAAAAGCCGAATACACGTATTGTTTTATAAAGGCGTACTGAAGTTATTTTAATAGTAAAATTTAAATTTTTTTTTTCTGTACAGCTGTAACTATACTCTTTGTTCTGACATAACTTTTTTTTAATGTTATTATACAGGGTATTCAATACAGAGAATCCAATTTACTCAATTTCAAATGGCTATAACTCGTATTTGTCAAATGGAACAGCCTATATTTTATTATTCTGTTGTGTGTATTTTTGCATCTTCTTATGTTATAAAGGATGTCCTATGCCTAAAAACATTAATTTAATTAATTTCGAAATTAATGTTTTTAGGCATACGACACCCTTTATAACATAAGAAGATGCAAAAATACACACAACAGAATAATAAAATATAGGGTGTTCCATTTGAAAATGACGAGTTATAGCCATTTGAAATTGAGTAAATTTGATTCTCTGTATTGAACACCCTGTATAATAACATTTAAAAAAAGTTATGTCAGAACAAAGAGTATAGTTACAGCTGTACAGAAAAAAAAATTCTTAGTTTTTACTATTAAAATAACTTCAGTACGCCTTTATAAAACAATACGTATATTCGGCTTTTTTTAGAGAAAAAATTGAATAACTTGGCAACGCCGCAGAAAACTAAAATGAAACTTATATTTTCGTATAGGTAAATAAAATACAATTCAAAATATATAAAAATATATAGAGTGTTTCATTTAAAAAAAGACGAACAATTATTGCCAAGTCGTTATGCAACACCCTGTATATGTGAAAATAATTTTAAGTTATGCTCCTTGAGTAGACGAAAAATTCTGTTAATAAATTTATGCTGTATTTTTAACGACAACGGAGATATCGACGACGGGCATTTCGATG
Organism: Agonum fuliginosum; assembly: GCA_947534325.1. Taxonomy (NCBI): domain Eukaryota; kingdom Metazoa; phylum Arthropoda; class Insecta; order Coleoptera; family Carabidae; genus Agonum; species Agonum fuliginosum. The sequence continues at coordinate 15,339,506 of OX384032.1, read as the reverse complement.
ACTCACCCTGTATATATATATATATATATATATATATATATATATATATATATATATATATATATATATATATATATATATATATATATATATATATATATATATATGACAAACATCACAAATTACACCGAATTCCACCAAATTTCGAACTGTGAAGACAGCTTTACATCAAAACAAAAAGAAGCGCCATAGTTCACACTAAATAGTATTATTTTGATCTGTGTCCATATCAATGTATGTACTATTTTTTGTAAAGCCTCTAATAATCTGAAATTTAATTATTTTCTCCGAGAAAAAATTGTATCTGATGCCGCAAACCAGAAGTCGATAACTTTATCCGTTCAGAAACTGGAATTGATTAAACACAAGAAACTATAAGAATTCAAAAAATTTATCATTTTCTCTTGGAGAAAATCATTAAATTTCGGCTTATAAAAGGCCCTTCAAAAAATAGTACAATGTATTTTATCGGTATTTTATATAAAAATGCCTGAGGAATCCAATTCCGCAAACCTGAAGTCGATATCTTTATCCGTTCAGAAAATAGAATTGATTAAACACAAGAAACTATACTAAAGAAGAAGAGGGCGACCAAGATCAACGTGGTTAAAAGAGGTAGAAGATGATTTAAAGGAAGCGGGTATTGCAAACTGGAGAAGAAAGGCAGAAGACAGGAAACAATGGGAAAACATAGCCAAGAATTCTTAATATAGAAATGGAGAATGATTCCCTCAAAAAAAAAGGATTTAGAAAGCTTCGACAACGGTGCAACTCCACAAGGAGTGTTAAACCACATTATTATTATTATAAACACAAGAAACTACAAAAATTCTAATATTGTATAAACCACGTGAGATACGAATGTTTATTCACTCGAAGAAATTATCCCACTCGCCCTTCGGGCTCGGGGGCTAAACTTTCTTCTCTTGAATAAACATTCATGTATCTCACTTGGTGTATAAATATCTATTAAAGTGCCTTTGATAAGTCGAAATTTAATGATTTGCTCCAAGAGAAAATTATTAAATTTTAGAATTTTTATAGTTTCTTGTGTTTAATCAATTCTATTGCCAACCGCAAGATCGCGAAACTCACAATGAGCACAAGATTCAAAAACTTCTTATGCCGTGATTTGTGCTATGATGCAGTTTTGTTATTATATATTTAATATGTATGTAAAATTTGTATTCTAATCGAAATCTATGAATTTCTATAATATGAGTATTTTTATTCGATACCTGAAATGAAGTATTGATATGAGTAAAGTATCGAATTAAAAGTATCGAGTATTAAAAGTACTAGTATCGAATCAAAAATATCGATATTAGTAAAGTATCGATACTTTTTATATATCCCTACACGTATGTGACGTCTTTGTGATTACATTTGGATCAGACGTTTTAAAGACATGGGCATTATAAAGACGTCTTAACGACTTATTTATGTTGTATGGGTATCATCTTCCTGAGAATGTTTCGCACATAAGTACTGAGTCTCTGCTGGACGTAAGTAGACGATCTTTGCGCGGTATGGCTCGTATTCAGCGCTGTAACATTTCGGGATAATTTGGAGCTTTAAATATGAGACTTTCTCTTTATTTGTTTTATATCTCGAAGTACAATTTGGTATAAAACAATGCCGATTTATACTCATTTTTTAAGAAATTATCCCACTCGCCCTTCGGGCTCGGGGGCTAAACTTTCTTCTCTTGAATAAACATTCATGTATCTCACTTGGTGTATAAATATCTATTAAAGTGCCTTTGATAAGTCGAAATTTAATGATTTGCTCCAAGAGAAAATTATTAAATTTTAGAATTTTTATAGTTTCTTGTGTTTAATCAATTCTATTTTCTGAATGGATAAAGATATCGACTTCCGGTTTGCGGAATTGGATTCCTCAGGCATTTTTATATAAAATACATTGTACTATTTTTTTGATGGGCCTTTTATAAGCCGAAATTTAATGATTTTCTCCAAGAGAAAATTATAAAAATTTTGAATTCTTATAGTTTCTTGTGTTTAATCAATTCCAGTTTCTGAACGGATAAAGATATTGACTTCCGGTTTGCGGCATTTGATTTCTCAGATATTTTTATGTAAGATACATTGTACTATTTTTTAAAAGCCTCTAATAAAACACAAGAAACTTTTAAAATTCTAAAAATTTACAATTTTCTCTCGGAGAAAATAATTAAATTTCGGATTATTAGAGGCCTTTAAAAAAAGTAGAATGTATCTTATGCCCTGTTCACACGTTGCTACTTTGAAGACGCATTCGTGCTACTGTAGCATGAAAAGAAGAAGTACGGTCTGAGTCGCCTGTCAAATAGCAGCGCTGCTAATTTGTAGCATCGAAGTGTCAAGAACTACTCGTTGATAATTTCACATCGTTGATCGTTGTGTGTGTAGATTGCGGTTTTTTGCGGATGTTTCGAATTTTTTATCATTATTACGACTTGGCTTTCTTTCTGGATTGATTTTTAAATATTACGACGATTTGGTTGTTTCTGGATTGATTAACTTTTATGACTACTTGGATTTGTTGTTGATTATTATTATTATATACAACGCGGTTTATTTACTAATCTGATTGAATTGGTAAATTGTAAATGAAAATTTATTGAAATCGATTGAAATATGGAATTTTGTTTTAATTGTAATTATTATTTACCTTAAATTAAATAAGTTTAAAAACAAAGCCAAGTCGTAATAATTGTAGTGAAACCGTGGTTCCGTGCGTTCCGTGGTAGTGATGAAAATCAAATCAAGTCCAAAAACAATATCCAGTCGTTATAGTATACAAAAAACCAAATCAAATTCAAAAACAATGCTCGGTTGTTATAACAATAATCAAAAGTACAAAATTTAATTAAACGAAGTCCAAAAAGAAAGCCAAGTCGTAATAATTGTAGAGAAATAAACCAAATCAAGTCCAAAAACAATATCCAGTCGTAATAGTATACAAAAAACGTGCAAAAAAACCACGGTTAAAGAATAATTAGGTTTACCGACTGGCTATGTTTTTCATTGACAACCCCGGTCAGAAGTTGTAACAAGTTCATAGGTGTTTCTAGGTGTCTCTGCTGGTCAGGAGCTGCCTGATTCGATGCTCAAATATTTGCGTGAGAACTTTCTGTCACTTAATACAATTTTTGATATTAAATAATTTGTGCTTTATGTAGTATTATAAAAATATATGTGAAATATAAAGTACATTTAAGGTTAAAAAAATGAAGCAGGTAAATATTGCTGTGAAATAACTCAAAGCGTTCAAGAAAAACTATCAATTTAATTATAGGTTATTTTTATTTTAGTAAAAATGAGTATAAATCGGCATTGTTTTATACCAAATTGTACTTCGAGATATAAAACAAATAAAGAGAAAGTCTCATATTTAAAGCTCCAAATTATCCCGAAATGTTACAGCGCTGAATACGAGCCATACCGCGCAAAGATCGTCTACTTACGTCCAGCAGAGACTCAGTACTTATGTGCGAAACATTCTCAGGAAGATGATACCCATACAACATAAATAAGTCGTTAAGACGTCTTTATAATGCCCATGTCTTTAAAACGTCTGATCCAAATGTAATCACAAAGACGTCACATACGTGATACGTGTCTTATGTCCTCCATTCTGGATGTTTAAAAGATGTTATTATCTTCCATGCAAATGACGTCTATTTAATATCTTTTCGACAATCAAATGTTGTCCTTTTTAATAAAATTATGACCAATATAAGAGGTATCAGTTTTCATAATTGGCGTATAGTTATATTTTTAATTATCTTGTACTTTAGAAAAATCAGTCCACAAAGAAGGACTTCAATGACAATAATGATCTAGATTATATTACTTTAGTTTCTTCATATGTGGACGGGTTTTTTGTCGAAGGCTTTGAAGATAATGTTTTGGCACGCGGAAAATTTCTACACTAGCAAAAGCAGCTCCGATTAATTTCGAAAAAACGTGATTCACTTTTGTGTGAACACTGTGATCTGCAAAGTCTTGCAAGAAGATTTCATACCAATCCATATTTAAAGAAATAATTAGAGATCATTGTAGCCAGCATGTGTGGACGATTTTATCTAAAATATAGGATAATAAACATTATCACTATACGTTAATTCTGAAAAGGATAATAATAATGATACATCTCGTGTAAAACCAACTTTGTCACAATCAGAAGAATCTACATTACCACATTAATGAAAATAGGTACCTACCTCATCTTCATAACACCATTATCAATTAACAAATTCATAAAAGTACGCAAACATGATTCCGTAAGTGCGAATTTTGATAGTTTATTAACAAATATGATGTAAATAATGCAAATCAACTAAAAATTTAAATAATAAAACATGTTAACCTAACTTTTTTTCTTTCAAATAGCAATAATGTCAAATCTATTTGCTATTGAAACAACTTTTCTGCTTCACACTGTAAAATATACTTATAAAATTATTTCTAAACTCATTTGCTCTGATTATTTAATATCTATATACCGAAAAACAGCTAAATTATGCGTTCCCGCCAAAACTTCCAAGTCATTTTGAACTAATAAGATAAATAACACAGTATTTTGTGCCCAAATATTTACATAGAATTACATATACCAATCTTAGATACAAAACTGATATGTGTTTTTCGCAATATATCCTATATTTTAAAAAATAATAGTTATTTAATGTGAGATGAGCACGTCTTGACTTTGACAGTTATCAGACTAGCTGAATTTTTATGACGTCACATGACCGTGCTTATGGCATCCGACGATACTACTAGAGACACCTAGCGGTCATTACACATTCTGACCGCTAGAAAAGATCATGTCGGCAAACCTAATTATTCTTTAACCCTGAAAAAAACCAAATCAAAATAAAAAACAATGCCCAGTCGTTATAACAATAATCAAAAGTTCCAAATCAAGTTCAAACGCAAAAGTAAACACATCTGACGTTTTCACAACTCGAATAAAATGAAAATAGCTTTAATGAGACAGTAATACAAACTTACAAACATTTAAAGGAAAAAATAACTAGATTTTGATGCTACAATCGTGCCACAATGGGCTACTTGCATACATTTTTACCTTCCGCTTCCGCTTACCTGTAAAGGAAGGTATTGGAATCATGCTAAAAATCGGGTAGTGAGTTTTTAGTGGATGAGCACGAATTAGGGTCCTTACAATTCATTTTTGATAGTTTCACGATGTGTGTGTGTGTGTGTGTGTGTGTGTGTGTGTGTGTGTGTGTGTGTGTGTGTGTGTGTGTGTGTGTGTGTGTGTGTGTGTGTGTGTGTGTGTGTGTGTGTGTGTGTGTGTGTGTGTGTGTGTGTGTGTGTGTGTGTGTGTGTGTGTGTGTGTGTGTGTGTGTGTGTGTGTGTGTGTGTGTGTGTGTGTGTGTGTGTGTGTGTGTGTGTGTGTGTGTGTGTGTGTGTGTGTGTGTGTGTGTGTGTGTGTGTGTGTGTGTGTGTGTGTGTGTGTGTGTGTGTGTGTGTGTGTGTGTGTGTGTGTGTGTGTGTGTGTGTGTGTGTGTGTGTGTGTGTGTGTGTGTGTGTGTGTGTGTGTGTGTGTGTGTGTGTGTGTGTGTGTGTGTGTGTGTGTGTGTGTGTGTGTGTGTGTGTGTGTGTGTGTGTGTGTGTGTGTGTGTGTGTGTGTGTGTGTGTGTGTGTGTGTGTGTGTGTGTGTGTGTGTGTGTGTGTGTGTGTGTGTGTGTGTGTGTGTGTGTGTGTGTGTGTGTGTGTGTGTGTGTGTGTGTGTGTGTGTGTGTGTGTGTGTGTGTGTGTGTGTGTGTGTGTGTGTGTGTGTGTGTGTGTGTGTGTGTGTGTGTGTGTGTGTGTGTGTGTGTGTGTGTGTGTGTGTGTGTGTGTGTGTGTGTGTGTGTGTGTGTATGTGTATGTGTGTATGTGTGTATGTGTGTATGTGTGTATGTGTGTATGTGTGTATGTGTGTATGTGTGTATGTGTGTATGTGTGTATGTGTGTATGTGTGTATGTGTGTATGTGTGTATGTGTGTATGTGTGTATGTGTGTATGTGTGTATGTGTGTATGTGTGTATGTGTGTATGTGTGTATGTGTGTATGTGTGTATGTGTGTATGTGTGTATGTGTGTATGTGTGTATGTGTGTATGTGTGTATGTGTGTATGTGTGTATGTGTGTATGTGTGTATGTGTGTATGTGTGTATGTGTGTATGTGTGTATGTGTGTATGTGTGTATGTGTGTATGTGTGTATGTGTGTATGTGTGTATGTGTGTATGTGTGTATGTGTGTATGTGTGTATGTGTGTATGTGTGTATGTGTGTATGTGTGTATGTGTGTATGTGTGTATGTGTGTATGTGTGTATGTGTGTATGTGTGTATGTGTGTATGTGTGTATGTGTGTATGTGTGTATGTGTGTATGTGTGTATGTGTGTATGTGTGTATGTGTGTATGTGTGTATGTGTGTATGTGTGTATGTGTGTATGTGTGTATGTGTGTATGTGTGTATGTGTGTATGTGTGTATGTGTGTATGTGTGTATGTGTGTATGTGTGTATGTGTGTATGTGTGTATGTGTGTATGTGTGTATGTGTGTATGTGTGTATGTGTGTATGTGTGTATGTGTGTATGTGTGTATGTGTGTATGTGTGTATGTGTGTATGTGTGTATGTGTGTATGTGTGTATGTGTGTATGTGTGTATGTGTGTATGTGTGTATGTGTGTATGTGTGTATGTGTGTATGTGTGTATGTGTGTATGTGTGTATGTGTGTATGTGTGTATGTGTGTATGTGTGTATGTGTGTATGTGTGTATGTGTGTATGTGTGTATGTGTGTATGTGTGTATGTGTGTATGTGTGTATGTGTGTATGTGTGTATGTGTGTATGTGTGTATGTGTGTATGTGTGTATGTGTGTATGTGTGTATGTGTGTATGTGTGTATGTGTGTATGTGTGTATGTGTGTATGTGTGTATGTGTGTATGTGTGTATGTGTGTATGTGTGTATGTGTGTATGTGTGTATGTGTGTATGTGTGTATGTGTGTATGTGTGTATGTGTGTATGTGTGTATGTGTGTATGTGTGTATGTGTGTATGTGTGTATGTGTGTATGTGTGTATGTGTGTATGTGTGTATGTGTGTATGTGTGTATGTGTGTATGTGTGTATGTGTGTATGTGTGTATGTGTGTATGTGTGTATGTGTGTATGTGTGTATGTGTGTATGTGTGTATGTGTGTATGTGTGTATGTGTGTATGTGTGTATGTGTGTATGTGTGTATGTGTGTATGTGTGTATGTGTGTATGTGTGTATGTGTGTATGTGTGTATGTGTGTATGTGTGTATGTGTGTATGTGTGTATGTGTGTATGTGTGTATGTGTGTATGTGTGTATGTGTGTATGTGTGTATGTGTGTATGTGTGTATGTGTGTATGTGTGTATGTGTGTATGTGTGTATGTGTGTATGTGTGTATGTGTGTATGTGTGTATGTGTGTATGTGTGTATGTGTGTATGTGTGTATGTGTGTATGTGTGTATGTGTGTATGTGTGTATGTGTGTATGTGTGTATGTGTGTATGTGTGTATGTGTGTATGTGTGTATGTGTGTATGTGTGTATGTGTGTATGTGTGTATGTGTGTATGTGTGTATGTGTGTATGTGTGTATGTGTGTATGTGTGTATGTGTGTATGTGTGTATGTGTGTATGTGTGTATGTGTGTATGTGTGTATGTGTGTATGTGTGTATGTGTGTATGTGTGTATGTGTGTATGTGTGTATGTGTGTATGTGTGTATGTGTGTATGTGTGTATGTGTGTATGTGTGTATGTGTGTATGTGTGTATGTGTGTATGTGTGTATGTGTGTATGTGTGTATGTGTGTATGTGTGTATGTGTGTATGTGTGTATGTGTGTATGTGTGTATGTGTGTATGTGTGTATGTGTGTATGTGTGTATGTGTGTATGTGTGTATGTGTGTATGTGTGTATGTGTGTATGTGTGTATGTGTGTATGTGTGTATGTGTGTATGTGTGTATGTGTGTATGTGTGTATGTGTGTATGTGTGTATGTGTGTATGTGTGTATGTGTGTATGTGTGTATGTGTGTATGTGTGTATGTGTGTATGTGTGTATGTGTGTATGTGTGTATGTGTGTATGTGTGTATGTGTGTATGTGTGTATGTGTGTATGTGTGTATGTGTGTATGTGTGTATGTGTGTATGTGTGTATGTGTGTATGTGTGTATGTGTGTATGTGTGTATGTGTGTATGTGTGTATGTGTGTATGTGTGTATGTGTGTATGTGTGTATGTGTGTATGTGTGTATGTGTGTATGTGTGTATGTGTGTATGTGTGTATGTGTGTATGTGTGTATGTGTGTATGTGTGTATGTGTGTATGTGTGTATGTGTGTATGTGTGTATGTGTGTATGTGTGTATGTGTGTATGTGTGTATGTGTGTATGTGTGTATGTGTGTATGTGTGTATGTGTGTATGTGTGTATGTGTGTATGTGTGTATGTGTGTATGTGTGTATGTGTGTATGTGTGTATGTGTGTATGTGTGTATGTGTGTATGTGTGTATGTGTGTATGTGTGTATGTGTGTATGTGTGTATGTGTGTATGTGTGTATGTGTGTATGTGTGTATGTGTGTATGTGTGTATGTGTGTATGTGTGTATGTGTGTATGTGTGTATGTGTGTATGTGTGTATGTGTGTATGTGTGTATGTGTGTATGTGTGTATGTGTGTATGTGTGTATGTGTGTATGTGTGTATGTGTGTATGTGTGTATGTGTGTATGTGTGTATGTGTGTATGTGTGTATGTGTGTATGTGTGTATGTGTGTATGTGTGTATGTGTGTATGTGTGTATGTGTGTATGTGTGTATGTGTGTATGTGTGTATGTGTGTATGTGTGTATGTGTGTATGTGTGTATGTGTGTATGTGTGTATGTGTGTATGTGTGTATGTGTGTATGTGTGTATGTGTGTATGTGTGTATGTGTGTATGTGTGTATGTGTGTATGTGTGTATGTGTGTATGTGTGTATGTGTGTATGTGTGTATGTGTGTATGTGTGTATGTGTGTATGTGTGTATGTGTGTATGTGTGTATGTGTGTATGTGTGTATGTGTGTATGTGTGTATGTGTGTATGTGTGTATGTGTGTATGTGTGTATGTGTGTATGTGTGTATGTGTGTATGTGTGTATGTGTGTATGTGTGTATGTGTGTATGTGTGTATGTGTGTATGTGTGTATGTGTGTATGTGTGTATGTGTGTATGTGTGTATGTGTGTATGTGTGTATGTGTGTATGTGTGTATGTGTGTATGTGTGTATGTGTGTATGTGTGTATGTGTGTATGTGTGTATGTGTGTATGTGTGTATGTGTGTATGTGTGTATGTGTGTATGTGTGTATGTGTGTATGTGTGTATGTGTGTATGTGTGTATGTGTGTATGTGTGTATGTGTGTATGTGTGTATGTGTGTATGTGTGTATGTGTGTATGTGTGTATGTGTGTATGTGTGTATGTGTGTATGTGTGTATGTGTGTATGTGTGTATGTGTGTATGTGTGTATGTGTGTATGTGTGTATGTGTGTATGTGTGTATGTGTGTATGTGTGTATGTGTGTATGTGTGTATGTGTGTATGTGTGTATGTGTGTATGTGTGTATGTGTGTATGTGTGTATGTGTGTATGTGTGTATGTGTGTATGTGTGTATGTGTGTATGTGTGTATGTGTGTATGTGTGTATGTGTGTATGTGTGTATGTGTGTATGTGTGTATGTGTGTATGTGTGTATGTGTGTATGTGTGTATGTGTGTATGTGTGTATGTGTGTATGTGTGTATGTGTGTATGTGTGTATGTGTGTATGTGTGTATGTGTGTATGTGTGTATGTGTGTATGTGTGTATGTGTGTATGTGTGTATGTGTGTATGTGTGTATGTGTGTATGTGTGTATGTGTGTATGTGTGTATGTGTGTATGTGTGTATGTGTGTATGTGTGTATGTGTGTATGTGTGTATGTGTGTATGTGTGTATGTGTGTATGTGTGTATGTGTGTATGTGTGTATGTGTGTATGTGTGTATGTGTGTATGTGTGTATGTGTGTATGTGTGTATGTGTGTATGTGTGTATGTGTGTATGTGTGTATGTGTGTATGTGTGTATGTGTGTATGTGTGTATGTGTGTATGTGTGTATGTGTGTATGTGTGTATGTGTGTATGTGTGTATGTGTGTATGTGTGTATGTGTGTATGTGTGTATGTGTGTATGTGTGTATGTGTGTATGTGTGTATGTGTGTATGTGTGTATGTGTGTATGTGTGTATGTGTGTATGTGTGTATGTGTGTATGTGTGTATGTGTGTATGTGTGTATGTGTGTATGTGTGTATGTGTGTATGTGTGTATGTGTGTATGTGTGTATGTGTGTATGTGTGTATGTGTGTATGTGTGTATGTGTGTATGTGTGTATGTGTGTATGTGTGTATGTGTGTATGTGTGTATGTGTGTATGTGTGTATGTGTGTATGTGTGTATGTGTGTATGTGTGTATGTGTGTATGTGTGTATGTGTGTATGTGTGTATGTGTGTATGTGTGTATGTGTGTATGTGTGTATGTGTGTATGTGTGTATGTGTGTATGTGTGTATGTGTGTATGTGTGTATGTGTGTATGTGTGTATGTGTGTATGTGTGTATGTGTGTATGTGTGTATGTGTGTATGTGTGTATGTGTGTATGTGTGTATGTGTGTATGTGTGTATGTGTGTATGTGTGTATGTGTGTATGTGTGTATGTGTGTATGTGTGTATGTGTGTATGTGTGTATGTGTGTATGTGTGTATGTGTGTATGTGTGTATGTGTGTATGTGTGTATGTGTGTATGTGTGTATGTGTGTATGTGTGTATGTGTGTATGTGTGTATGTGTGTATGTGTGTATGTGTGTATGTGTGTATGTGTGTATGTGTGTATGTGTGTATGTGTGTATGTGTGTATGTGTGTATGTGTGTATGTGTGTATGTGTGTATGTGTGTATGTGTGTATGTGTGTATGTGTGTATGTGTGTATGTGTGTATGTGTGTATGTGTGTATGTGTGTATGTGTGTATGTGTGTATGTGTGTATGTGTGTATGTGTGTATGTGTGTATGTGTGTATGTGTGTATGTGTGTATGTGTGTATGTGTGTATGTGTGTATGTGTGTATGTGTGTATGTGTGTATGTGTGTATGTGTGTATGTGTGTATGTGTGTATGTGTGTATGTGTGTATGTGTGTATGTGTGTATGTGTGTATGTGTGTATGTGTGTATGTGTGTATGTGTGTATGTGTGTATGTGTGTATGTGTGTATGTGTGTATGTGTGTATGTGTGTATGTGTGTATGTGTGTATGTGTGTATGTGTGTATGTGTGTATGTGTGTATGTGTGTATGTGTGTATGTGTGTATGTGTGTATGTGTGTATGTGTGTATGTGTGTATGTGTGTATGTGTGTATGTGTGTATGTGTGTATGTGTGTATGTGTGTATGTGTGTATGTGTGTATGTGTGTATGTGTGTATGTGTGTATGTGTGTATGTGTGTATGTGTGTATGTGTGTATGTGTGTATGTGTGTATGTGTGTATGTGTGTATGTGTGTATGTGTGTATGTGTGTATGTGTGTATGTGTGTATGTGTGTATGTGTGTATGTGTGTATGTGTGTATGTGTGTATGTGTGTATGTGTGTATGTGTGTATGTGTGTATGTGTGTATGTGTGTATGTGTGTATGTGTGTATGTGTGTATGTGTGTATGTGTGTATGTGTGTATGTGTGTATGTGTGTATGTGTGTATGTGTGTATGTGTGTATGTGTGTATGTGTGTATGTGTGTATGTGTGTATGTGTGTATGTGTGTATGTGTGTATGTGTGTATGTGTGTATGTGTGTATGTGTGTATGTGTGTATGTGTGTATGTGTGTATGTGTGTATGTGTGTATGTGTGTATGTGTGTATGTGTGTATGTGTGTATGTGTGTATGTGTGTATGTGTGTATGTGTGTATGTGTGTATGTGTGTATGTGTGTATGTGTGTATGTGTGTATGTGTGTATGTGTGTATGTGTGTATGTGTGTATGTGTGTATGTGTGTATGTGTGTATGTGTGTATGTGTGTATGTGTGTATGTGTGTATGTGTGTATGTGTGTATGTGTGTATGTGTGTATGTGTGTATGTGTGTATGTGTGTATGTGTGTATGTGTGTATGTGTGTATGTGTGTATGTGTGTATGTGTGTATGTGTGTATGTGTGTATGTGTGTATGTGTGTATGTGTGTATGTGTGTATGTGTGTATGTGTGTATGTGTGTATGTGTGTATGTGTGTATGTGTGTATGTGTGTATGTGTGTATGTGTGTATGTGTGTATGTGTGTATGTGTGTATGTGTGTATGTGTGTATGTGTGTATGTGTGTATGTGTGTATGTGTGTATGTGTGTATGTGTGTATGTGTGTATGTGTGTATGTGTGTATGTGTGTATGTGTGTATGTGTGTATGTGTGTATGTGTGTATGTGTGTATGTGTGTATGTGTGTATGTGTGTATGTGTGTATGTGTGTATGTGTGTATGTGTGTATGTGTGTATGTGTGTATGTGTGTATGTGTGTATGTGTGTATGTGTGTATGTGTGTATGTGTGTATGTGTGTATGTGTGTATGTGTGTATGTGTGTATGTGTGTATGTGTGTATGTGTGTATGTGTGTATGTGTGTATGTGTGTATGTGTGTATGTGTGTATGTGTGTATGTGTGTATGTGTGTATGTGTGTATGTGTGTATGTGTGTATGTGTGTATGTGTGTATGTGTGT
>OX384032.1:13871700-13886700 GCA_947534325.1 Agonum fuliginosum | reverse complement strand
TGCGCTAACTGCCGTAACACTAACAAACATTCAAGATACTTACTTATTCGGACTAATAAAAACGAAACTTACAGGCAAAGCTGCCGAATTATTGTCCGAAAATAAATTCAATAATTGGGATGAGTTAAAAACTCATTTAAAAAATAATTACTGTGACAAAAGCACTGCCGAAACAATTTTACTAGAAATCTTACAAATAAGGAATACTAAAACTAATGTAGATAAAATCTTGGAAATAATATCGCACAAATTTGCTCAGTATAAATCAAAAATTTTGCTTAAGGAATATAATCAATTGCAGAGAAATGCGATTATTAGAGAAAATCAAAAATTAGTAGTTTCACACTTTATAACTCTCCTACCTTTGGCAATAAGAGGAGCAATTATTGTGAAAGAACCGAGCACTTTAGAAGAATGCGAACGTTTGTTAAGAAACGAATTTAATTATTCCCAACAAAATATTACTTTCAATCCACCACCAAAGAAATTACCAGCTCAACAATTCCCATCCAAACCAGTTCAATTCAATAACAATCAAACCCAATCAAAACCTTTTGCACCCCGACAAAATTTGAAAAACTTTTTTGAAACAAAACGAACATTTCAACCAAAACCAATGACGCAACAAACGAGAATTACTACGCCAATGTCAACGCAGACGATAAGACAGAATTATCATCTCAACGATAGTTCAGATGAACGACCAGAACAAAACGCTGACGAATACGAAAACGTAGTAGAACAAGACGATGAACTTGAAAATGATTCTTTTTTAGAATTAGAAACAGACTTAACTTAAAAAATATGAAAACTCATGAAGAAAAGTGTACGTTTACAACCGTAAACGGTAAAACTACTATTTCACATTTTGTTATACTAAAAATAAATAAAATTCCACTGAAATGTTACGTTCACAAATTCCACAAACAATATAATTTATTGTTAGGAATTGAAGCAATCAAAAAACTAAACATTCAAATCAATTTCATTAAAAACTCTGTTAATATACAAGGAAAAGAAAAGAAACTAGAAAACGATTTCAAAACTTGCAAACAAAATAATAATATTCAAATTCGATCAGAACACTTGAATCAAATTGAAAAATCAAAATTAAAAACAATTATAAATAATTACGAAGACCTTTTTCCAAAAGCTAACGAAAAATTATCCAGTACAAATTTATGTGAACATAATATAATTGTTAATAATGAAACTCCTATTTATACAAAAAATTATAGACTTCCAATAATTTATGATAATGATATTGAAGAACACATTCAAACTATGCTAAGAGAAAATGTAATTCAACCATCTCACTCTCCATGGAATTCGCCTATTTGGATAGTTCCAAAAAATTAGACGCCTCCGGTAAACGTAAAACGAGACTTGTAATTGATTTTAGAAAATTAAATTCTCAAACTAAAGACGACAAATTTCCAATTCCAAATATTGACACACTATTAGATCACATCGGACACTCAAAATATTTCACGACTTTAGACTTACATTCAGGCTTTCATCAAATTCCTATGAACAAAAATGATATTGAAAAAACAGCATTCTCTACTACATCAGGTCATTATGAATTTTTACGAATGCCATTTGGTCTCAAAAATGCACCAGCGACTTTTCAAAGAATGATGAATATTGCACTAGGAGATTTAGTAAACAAAATTTGTCTAGTTTATTTGGATGACGTAATAATTTTTGGCAAAAATCTTGAAGAACATCTGCACAACATTCAACTAGTTTTTGAAAAATTAAGAAAAGCAAATCTAAAAATTCAGATGGATAAATCAGAATTCCTGAAAACACAAATAAAATATTTAGGATATATTATTACGCAAGATGGAATTAAAACAGATCCCTCTAAAATAGAAAAAATTCAAAATCTCAATATTCCTAAAACAAAAAAAGAAATCAAGCAATTTCTTGGTACAAAAGGATGGTACCGCAAATTTATTCCAAATTTTGCAAAACTTACTAAGCCTCTTACGTTATGCTTAAAAAATGGTCAAAACATTGATATTTATAATGAGTCATACAGGAAAAGTTTTAATGAATGTAAAGAAATTCTCACTTCATCTCCTATACTACAATTCCCAAATTTCAATAAAGATTTTATATTAATTACGGATGCCTCCGATTATGCCATCGGATCAGTTTTATTACAAAACGACGAAAACGGTAAAGAAATGCCGATAGCATATTTTTCAAAAACATTAGGTAACGCTGAACAAAATTATAGCACCATAGAAAAAGAACTTTTAGCAATAATAGAATCTGTTCGAAATTTTAGACCTTATCTATTTGGCAGAAAATTTGTTATCAAAACAGATCATAGACCTTTATGTTGGTTGTTTAATATGAAAAATCCTAATCAAAAGCTTATGCGGTGGAAAATTGAACTAAATGAATATAATTTCGACATAGAATACTTGCAAGGAAAAATGAACGTTATAGCCGACAATCTTTCTCGTCAACGTGACAAAACACAAATCCACAATAAAATCGGTGACGTAACAGAAACAAAAATATTTGCCCATTGAATTTCTGAAGATATTGAAATGAGTAAAGGTTTAGCAGATCAAGTCAATAAGAAATTTGACAGTAAAAATTTTTGCAGAAACCTAAATCAAAAAAATAAAAACATAATTATTCAAAATTATAATAATCAAACAATTATCCACTTAATAACAAAAGAACGATATAACGAAAGACCATCAATTAAAAACCTAGACAAACCATTAAAAGAATTAAGAGATTATCTTATTCTTAATGAAATTTTTGAAATTAATATACCTCTTCTAGGATGCGGATTAGATAAATTAGAATGGAATCAAGTATCAGCGAAAATATTAAAAATATTTGAAGACACAAATATACAAATTAACGCTTACAAACTTCCTACAGTAAATTTACATGACAATGAATCAGTTTCTTCAAATCAAAATACAGTACACTCAGATCCAGAAAATTTAGTTAACGGATTAAGATATGTAGAAGATAGAATCAATATAGCCGATAATCAGTTAATATTTGAAACACATAATTTTGAAACTGAAATAGAAATAACAAAATTATTCGAAAATAGAAAACAACGAATTCATTGTAAATTCAATCAACAAAATCTTAACGATGAAATAATACTAAACTTTCTAAAAGGATATATTGTTCCAAAAATAAAATATTTAGCCATTTTTAATGAAAAAGACTTAGATCTCAAATTTTCAAAAATTATAAAAGAAAATTTTGAATTTAACACGATTAATATAGTTGCTTGCAACAAAATAGTAGAAGACATTGAGAACGATGATGAACAGATAGAAATAATTCACACTACCACACAGGTTTAACAAACCATAGAGGAATAATAGCAACACTCAATGCACTAAAAGAAAAGTATTTTTGGCCCAAAATGATAAACAATATCACCGAATATATAAATAAATGTGAACTTTGTAAATTAAATAAATACGACAGAAAACCAATTCCAGCAATAAATAATTTAACACCAACACCCGCAAAACCATTTGACATAATAAACATTGACGTTCTTTGTTTAAATAAAAATAACTTTTTAACAATTTTTGATCAGTTCTCGAAACACGGTCAAGTATGCCCGTTAGAATATAAAAGCTCAAATAACATATTACAGAAATTAATTCAATACTTCCAAATTTATACCATACCAAATAAAATAATTATGGATGCAGGACCTGAATTTAAAGGTAACATTTTACAAGACCTATTCAAACTTAGAAATATTGAAAGTCACGTAACTTGCGTGAGTAACCCTAAAAGCAACGCAGTTGAAAGATTCCACTCAACACTTATAGAACATCTCAGACTTCTCGAAAATAATAACCATTTTAGAACCAAAACATTCTTAGAAAAACTTGACTTAGCAGTTTTAGCTTATAATAATACCAAACACTCTGTAACAAAATTAACTCCTAATGAAATACTTTTTGGCAAAAATAACCAAATCCCATTTAGAACTATTCCACTCATCCAGGAAGAAATAATACAAAATTATCAAACAGAACAAGAAGAATTATTTAAAATTATTAATGGTAAAATAAAAACAGAGAAACAAAAACGTTACAAAGAGAATGATAATCCCTTACAAATAAAAGATACAATTTACGTGAAAGAAAACCCAAGACTAATTAAAAAATCTGAAGTGGCCTGCACACAACCTTCCGCCAAATCTAGACTTATAAACATAAATGTATACGTATACAATCCGGTGTCCCTAAAATATACAAATAAAAATCTAAAATATTCAAACATAGAAATTTGCATCACCTGAATCAAAAGATTCATTCACAGGCAAACACTTCTGTGTTGAAGCCATCCTCCGTTGAATTACTACATTTAATATCTTACTTATGACTTATATGGCGCTAGTATGTCAACTTGTCACCCGTCTCACCTGTCAATATTTTTTACGCAGAAACAAAAATCAACCGAACATGGATCACAAGATTTCAACGTTTTATCTGATAAATTTATTTTTTAAATTTTACTGCAGTTCTTTAATGCTACCAGATAAAGACAATTTTTTTATAACGTAAGTTGCAAATAATTTTGCCTCTTATTCTTATTACAAATAAATTTTATATTTATCAAAATTTATATAAATTTTTCACAATTATCTTGTGCAATCTTCAAAAAATATCACTTCCGGTGAAGATATTTGTACCAAAATCTAACGTGCTCTTCCTATTCGTATACAATTGTAAAATACCAAATATCAAATTTTTTGGGCAATTCGTATTTGAGTTATGCGACATCCGGCATCGGCCCGGACCACACACATACACACACACACACACACACACACACACACACACACACACACACACACACACGCACACACATACACACATACATACAGACATCATCGAGAAACTATCAAAAATGAGTTGTAAGGACCCTAATTCGTGCTCATCCACTTAAAACTCACAACCCGATTTTTTGCATGATTCCAATACCTTCCTTTACAGGTAAGCGGAAGGTAAAAATTCAAAAAACCATTATTTAGAAAATATAAAGTTCAACATTACGACCCAATATTAGGAAAAGTAAAAATTAAAGATCAAGTAGCCGAAAAAAATGTTCGGATTAACAAAGTAAAACAATAAATTATTGTTACAGATGTACTGCTCAACTTACGGACATTTCAAATGACAATGGATTTCACTTAACAAAATTAGGGAAAACACAAATAAAAACTACCGACAAAATAATCTACTTTAATTATAACATTACCTCAATCCATGACGAATTTATTAAAATAATAAAACTAAAAGACACTCTTCTTTTGCAAATTAATAATTCGAAAGAAAAAGAAATGTTTCAAGACTACATTAATATTCTTAAATACAATTTTAACGATCTAGAAAACCAAATTTATAAAATATTCCATAGAATTTCAAAACGCGGCTTAATTAACGGAATAGGAACCATCATTAAATCAATCTCTGGAAATTTAGATGCTTCAGATGGAGAACGTTATGATAAAATTCTCGAACAAATTAAAAATAATGAAAAATCATTACAGGATCAAACTAATCAAAATTTGAAAATTAGCAGAGAAATGATTGATAAATTTAATAACCAAATTGAAAATATCAAAAGTAACGAAAATGAGTTGAAAAGACAAATAGTAAATATGCAAGTGATTTTAAAAGAAAATCTGAATTGGATAGGAAAAATCCATATAGAAAATAGTTTTCAGAAATTAATATTCATAATTCAGAACCTAAGTGATCTAACCAAACAAATTGAAATTAGTCTCACTTTCTGTAGCCTAAGAAAATTACACACAAGTATTATTGACCCGTACAATATTAGAAAAATAACACAAAACAAAGACATTTGGCAACTAAATGAAATTATAGAAACTTACTGTCGACACGACAATGAACAAATACACTTCCTTATTAATATCCCTATTTTTTCGTCGCAAACTTATGATTTATATCAATTTACTCCTCTACCTTTTATGAAACACAACCAAATTTTACAACTAAACGAAAAACAAACCATGTACTTTACAAATAATAATGATAATTTTAAGATAAATAATTGTATTCTCGTTAATAAAATATATTATTGCAAAACCGAATATATAGTTATAAATAAATGTATCACTAATATGTTAAGATTTCAAACGAATGATGACTGTAAATATCATACTTTAGAAATAGAAAATACTTTTGAGAAAATTCAAAACACAAATGAATTAATTATAATAAGCCCCAAGGAACAACAAATTCAAATTAATTGTGAAAGTAATACACTTAATAAAAAATTAAAAGGTATATTCAAATTTAAACTAATTAATAAATGCGTAATAAACAATTTTAAGTTTGACACAATTCAAGAAACGTATAAAGAAATAATATTCGAAACTTTCAATTTTAATAAAACATTTCAAGAAATAAATGCACCAAAGGCTGTAGCCGGGTAAGATGGTCAAATCGGCCCCCAAAGAAAATCGATCGGGAATATGATTTCTATCATTTGTACCCAAAATTGGATTTTTTGGTAAAAATGTTAAACCCCAGACCCCCCACGCTCCGTAGAAATAGCCAAAAACGTGTTTTTTACAATTAATTCTATATCTTTTTTTCTATTGAGACTACGCGTTTGAAAAAAAATTTTTCTTGAAATTTATGTACAATTCTTTTCGATAAAAATTGTTTTGACATTTTTGCCGCCATATTTGAATTTATAAAAATTTATAAAAATTAAAAAAGTTTAAAAACACTTATTTCACTACGTTAATATAGAGGTGACGGCATGAAAAAAATCTCAAAAATTCCTCTTCAAGAGAGGAATAATTGGTATTTTTTTCAGATTTTTCCGATTGGTGCAACCTTTTGAAAAAAATTAAAAACCGTATTTTGTATTCACAAAACACAAAATACGGTTTTTAATTTTTTTCGAAAGTTGCACCAATCGGAAAAAACCAATTATTCCTCTCTCGAAGAGGAATTTTTGAGATTTTTTCAATGGATTTCTATTGTCATATGGGAAGAAAAACCTAGATTTGGAACACAAAATACGGTTTTTAATTTTTTTCGAAAGGTTGCACCAATCGGAAAAATCTGAAAAAAATACCAATTATTCCTCTCTCGAAGAGGAATTTTTGAGATTTTTTTCATGCCGTCACCTCTATATTAACGTAGTGAAATAAGTGTTTTTCCACTTTTTTAATTTTTATAAATTTTTATAAATTCAAATATGGCGGCAAAAATGTCAAAACAATTTTTATCGAAAAGAATTGTTCATAAATTTCAGGAAAAATTTTTTTTCAAACGCGTAGTCTCAATAGAAAAAAAGATATAGAATTAATTGTAAAAAACACGTTTTTGGCTATTTCTACGGAGGGTGGAGGGTCTGGGGGTTAACATTTTTACCAAAAATTCCAATTTTGGGTACAAATTATAGAAATCATATTCCCGATCGATTTCCTTTGGGGGCCGATTTGACCATCTTACCCGGCTATAGCCTTTAGATGAAATAAACAAAATTAATATAACAATTAAAGAGTTGTCGCAAATAAGTGAAATTACCTCACAAAATGATAACAATCATCATTTCTATATTATTTATAGTTTGTTATTCTTAGTAATATGTCTTGTACTATTATATAAGTTTAGAATTAAGTTTTTCACTTGTTGTAAAATAAATAAAAAACCCAGTAACAATAAGGAACCTGTAGAATTAAGTCCAATTAATTAATAATTATTGTAAAATCTCAGAAGGGAGGAATTATGTATTGGCTACCCTTTATTCTACAATAATTATTCCAAGTCAGCACTTCTAGCTGTATTTTTCCATTATGATAAGAAATGTAATAAAACCCCCTGCGAACAAGCAAAGATGTTCACTTGCTGCTCGCTTGCTCATGTAATATCTTGTACTCAACATACACATACACATACACATACACATACACATACACATACACATACACATACACATACACGCACACGCATACACGCACACGCATACACGCACACGCATACACGCACACGCATACACGCACACGCATACACGCACACGCATACACGCACACGCATACACGCACACGCATACACGCACACGCATACACGCACACGCATACACGCACACGCATACACGCACACGCATACACGCACACACGCACACGCATACACGCACACACATACACACACACACACACACACACACACACACACACACACACACACACACACACACACACACACACACATACACACACACACACACATACACACACACCCCCACACATACACACACACACACATACACACACACACACACGCACACACACACACACACACACACACACACACACACACACACACACACACCCACACACATACACACACCCACATACACACACCCACATACACACATACACACACACATACACACACACACACACATACACACATACACATACACACACACATACATACACACACACATACATGTTAAATTTGTAGTATTTAATTAACTGGTTATGAGTAAAACACAACTTCTTGTTTTAACATAATAACACAACTGTCATTTTATTTTCTCATTCCGTACTACAACGAAGTTGACAACAGAGCAGTCATGTGTCGAGAGCGTACATATAATAGCGCGAAATACAAAATATTGACACCCGCCCACAAGATAAATTTTCTTCTTATACATTTTACAGTTATTTAAACTTTACAGAACTAAGTTATATAATTTTATGGTTTACATTACATTTAAATTATTTCTGAAAGGTACAAATTTAGCTTGGCATAGAGATTTTGTAAAAATATCTGCAGTGTTTTCGTCAGTTCTTATATACTGCTTTCTGCCATATTTATAGTGCTTTGGTTGTCGATATACATAATAGGTGTATTTATTTGATTATTTTCTAAATCGGTTAAAACTCGTTGTAAATATATCAAATCAGTTCCAGTAGTAGCACATGCTATATATTCGGCTTCTGCCGTTGATAATGCAACTGATGATTGTTTGCGTGATGACCAAGTTATAGCATTGTTTCCATGATAGATTATAGATCCGCTAACGCTTTTTCGGTCTGTTTTACCACTTGCCCAATCTGCGTCTGAGTAAGCGATTAGTTGACAATTCTTTGGCCGATGATATACGAGTGAAAAATCTTTTGTTTGCTTCAGATAACGAAGAATCCTTTTTCCAGCATTCCACAGTTGATTTGTAGTCCAGGACCTGACTATGGTTCTGTAGAAAAAGTTGAGTAGGGAGAATTTTTCTTCAGGAATAGTTAGTAGATGGCTTAGTGAGTATTTTTTACTTCGGTGGCCATCCCGCACCTGGTACATTTTCAGGCTATGACGTCATGAAGATGGCGCCCGCTTTAATTTAAAAGAACCAAATATCTCTGTTAATACTTACCTGATTTGAATGGAAATTTCGACAAATTATTGTGAAAATTGCATGACATAAAAAAACAGCCAATGGATGAATAATAATAACCATGGGTATATAAAAATTTTCTCGGAAATTTTTTACTAGTAGCTTGAGTAACTGAATAGTCCAGTCGGCAGGCACTTTTACCTGGAAAGTATTCCGAACATAATGAAATTTTGACACGTCATTTAGGGATACTGTGGGATGTCGAATCTGAGTTTTCGACCTCGAGGGCCCTGTGCTAACTTGAGGAGGGGGTAAACCCACGATTTTTATTACCTTTTTTCGGTTTTTTTCCTATAACTCAAAAACTATGGGCCCTACGAACTTTTTTGTTTTCATTTTTGGAGAAGAACATTAAATTTCCTTCAAATTCCACTGGTCAAACGTATTTTTTGACCCAATAGGTACCGAGAGACAGGCATTCAAAATTAGGAAATGTTTCTCAAAATGACATTTTCAGCCACACATTGACATTTAGAAGGATATTGCAAGTTTTTGGCTCATAACTTTAGTTAAAATAAACTTATCGACTTCCGGTTTCTTTTATTAAATTTTACGAACATTTCTCTATAGAATACGTTATTTTAAAAACTTTTTGAGGCGTTCATTAAACCAAAATATCAATTTTGTTTTTTTGAGTAGTTTTCAAATATTTTATTTTTATTGTGTTTAATGAGTTGTAACTTCTGAACAGATAAAGTTATCGACTTCCGGTTTCTTACATTAAATTCTACGAACATTTCTACATTAGACAAATTATTTTAAAAACGTTTTAGGGTGTTTATTAAGCCAAAATATCAAATGTTTTTCCGAAAGAAAATTGAGAAATTTTTAATATTTATTGTATTTAATGAGCTGTAACTTCTAAACGGATAAAAATATCGACTTTCGGTTGCATTTATTAAATTTAAAGAACATTTTTCCATAAGACACATTATTTTAAAGACGTTTTAGGGTGTTCATTAAGCCAAAATATCAAATGTTTTTCTGATAGAAAGTCAAGAAATTTTTAAATTTCTAATATTTATTGTGTTTAATGAGCTATAACTTTTGAACGGGTGAACTTATCGACTTCCGGTTTCTTTTAATAAATTTTACGAACATTTCTCTATAAAATACATTATTTTAGAAACTTTTTAGGGTGTTCATTACGCCAAAATATCAAATGTTTTTATAATAAATACGAAAACTTTAATACTTCTCAATTTTCTCTCGAAAAAAATTGATATTTTGGTTTAATAAACGCCCTAAAAAATATTAAAATAATGTATGTTGAAAAACTAAAGTTATGAGCCAAAAACTTGCAATATCCTGCTAAATGTCAATGTGTGGCTGAAAATGTCATTTTGAGAAACATTTCCTAATTTTGAACGCCTGTCTCTCGGTACTTATTGGGTCAGATTCGTTTGACCAATGGAATTTGAAGGAAATTTAATGTTCTTTCCAAAAATGAAAACAAAAAGTTCGTAGGGCCCATAGTTTTTGAGTTATAGGCGAAAAACCGAAAAAAAGTTCATAAAAATCGTGGTTTTTACCCCCACCCCAAGTTAGCACAGAGCCCTCGAGGTCGAAAACTCAGATTCGACGTCCCAGAGTACCCCTAAATGACGTGTCAAAATTTCATTAGGTTCGGAATACTTTCCAGGTAGACGCCTTTTTTTCGTTCTGCTGACTGGACTAAAATTAATAAGTGGAAAATTTTCCGGCATTATATCATTTTGAGTGTAAATAAGCAAGAAATAATGTAATTAATACATATTTATTAATGTAACATAAAAATTTAGTGATTATTTCAAGTTTCTATTGTAAAAAGAATTTAAAAATATAGAGCGGCGGTGTCATTGCGATTATCTTACCGAATATGCACTCGTGCATTCATTCATGTCCAGGAAATTTTTTTATCGTGCATTAAAACAACGTAATTAGCTCTTGTGTTCCACTCGAGATAATTATGACGTTGGAAAGCACTCAACAAATTTCCGGAAAGAATTAATGCACATGTGATATTATAAGTGATTATTATTTATAAAGTGAGTAGCAACAAAAATTATTATTGTTTATTTATATTTTAAATAGAAATAAAATAAGAAAATCATAAAAATCACTTTTTTATTTGTTCTCCATATTTTCACAAAATATAATGTATATTGCAACAAAATCGGTAAAAATATTGGACAAAAAGATAATACAATGATAATACTATAAATAAAAAATTTATTATGTTTATATAAATTTTTATACTGTATTGTACTTTGTACATTAGTATAATATTACAAAAATATTTTCAACTTCATCTAAAAAGAATTTTTACAAGTCGAATCAGACCCCTTAATACTTTTGCATTTACAAAAAGAGCAACAGCTTACTTTATTTACTCTACAAGTGCAGGAGGATTTAGCACATTTTAAACAATTACATGCTCCAATAAAATTACTGGGACATTTTATTAAATTTTTTTCGGCATCAAACTGCCTTCTATTACTTCAAAATCAAATTCACAGGGTTCTAAGCGAACAATCGTGTCATCATATCATGGACAACTAGATACTGGAATTTCGAAAAAATAGAATATGAATTGTACTTTATTTTATTGTTAAATACTACCAGATTCAGCAAATTGTGTTTATAATTAATTGTACCCATAGAGAATTATATTTTCTTTATTTTTAATTGCAAAAATTGTCATAAATAAATAATGTGCCAATATATTTAAGGAAAACTTTATAAAGCTTCAAAAAGTACTACTTCCGGTTTGCGGATTTCTACCAAAATGTTATCCGGTGTTAAGATACTTATTAAAACCTTAAATATGAAATTTGTTATAAACGGTTTGATACTTTTTACCTTCCGCTTACCTGTAAAGGAAGGTATTGGAATCATGCAAAAAATCGGGTTGTGAGTTTTAAGTGGATGAGCACGAATTAGAGTCCTTACAACTCATTTTTGATAGTTTCTCGATGATGTCTGTATGTATGTGTGTGCGTGTGTGTGTGTATGTGTGTGGTCCGGGCCGATGCCGGATGTCGCATAACTCAAATACGAATTGCCCAAAAAATTTGATATTTGGTATTTTACAATTGTATACGAATAGGAAGAGCACGTTAGATTTTGGTACAAATATCTTCACCGGAAGTGATATTTTTTGAAGATTGCACAAGATAATTGTGAAAAATTTATATAAATTTTGATAAATATAAAATTTATTTGTAATAAGAATAAGAGGCAAAATTATTTGCAACTTACGTTATAAAAAAATTGTCTTTATCTGGTAGCATTAAAGAACTGCAGTAAAATTTAAAAAATAAATTTATCAGATAAAACGTTGAAATCTTGTGATCCATGTTCGGTTGATTTTTGTTTCTGCGTAAAAAATATTGACAGGTGAGACGGGTGACAAGTTGACATACTAGCGCCATATAAGTCATAAGTAAGATATTAAATGTAGTAATTCAACCGAGGATGGCTTCAACACAGAAGTGTTTGCCTGTGAATGAATCTTTTGATTCAAGTGATGCAAATTTCTATGTTTGAATATTTTAGATTTTTATTTGTATATTTTAGGGACACCGGATTGTATACGTATACATTTATGTTTATAAGTCTAGATTTGGCGGAAGGTTGTGTGCAGGCCACTTCAGATTTTTAAGTTAGCGTGGACGAAAAATCGTCAGTCCATACGTTTACACATCCATACATACATACCCGCGCGCACACACACACACAGACATCATCGTGAAAATATTAAATTCGTATTCTAGAGACCCTGAAACCTGCTTATCCACCAAAAACTCATATTCGAAAATAGAATATGAGGCGAGAGGTAAAAACAAATTTTCTTGATATTTTATTTTGTATTATATTATTTACAATTTAATAACAATAATTTTTATTGCTACTCACTTTATAAATAATAATTACAACAATTTGTCGAAATTTTCATGCAAATCGGGTAGGTATTAGCAGAGATATTGGTTTCTTTTGAATTAAAGCGGGCGCCATCTTCATGACGTCATAGCCTGAAAATGTACCAGGTGGCGGATGGCCACCCGAGTAAAAAATACTCACTAAGCCATCTACTAAGTGATCCTATTAGCTGTCTAAATGGAAGATTTTCATTTACTTGATCTTCTAATCTGACTTGGAAGTTTGCTTCCATTGGAGTGTTTGCTTCCTTACAGTTTTTCATTTTAAATTTTGTTAACACTTGTTCAATTAAATTTGTTTGTGATATTTTTTTTCATCCTCTTGTCTTATGATGTTAGTTCCAAGAAAATAGTTTAGTTTACCCATATTTTTTGCTTTAAATTCTTTTCTCAAAAGATTTATTAGTTTATTACAATCTTTTGAATTTCCTGTTATTAATATATCGTCTACCCATATTAATAACCAAACATTGTCACCTATATAAAGACAAAAGTCGCTGGTTGATCTTTTCAGTCCATTTTCAATTACAAAATCATGAAATCTTTCATTCCATTTACGAGGTGCTGATCGAAGTCCATATAGACTTCGTTTTAATTTTAAAACTTTACCTTTTTCATTGGTTATACCTTCTGGCGTTTTTATGTATACATCTGTGTCTAAATTTCCATTAAAAAAAGCTGTTGGGATATCTAGCTGTGTGATTTTCCAATTTTGATACAATGCATACGATAACAACATGCGAATTGTTGGTATTCTTGCTACTGGTGCATAAACATTGAAAGGTGTGTCCTCTTGATACCCTTTCGCAACTAGTCGAGCCTTCTTGACTCCGTCTTGTTTTGTTTTGAATATCCATCGTGTGTCAATGGCCTTTTCTCCTGCTGGAAGTTCAGCTGGTATCCAAGTTTCATGCTGTTCCAGAGCTTTTATTTCTTTCTTTATAGCATCTCGCCAGTCATCGTTCATCGCTATGGCTTCTTCATATGTTTCTGGTTCGCCTGTACAAAAACAATATGCAGAATAAATTTCGTAATCGTTAAGTTTACCTGGTAGTCTGATAGTCCTTGTTCTTGATCGCTTGTGATTCTGTTTATTTTCTTTGATAGTTGTTTCATCATCTTCTTCCGATTCACTTATGCTATTTTCTTCACTCTGGCTTTCTGATTCTGTATTTTGATTTCTTGTTTCTTCGTTTGTATTTTCTTCAGTAAATGGCACGAATATGAAATTTGTTTCATCGAAATTGACATCTCGAGAAATAATAATGTTTTCTGTAGCTGGATCCCACAATCTATATCAGTTTTTCCCATATCCAACCATTCTACACTCTATTGCTCGTGTTTCAAGCTTATCCTTTGGTACTGGCAACTTATACGCCCAAGCTTTGGAGCCAAAAACTTTTAATTTTGAAAGATCTACTTTACCATAATATGCTTCTGCTGGTATTCCTCCTTTTAAAGCTGTTGTAGGAGAGCGATTTAACTGGTAGGCTGCACACCTGATAGCTTCTCCCCATAAATATTTAGGTAAATTCGTTTCTGCAAACAAAGTTCTCGCTCTGCTCATTAGTGTAAAATTCGCTCTTTCACTTACACCGTTCTGTTGTTGGGTATATGGAAG